>CM024766.1:28678063-29098532 GCA_014218235.1 Colocasia esculenta
TGTTGCCCAGCTAGCTAGCCCAGAGGGGGGGGTGAATGGGTTATTAAAACTTCGATCTCTGATTAAAACCTGTTTACTGAAAGGATTGCACAACTTAATAACAAGGTTAGAGTTAGAGCAAACAAGACAACAATCACACAAAACACATCCACAAGACACAAGGATTTTATCCTGGTTCGGAACTCCTCTCCACAGGAGACCTACGTCCAGTCCCTGAGCAATACCTCAGGATTTTACTACCAAGGGTACAATCCCCCTTAAGGATCCTTACACCCAGCCTCAACTGGTCTTCCTTCAGCCTGAAGGGAACAACAACAACCCTGGATACCACCAGGTCTTCCTTCGTCCAGAGGGAACAACAACCACCCTGGATACCACCAGGTCTTCCTTCGTCCAGAAGGGAACACAAACTAATAAGAAAAAGGGTGTGAAAAAGGCTTCAGACTCTAGCTTGACCAGCTACACACTGAAGCTCCTAAGCCCCCGAGAGAGAAAGAGATTTAACAAGGTTTTTCTCTCCAAGGACCACACAGGCTCTTACAAATGAGAAGATTCCTTTTGAGCACAGAGAGCTAAGAGCTTAGAACAAGGTTGGAGTGGAGGCTTCGCTCTTCTTCAAAGTTCTAAAGATTCTAAGAGATGGATTTCTTTCTTCTTCTAAAATCAAGCGTTGTTGCACTCACTCTGTCTTTTCGTCTTGAGTCTTCTATTTAAACTGCTGATTCAAATTCGAACGTTGAAGTGTCCGTTGTCTCTTATCCTTGTGTACGTTAGACTGGTCACTGAGGAAGCTTCTGATCGTCAGTCTTTTATCCTTGTGTACACGCCAAAGAGATGTCATAGAACTTTGTATCTTGTGTCCAAGTTGTCCAGATGAGTCTTGTCAGATATCTGTAAGCATATCATCAATAAATAGAAGACAGCTAAGACTGCTGTCTATTGTTAGTTGAGATGGAACAGATATTGCAGTATATAGCAAAGCTCCTTTCTGTCTAAAAAAGTACGTAGACAGAGTAGCATAGAAATGGAAGATATTGTCTGCATGCATGGGAGATACGATCAGAGAGCATTTAATGCATAGCAGTCAACGGACAAGATATGACTTTGACTTTTCAACGCTATTAAAAGGCATTATACTGATGCATCAAGAAATTCGATAAAAAGAATCTTGCTGACTTATGAAATCGTTATGAATTATAGCAAGTTGTTATGAACTGTAAGGAAATCGATGTGATAACTTATGAAGTCGTTACAACAAGCAGGTCGTTGTGAGTTCTGAAGAAATCGTTACAAGAAATCGTTATGACTATCGAGTTGTAAGGAAATCGTTACACGAAATCGTTATGACTGTCAAGTTGTAAGGAAATCGTTATACGAAATCGTTATGAAAAAGCAAGGCGTATGATCAGTGAAGAAATCGTTATGAACTCTAAAGAAATCGTTATGAAGTCTAAAGAAATCGTTATGACTATAGAGTCGTTGCGAATTCTAAAGAAATCGTTACGAGGTCTAAAGAAATCGTTATGACTATGAGTCGTTGCGAATTCTAAAGAAATCGTTACGAGGTCAGAAATCGTTACGGCTAGAGAGTCGTTGCGAGTTCTAAAGAAATCGTTACGAGGTCTAAAGAAATCGTTACGGCTAGAGAGTCGTTGCGAGTTCTAAAGAAATCGTTACGAGGTCTAAAGAAATCGTTACGGCTAGAGAGTCGTTGCGAGTTCTAAAGAAATCGTTACGAGGTCTAAAGAAATCGTTACGGCTAGAGAGTCGTTGCGAGTTCTAAAGAAATCGTTACGATATCGATTTGTTTTGAGTTTTCCGGTCAAAGAGGAAATCGTTCTGCTTATCAAAGAAGTCGATACAAAGACTTGGATAGAAGTGATGAGACTTACCAGATTGTCTTGAACTTTCATTTTCTTTTATTTCCTGTACTTAAGGCTCAAGTAATCCATTAGTGTTATTTTGTTAATCATCAAAATTAATATATAAATAAATGGAAATATTTATTATGGGGACAGTTTGGTCATCAATCTCCCCCTTTTTGATGATGACAAAATATACTAAACATCATACAAAAATGAAATGTTTTTCAGATTTACGTTAGTTGTCTCCCCCATTTTGTCATTAAGCAAAAAGATAAGCTGTGAGACAAAGAAGAGAGAAAGATTTATATTAGGATGGAGAAAGATAATACAGAGGAGATAACAAGGAGGCATGCTGTGAGACAACAGCCCATGCCTTGATCTCAAGATCCTCAAAAATTTGCAGAAAAACGCCAGAGGCAACTGAGAAGGAGGGTCCCATGGAAGGGATGTTCCTCTGAATGTAGAGTTGCCTTTGCTGCTCTAAGAATTCTCCATACTGAGTTTTGTCCAAAAGAATCTGAAGTAAGTACTCTTACCAAAACTGGCCCTATGGAGAAATCTGTCCAAGGAAATTGGATAGTGAATTTGTTGATTTAACAAATCCTGCTTTAAGGCATAGAAAGCAGAATATCTAGATGCCCATACAGCATAGATCTCTGGTATGGGTGCGATGGAGTTTAGATCCATAAAAGCTTCTGCAGAAAGAGCAGGCTTCCTCTGACTAACAAGATCTTGATTGATGGCTTCCAATTGCTGATAAGAGGCCTGATAGAGAAGCTCCCATTCTGATGAGGTGAGTCTTTCACACTCAGAAATGAGTGGAGCTAAGGTCTGAGAAGACATGCGGCCAGAGTGATATTCTCTGAAGATGAACCGCAAAAAGGAAGGAGATCTGCCCTGCTTGGCTGACATCCTGCCCATCTGTCTTGCAAACATATCTAGAGCATGAGACCCAGCATCTGAATCAAACACTAAAGAGTGCAGCTTCGGCAGAAGAACTGGAAAATCAACCTTGAAAGAGACAAAGTCTACTTTAAGAGGAAGGTTGAGAGGGGTTTCTGATTTCAGCACAGTAATCTGCGAATGGAACTGGCAAAACTGAACTTCTGGAATTTTGTTCAAGTAACAGGAAGTCACGTCAGCTGAAAAGGCTCTGGCAATGGAATCCTTCAAAAATGAGGATCCCCAAGAGTTCTGTGCTGGATGATAAACCACTCAGAGAAGGTGAGTGGGTGAGCTCTGCGGAGTGAGGGATTCGGCCTGCAGTCAGGTTATTTGCATACTGAGCCTTTTTCCTTTGATAGCTGCCCACTGATCTTCAGTCTTGAACTCAGTGCCCTCAAGGATTTTGGATTTGAAAGCTTGAGATATCTGAGTAAAAGGAAGAACAATGTCCAGGTGTTCGGGAGGTTGAGAAAAGGAAACCATAAATGGTAGAAAGAATGCATTTCTGGAGGTATTCTTTGTAGATGGTCTTCTCTTAGGATCAAGGGTAGAGAGAGTACCATAAAGGAGGGTATAGAGGAACAGAAGGAGTGCTTAGAGATGAGGAGGTTTTTCTCTTTTCAGGCAGGACTGGGAGGGTCAGTCCTGTGAATGTGAGAGGCTGTGGAAAGAATGGTGAGGAGGGGTTCCTTTCAAAATTGTCTGGAACATTGGTGTCAAAGACACCAAGAGGCAGAGGTTTAACTGGAGGAAAGATAACAGAATTAGGAGGAGTAGGAGGATAGAAAAATGTTTAGGATTAAAGGAAGAGGTTGGTGAAGAGGAGATGTTTGAATTTTAATAGGTGAAGGTTAGGAGTTAATGAGGATGGAGCTGAGATGTGAGGGAGTAGGAGAGAAGGAGGGTGAGATGAAGTAGAGGATGAGGAAGGTTGGGTGCGAGGCATGGGATGTTTATGGTTGGTGGAGCAGGAGGTGCAGTAGGAAGAGATGAAGGTGTGGAGAGGGTGGAGTGGCAAGAGATGAAGTATCAGGGGCCTTGGAGACTGACACTGGCTCTTTCCCTTTGGCCTGACTTCTCTGACTGCTGGAGAGGGTCCTGAAGACCCTGAGGCTGCCACTGGTCGGGTAACCTCACGACTGATGGCCCTGATGGCCCTGACCCTGAACTGGTGGCCTGTTGGCCGAGAACTTCTGCTGGAGGCCCTGGTGGCCTAGGAACTTCAGCTGGACTGCTCTGAGTGGGTGCAGGAGGGACACCACTAGACCTTGAAAGATTAGCCAGCAAATTCTTCATATCAGACATCTCTTTATTGAAATACCTCATTGCATTTCTTATTGAAGATACGTCTGAGGAAGTTGAAGCTTGATTGAAACAATGCCTTGTATGCTAGATGGACTGATGCCAAGATCACTCCTTGGGCCTTTAACATAGCCATAACAGGCTTCAAGTTCACTTTCTAGGGCCCTTCCTTGACCTTCTGTGAACAATTCTCTTCTGCTTACCTTGATGGTGACAGGCTCCTCAATTTATAGTTGTACTTGGGCCTTCACTAACATCAACCAGGCTGGAGCTGGAATTTCCTGAGTAGGTGCAGCTTTCTCAGGAAAAGCTTCATTCTCTGGCTTTTCAATCTCAGCTTGCTCCCCCTGAATGGGAGCAGGGACTTCAATACTTTCTTGCTCCCCCTGAGCAGGAGCTTTTCCATGACCACTCTTGTTGAGTACCGCTTGTACCCAACATCTGCAACCGATTCAGACTGAACTTCAGTATGGCCTGCTGCCATAACTTCTTCATCAGGTCCACCTGCCTTAGAAGAGACTGAGATGGAGGGAATGGAATCCAATACCTCTCTTAAAATAGAGGCGACTAAGGTGGTGGGCAAGGAATCTGCCACACCAGCTGCACCCTCTTCCAATTGAGCTTCGGATTGGCATCCACAGCTGACTCTACTGGTTCTTGCTCTGCTGGTTGCTCTGCTTGCTCTGCTGGATCTGCTGCTGCTTGCTCTGCTGGATCTGCTGCTGCTTCTCTGCGGATCTGCAATGATTGCCTCTCCCTCAGCCACAGAGTCTTTGACCACATTCATTACCACTGAGAATCCACTTTTCTTCAGATTTCTGGACCTTATAGACTGGCCCATCTTTTCAGCTACTGCACCTGACAAATCTACTCCAAAGTGCTTGAAAATCTTGGTCAGTAGATGAGCATACGGAAGGGAAACATTCAACTTGCTCTTTGTTTCCCATAACTGAGCATGTGCAAACATCATTCGCTCAATCATCACTGCGGCCAGGTTTATCTCTTTGTTCTGGATTGCCCAGAACATTATGTCCGAATCTGCCCTAGTGCATGAAGAAAAGGTAGCACTACGAGGTACTAAGATTTGGCAGACTATAAAGTGAAGCAATCTATTGAATGCGGACATCTGATTAATATCAAGCTTCCCATCCTTTAACTTAAATCCTGGACCGATAATCCCGAGACCTTTGACTTCATCATTCACAGAGTGAATGCCACTAATCCAGAGGTCTTCACTCCAAACAAATCACGCAAAAGCTCATGGGTTATTCTGATTTGGATGCCCTTGACAGAGGAAACAAGGGACCCATCTGCTTCTGACTTCAGACAAATGTAGAAGGCTTTTACCAAGTCCGGGTAGCTTACCTCACTGAAGGTGACCACATCCATCCACTGCAATCTTCTTAGAGTATCAACTAGCCTGGCCATGCCATTCTTCTCAAGATTCTGAACATCCACTGCCTTATTTCCGCAAATCTTCGTCTTCACAAACGTAAATCTTTCTTGCTCCCTTGGGGATAAATACTCAGCACTGTAGCCCCAACACTTCGGAGATCAACGGAGCGGCCATGGGTGCAGAGAAGAAAAGATTCTGGAAGGGAGGATGATGGAAGGGACGGAAGTTCTCGAAGGAATTCTTCGCGGGAAGAGAAGAAGGCTTCGAAAGTTGCAGAGAGTCGATCCCAAAATCGTTAGGGCATCGGCTTTGGGTGAACAGATAGAGGATAAAAAGGGTAAAGGTAGAAGACGAGTCGATCTCAAAGCGATTTGGATAAAATAATATTACTTTATTGAACGGAGGAGCGCCAAAGGCGGTAAGATAGAAAGCGACAAAAAGATTTGACAAGTCAAACAACTTTCCACACAGAAGCGGTCAAAGCATATAGATAACTGAGTTTTGCTTAACTTTAACGGAGAGAGAACTTTCATTTAATCTGAAAATTTATATGTCAATAAAATCACAATTCTTTCACAATTTTCACAAATCACCCTAGTTCCCTTCTAAGAGATGTAAATCTCTCTTCAGGTAGGGCTTTTGTGAAGATATCTGCCAATTGACCATTTGTATCTATAAACGAAATTTCTAAATTACCACTAGCTACATGGTCTCGAATAAAATGATATCTTACCTCAATGTGCTTCGTCCTTGAGTGTTGAACTGGATTTTTGGTGAGGTTGATGGCACTTGTATTATCACACAATAGAGGAATTGATTTGATGTGAATGCCGAAATCTTCAAGTTGTTGCTTTATCCAAAGAAGTTGTGTACAGCAACTTCCAGCAGCAACATATTCCGCCTCAGCTGTTGATAGAGCTACTGAATTTTGTTTCTTGGATGTCCATGATATTAGGCATCCTGCAAGAAACTGACAACATCCACTGGTGCTCTTTCTATCTACTTTGCAACCAGCATAATCAGCATCTGAATATCCTATTAGATTTATCTCACAAGATCTAGGATACCAGAGACCTAAGTCATGAGTTCTAGCTAAATATCTAAATATTCTTTTTACAGAAATTAAGTGAGACTCTCTAGGGTCTGCCTGATATCTAGCACACATGCATACACTGAACAAAATGTCTGGTCTACTGGCAGTTAAGTAAAGTAATGATCCTATCATACCTCGATAATTCTTTTGATCTACCCTTTTACCTTTTTGATCACTGTCCATTCTGGTTGATGTGCTCATTGGAGTTGATAATGGCTTTGCATCTTCAAATCCAAATTTCTTCAACAGCTCTTTGGTGTACTTTGCTTGACAGATATGAGTGCCATCCTTCCCTTGCTTGATTTGCAATCCAAGGAAGTAGCTTAACTCCCCCATCAAGCTCATTTCGAATTCTCCCTGCATAAGCTTTTCAAAGTACTTGCAAAGAGATTCATCAGTAGATCCAAAAATAATATCATCTACATAGATTTGTACAAGAAGTATATGTTTAACCTTAGATTTTATAAATAATGTACTATCTACTTTACCTCTAGTGAAACCATGATTTAATAAGAAAGTACTGAGCCTTTCATACCAGGCTCTAGGAGCTTGCTTTAAACCATATAAAGCCTTATGTAGTTTAAATACATGATTTGGAAATTCAGTGTCGTCAAAACCTGGAGGTTGTTCAACATAAACTTCCTCCTTGATGAAACCATTTAAAAAGGCTGATTTGACATCCATTTGAAAAAGTTTTAAATCAAGTGCAGATGCATAA
The DNA here is from genome assembly GCA_014218235.1 of Colocasia esculenta. Lineage (NCBI taxonomy): Eukaryota > Viridiplantae > Streptophyta > Magnoliopsida > Alismatales > Araceae > Colocasia > Colocasia esculenta. Next base: position 28,685,383 of record CM024766.1, read on the forward strand.
GCAAGTAAAATCCTAATGGCCTCAAGTCTAGCTACAGGTGCATAAGTTTCATCGAAATCTATGCCTTCCTCTTGGGAGTAGCCTTGAGCCACCAATCTGGCTTTGTTCCTTAAGATTATTCCAGACTCATCCAGTTTATTTCTGACACCCACTTGGTGCCAATAACTGAATGATTGGATGGTCTAGGAACAAGTGACCATACTTGGTTTCTCTTGAACTGATTTAGTTCATCTTGCATGGCTAATATCCAAGATTCAAGATAAAGCTTCATTGACTGTCTTAGGCTCTACTTGAGAAACAATGCTAAATAGTCGCATGGAATTACATTACCTCTAGTTCTTACCCCTACAGATGGATCACCAATGATGTTTTCAGGAGGTGATCTTTCTGATATCTCCATTCCTTTGGAAGATCTTCATGTTGGATTTCTGTTTGCTGCAGTTCTTCCAGAGTTGGATCCTCTTTGTCCTTAATTGAAGTATTCTTTAATTTTTCGGACAAGTCATCTGCATCATCAATGTCACTAATTTCTTCCTTTTTCAAGGAAGGGTTAGATTCATCAAAAATAACATGTACTGATTGTTCAATCAATAAGGAACGTTTATTGAAAACTCTATAACCTTTGGGTTTAGAAGAGTACCCCATGAAGATGCCTTCATCTGATTTGGCATCCAACTTACCAATGTCCCTTTTTCCATTGTTATGGATGAAGCAAGGACATCCAAATATTCTGAAATGGCTAATCTTTGGCTTCTTTTCTTTGTAGAGTTCATAAGACGTCTTTTTCAGAATTGGCCTGATCATCACTCTATTTATGATATAACATGCAGTGTTGATAGCTTCGGCCCAGAAATATCTTGGCAGATCATATTCTGACAACATGGTTCTTGCCATATCCAAAAGAGTTCTGTTTTTCCTCTCAGCAATTCCATTCTGTTGAGGTGTCCTTGGAGCTGAGAAGTTGTGCTCAATTCCTTGATCATCACAGAACTTCGTAAACTTTTCATTCTGAAACTCACCACCATGATCTGATCGAATAGAGACAATTGAGAATTTCTGATCTTTCTGAACTTTCTTACTGAAGCTGACAAAATTTTCAAATGTGTCATCTTTGTGCTCTAAAAAGGATACCCAAGTGAATTGAATAATCATCAACTATTACAAATCCAAAATTCTTTCCTCCCAAACTGGTAGTTCTCATTGGCCCAAATAAATCCATGTGAAGTAGTTCTAAGGGCTTTGAGGAGGTTACTACAGTCTTTGATTTGAAGGAGCTCTTGGTGTGCTTTCCTCTTGCACAAGGTCTGCAAATGCTATCCAATCTGAAATTTACCTTTGGCAGTCCTTCAACTAGTTTTCCTTTCTGAGCTTGTTCAACCCATCCAAGCTGCAGTGGCCCAATCTTCTGTGCCACAACTCAGTTGATTGATCTTTACTAGCTGCCAAACACACATCTTGATCCTTGAGTTCTCGAGATATAGAACATACAAATTCTTTCTCTGTAGGCTTCAAATATGACTGCACCATCCTTTAAGATACTGCATTTTGATTCTTGAAACTGAATTTGATGGCCTTTGTCACAACTGGCTGATGCTGATGAGATTGTGCTTTAACCCTTTGACCAGCATTACATCTTCTATAACTGATTTTCCTTTGATGTTCACAGACCCGCTTCCTATCACAGTCCCTTTTCCATTATCTCCATAGGTGACTGTACCTTCTTGCTTGGAGATCAACAAATATCTTCTTGTTGCCTGACATATGCCTTGAGCACCCACTATCCAAATACCATTTGGATGCTCGAGGGTTAACCTGAAATGAGAACATCAAGCTTTAGGTACCCAAATTCTTTTGGGTCCTGATTGGTTAGTATCATCAACTTTACCTTTTAATATCCATTTTTTATGTCTTGTTGGGCATGTAATTTTAATATGTCCTAACTTGTTGCAGTGACTGCAGCAGGATAACTTAGTCACTTTTTCTATATATTTGAAATCAGCTTTGTATGCTATATCTTGTTCGGGTACAAATTTTGGTGTTGGATATGTTTTAGGGTATATTATGGTTTCTTCATTGTCTGGGGGTGTATATCCTAATCCATTTTTCTTTTTACCCGATCTCCTAGCACCTTTTAATATTAAAGAGTTTTTAACGTTGGTGAATTTCTCTAGTGTACTTGATAGATTATCATTTTCTTTATTTAGTCTTTCTATTTCTATTTTAAATTCACCTAAGTCTTCTTGTTTTCTAGATTATTTCTTATTTTCTTTTTTTCTCTTTTAAATCTTCACATAATAATTCATTTCTTCTTTTATGTTCAGTAATTGTTTTTCAAGTTCTTCATTTTCTGTTCTTAGGTCTGAATTTGTATTTTCTAGACAGATTATATTTTTCTTACTAGTTTTAAGTAATTTGCATACTTCTTTGTATTTTCATAAAGTTCATTAAAGCATTTTCCAAATTGTCAGAATCTGAATCATTGCATGAATCAAAAGAAGAGTCAGAAGTTACTTGTCCTCGGTGTTGGCCATTAGAGCCAAGTTGGCTTCTTCACCTTCACTGCTCGAGCTTGACTCACTGTCTGAGTCACTGCTGTTTTCCCAAGCAGCTGCCATTGCTTCTTTTGTACTTCTTAAATCTTCTGAAGTTGTCCTTCTTCTTGTGATCACTTTTTGATCATGGGACAATCTGCCTTGATGTGTCCAGGCTTTTTGCATTCATAACAGATCACTTCTCCTTTCTTTTGATCCTTTACTTCTGTTTTCTGAAGTCTTTGTTTTTCTTAAAAAATTTCTTCCTGACTGATACTTCTTTTTCTTTGCTAGAATCCTTTGAAGCCTTCGAGACAGCATCGCTTCTTCATCATCACTGTCTTTACTACTCTCACTATTATCCAAAGATTCTTCCGAATATCTTCACTTGCTTTGAGAGCATTTGATTGTTTCCTTCTGCTGGAGGATTCTCCTAATCTCTCCATGTTTATCTCGTGAGCCATGAGAGATCTATTAGCTTTTCCAATGACATTAATTTTAAATCATTGGCTTCTTCAATGGCTGTTACCTTCGGAGTCCAAGAAGATGGTAAAGATCTGAGGACTTTTCTAACCATATCTGGTGCATTATAGACCTTTCCCAAACCGGCTAATCCTTGTGATGTCAGTGAATCTGCTGAACATTGGAGTTATTGATTCACCTGTCTGCATCTGAAATCTTTCATATTGAGCTACTAGAATATCAATTCTTGTCTCCTTTACCTTGTCTGTCCCTTCATAGGTAATTTGAGCTTTTCCACATCTCCATTGCGGACTTGCAGGCTGAGACTCTATTGAACTCTTTCTTGCTTAGGGCACAGCATAATATGCTCTTGGCTTTGCAGTTTAAGGATATTCTTTTCCTATCATCATCTGTCCACTGAGCCTTAGCGTTTGTGACCAAAAGATCACCTTCTTCTACAATGGACCAGATTGTGTAATCATGACCTTGTAGAAATATTCCATTCTAGTCTTCCAGTATGTGTAATCTTCTCCATCGAACAAGGGAGGCCTGTTGACTGACTGACCTTCGAAGTTACTTTGGGCTGCCATTGATCTTTGCTCTTCAGATCGTTGGATCTTCTTCTTTGTCGAAGAGACGAGCTCTGATACCACTTGTTGCCCAGCTAGCTAGCCCAGAGGGGGGGTGAATGGGTTATTAAACTTCGATCTCTGATTAAACCTGTTTACTGAAAGGATTGCACAACTTAATAACAAGGTTAGAGTTAGAGCAAACAAGACAACAATCACACAAAAACACATCCACAAGACACAAGGATTTTATCCTGGTTCGGAACTCCTCTCCACAGGAGACCTACGTCCAGTCCCTGAGCAATACCTCAGGATTTTACTACCAAGGGTACAATCCCCCTTAAGGATCCTTACACCCAGCCTCAACTGGTCTTCCTTCAGCCTGAAGGGAACAACAACCACCCTGGATACCCAGGTCTTCCTTCGTCCAGAAGGGAACAACAACCACCCTGGATACCACCAGGTCTTCCTTCGTCCAGAAGGGAACACAACCTAATAAGAAAAAGGGTGTGAAAACAGGCTTCAGACTCTAGCTTGACCAGCTACACACTGAAGCTCCTAAGCCCCCGAGAGAGAAAGAGATTTAACAAGGTTTTTCTCTCAAGGACCACACAGGCTCTTACAAATGAGAAGATTCCTTTGAGCACAGAGAGCTAAGAGCTTAGAACAAGGTTTGAGTGGAGGCTTCGCTCTTCTTCAAAGTTCTAAAGATTCTAAGAGATGGATTTCTTTCTTCTTCTAAAATCAAGCGTTGTTGCACTCACTCTGTCTTTCCGTCTTGAGTCTTCTATTTAAACTGCTGATTCAAATTCGAACGTTGAAGTGTCCGTTGTCTCTTATCCTTGTGTACGTTAGACTGGTCACTGAGGAAGCTTCTGATCGTCAGTCTTTTATCCTTGTGTACACGCCAAAGAGATGTCATAGAACTTTGTATCTTGTGTCCAATGTTGTCCAGATGAGTCTTGTCAGATATCTGTAAGCATATCATCAATAAATAGAAGACAGCTAAGACTGCTGTCTATTGTTAGTTGAGATGGAACAGATATTGCAGTATATAGCAAAGCTCCTTTCTGTCTAAAAAAGTACGTAGACAGAGTAGCATAGAAATGGAAGATATTGTCTGCATGCATGGGAGATACGATCGGAGAGCATTTAATGCATAGCAGTCAACGGACAAGATATGACTTTGACTTTTCAACGCTATTAAAAGGCATTATACTGATGCATCAAGAAATTCGATAAAAGAATCTTGCTGACTTATGAAATCGTTATGAATTATAGCAAGTTGTTATGAACTGTAAGGAAATCGATGTGATAACTTATGAAGTCGTTACAACAAGCAGGTCGTTGTGAGTTCTGAAGAAATCGTTACAAGAAATCGTTATGACTATCGAGTTGTAAGGAAATCGTTACACGAAATCGTTATGACTGTCAAGTTGTAAGGAAATCGTTATACGAAATCGTTATAAAAGCAAGGCGTTATGATCAGTGAAGAAATCGTTATGAACTCTAAAGAATCGTTATGAAGTCTAAAGAAATCGTTATGACTATAGAGTCGTTGCGAATTCTAAAGAAATCGTTATGACTATAGAGTCGTTGCGAATTCTAAAGAAATCGTTACGAGGTCTAAAGAAATCGTTACGGCTAGAGAGTCGTTGCGAGTTCTAAAGAAATCGTTACGAGGTCTAAAGAAATCGTTACGGCTAGAGAGTCGTTGCGAGTTCTAAAGAAATCGTTACGAGGTCTAAAGAAATCGTTACGGCTAGAGAGTCGTTGCGAGTTCTAAAGAATCGTTACGAGGTCTAAAGAAATCGTTAAGGCGAGAGAGTCGTTGCGAGTCTATAAGAAATCGTTACGATATCGATTTGTTTTGAGTTTTCCGGTCAAAGAGGAAATCGTTCTGCTTATCAAAGAAGTCGATACAAAGACTTGGATAGAAGTGATGAGACTTACCAGATTGTCTTGAACTTTCATTTTCTTTTATTTCCTGTACTTAAGGCTCAAGTAATCATTAGTGTTATTTTGTTAATCATCAAAATTAATATATAAATAAATGGAAATATTTATTATGGGGACAGTTTGGTCATCAAGTAAAATTCTAATAGCCTCAAGTCTAGCCACATGGTGCATAGGTTCATCGAAATCTATGCCTTCTCTTGGGAATAGCCGTGAGCTACCACTGGGTTTGTTTCTTAAGATTACACAGCTTCATCCAATTTTTCTGAACACCCATTTGGTGCCAATAACTGGATGATCTGATGGTCTAGGAACAAGTGACCACACTGGTTTCTCTTAAAACTGATTCAGTCCATCCTGCATGGCTAAATTCCAAGATTCATCAGTGAGAGCTTCATTGATTGTCCTAGGCTCTATTTGTGAAACAAATGCTAGGTAATCGCAAGGATCATTACTTGTTCTTACCCTACAGTTGGATCACCAATTATATTCTCAGGTGGGTGATCCCTTTTGTATCTCCACTCCTTGGAAGGTTTGATGTGGAATTTCTTTTTCTTGCAAATCTTCCAAACGTGGATCTTCTTTGTCCTCAAATGATGTATTATTAGCTTTCGGACAATTCATCTGTATTGTCATTATCACTATTTCTTCCTTTCTCAAGGAAGGATTAGTCTCATCAAAGATAATGTGCAGATGTTCAATTAATAAGGTGTGTTTATTAAATACTCTATATCCTTTGGGTTTAGAAGGTTCCCATGAAGATGCCTTCATCTGATTTGGCATCTAACTTACCAATATCTCGTTTGCCATTGTTGTGGATGAAGCAAGGACATCCAAATGTCCTGAAGTGACTGATCTTTGGCTTCTTTCCTTTGTACAGCTCATAAGCTGTCTTCTTCAGTATGGGCCTGATCATTACTCTATTATGAGGTAACTTGCTGTGTTCACTGCTTCAACCCAGAAGTAGCTTGGCAGATCATATTCTGACAGCATTGTTCTCGCCATGTCCAATAGAGTTCTATTTTTCCTCTCAGCAACCCCATTTTTGCTGTGGTGTCCTCGGTGCTGAGAAGTGTGCTCAATTCCTTGATCTTCACAGAACTTGACAAATTTTTCATTTTGGAATTCTCCTCCATGATCTGATCGGATTCCAACAATGCTATATCTCTTATCCTTTTGTACTTTCTTGCTGAAACTTACAAAGCTGTCAAATGTATCTTCTTTATGTTCCAAGAATGAGACCCATGTGAATATGGAATAGTCATCAACTATAACGAATCCAAAATTCTTTCCTCTAAGACTCGTGGTCCTCATTGGCCCAAATAAGTCCATATGAAGGAGCTCTAAGGGTTTAGAGGTGGTTACCACAGTTTTAATTTGAAGGAGCTCTTAGCGTGCTTTCCTTTAGCACATGGTCTGTAAATACCATCCATTTTGTGCTGACCTTTGGTAGAGCTTCCACCAGGCTTCTCTTTATCAGCTTCTTCATACCATCAAATTGCAATGGCCCAATCTTTTGTGCCACAGCTCAGTTGATTGCTCTTTGCTTGTTGCTAAACAGATATCTTGCTCCTTTAATTCTTCAAGATATAGCACGTACAGGTTCTTTTCCCTGTAGGCTTCAAAAATGACTATTCCATCCTTCATGATGCTGCACTTGGATTCTTGAAACTTTATCTGATGACCCTTGTCACAAAGCTGGCTTATACTGATGAGATTATGCTTCAGACCTTTCACGCACATAACTTCTTTAATTATTGTTTTTCCTTTGCTGCTTACTGAACCTCTGCCAATAACAGTCCCTTTTCCATTGTCTCCATAGGTGACTGTTCCTTCTTCAGCTTCGAGGTGAGAAAATAGTTTTATTTCCTGACATGTGCCTTGAACATCCACTATCCAAATACCATTTGGATGCTCGAAGGTTTCCCTGAAATAAAAACAATAAGCTTTAGGTACCTAAGTTCTTTTGGGTCCTGGTTGGTTAGTATCATCATTTTCTTTTGATTATCCACCTTTTATATTTAGTTGGACATGTAGTCTTATTGTGACCTAGTTTGTTGCAGTGACTGCAGCATGTTGTTCTAGTTACTTTTTTAAGATATTTTAGGTTAGCTTTGTATGCTATGTGTTGTTCATGTACAAATTTTGGAGTTGGATATGTCTTAGGGTATACTGTTGTGTCTTCATTATCTGGGGGCGTATAGCCTAGTCCATGTTTACTTTTTCCTGACCGTCTAGCACCTCTCAGTATTAGAGAATTCTTACCATTAGTGAATTTTTCTAAGGTATTTGATAGTTTATCATTTTCTTCTGTTAAAATTTTTATTTCATTTTTTAGTTCGTCTGAACTTTCTTGTTTTTCTAATTTTGTTATTTGTTCATTTTATCTTTATAGATTTTTGCATAGCAATTCATTTCTTCTTTTGAGTTCATTAACTTGCTTCTCTAGTTGTTCGTTTTCTGATTTTAAGTCTGAATTTGTATTCTCTAGACATGTAACATTTTTCTTACTAGCTTTTAGTAATTTAGATATTTTTCTATATTTACCATATAATTCATTAAAAGCATCTTCTAAGTTATCTGAATCAGAATCATTGCAGGAATCAAAGGATGAGTCAGAGGTTACCTTTCTGTGACGTCTGCCATGAAGGCTAGGTTAGCCTTTTCTTCTTCCTCGCTGGTTGAGCTTGACTCGCTGTCCGAGTCACTGCTGTTGTCCCAAGCTGCTGCCATGGCTTTCTTCTTATGCCTTCTGAACTTTCTTGAATTGTCCTTCTTTCTAAATTCAGTTTTCTTGAGTTTTGGACACTCTGCCCTGATGTGTCCTGGCCTTTTGCACTCATAACAAGTTGGTTCATTCTTTTGATGTCCTTTGCTTCAGGTTTCTTGAAATCCTTTCCCTTTTTGAAATATCGTCTGCCAGATGGATACTTCTTTTTCTTGGCCAAAATCCGCTGCAGTTTCCTAGACAGCATTGCTTCTTCATCTTCACTATTTTCACTGCTGTCTTCGTCTTCTGATGGTTCCTCAGAGTTGCCTTCTGCTGCTTTGAGAGCATTGGTGTGTTTCTTCTTGCTTGATGACTCTCCTAATCTTTCCATGTTTATCTTATGGGCCATGAGGGACCAATGAGTTTCTCCAATGACACTTCTTTAGGTCATTGGCCTCTTCTATAGTTGTTACCTTAGGAGTCCATACTGCTGGTAAAGATCTTAGAATCTTTCTTACCATTTCTTCAATTTCATATGTCTTACCAAGACCAGCTAACCCATTATTATATCTGTAAACCTGCTGAACATCTGGGTTATAGATTCTCTTGGCTGCATCTAAAACTTTTCATATTGAGCCACTAGTATATCTATTCTTCTTTCTTTGACTTTATCAGTCCCTTCATAGGTGATTCTCAGCTTCTCCCACATCTCCATTGCAGATTTGCAAGCTGAGACTCTGTTAAACTCTTCTTGCTAAGAGCACAGCACAGGATACTCTTAGCTTTGCAGTTGAGGGAGATCTTCTTTCTATCATCGTCTGTCCAATTCTGCCTTGAGTTTAGGACAACGAGATCTCCTTCTTCTATGATTGACCAGATCTGAAAATTGAATCCTTGTAAGAAGTACTCCATTCTGGTCTTCCAGTAAGTGTAGTCTTCACCGTCGAAGAGAGGAGGTCGGTTGACAGACCGACCTTCAATGTTTCCTTGAGCTGCCATTTGATCTTTTCTCTTCAGATCATTGGATCTTTTTCTTTATTGAAGAGACTAGCTCTGATACCACTTGTTGCCCAGCTAGCAAGCCCAGAGGGGGGTGAATGGAGCTTTAAAATTTTCGGCTACTAACTCTGTGCACAAAAACGTTCACACAAAACACAATTCAATGGATGTTAGTGATAGTAAAGATAAACAGCAATCACACAAAGACAATCACACAACACAAGGAATTATCCTGGTTCGGATCTCCTCTCCTTAGGAGTCCTACGTCCAGTCCCTGAGCAAAATCTCAAGATTTCACTACCAAGGGTACAGTCCCCTTAAGGACCCTTACACCCAGGCGCAGCTGGTCTTCCTTCAACCCGAAGGGAATTACAACCCCTGGATACCACACCAGGTCCTCCTTCAACACGAAGGGAAAGACACACCCTGGATCCCACCAGGTCTTCCTTCACAATAGAAGGGAACAACTCAAGAAATAGTGATCAAAGAGATGATGCCCCTAGATCAAGCTTATAGAACACTGCTTGATCTGAAGCAAGGACTGAGAAGAAGAAAAGATCTACAATCAAGGACTCTTCTCAGACCGAAAGGCTCTCACATAGATGTGAACTTAGCACTGAGAACAAGAGCTAAAGCTAATGAGAGTTTGTGCTTGGCTCTAAGAATGGCTTGCAGAAAGTTGAAGGCGTTGTAGGTTATTATTTTCTAACTATCTTCATTGTCGAACTTCATTCTTATATATATATCAACGTTTGAAATTCGAACATTGGAGTGTCTGTTGTCTCTATGCATAAGTGTACGTTAGACTGCATAGTACTGTAGAAGCTTCCAGTCAGCAGTCTTTTATCCATTTGTGCACGCAAAGAGATAGGATCTTCTGTAGTATCCTTTGGCTACTATTTTGTCCAACGTTGCATGACGAATGTTGTCAGAAACCTGCATACATTAAATGCTAAACAATAGACAGCTAAGTTGTCTCTTGTTGTCAGTCAACGTTAGATTGATTTTATACAGAAGTAGAAATTTTATTCTGTTCTTCCAAAAAGATGTTTGCAGAATAAGCACGAAAATAGAAGATATTGTCTGCATGAATACAGAGATACGTTCAGAGTAATAAATGCACAGACGTTAGAAAGATGTGCGAGAAAGCTTTGACTTTTCAACGTAGTCAAAAGTGAGTCAAATATCAAGTCGTTATATTTAGCTTAAGTGATTCGTTATGATTCTATAAGCAAATCGTTATCAACAAGTTGTTATAATCAAATCGTTATAGAGTCATAAGCAAATCGATGAACAAATCGTTATGACGTTATAAGCAAATCGATGTACAAATCGTTGTGATGTTATAAGCAAATCGATGTACAAATCGTTATGACGTTATAAGAAAATCGATGTACAAATCATTGTGATGTTATAAGCAAATCGATGTACAAATCGTTATGACGTTATAAGTAAATCGATGTACAAATCGTTATGACGTTATAAGCAAATCGATGTACAAATCGTTGTGATGTTATAAGCAAATCGATGTACAAATCGTTATGACGTTATAAGCAAATCGATGTACAAATCGTTATGACGTTATAAGCAAATCGTTGTACAAATCATTATGACGTTATAAGCAAATCGATGTACAAATCGTTATGACGTTATAAGCAAATCGATGTGATGACTAAAGGAATCGTTATGAGAGCAAATTGTTATGATCACTTATCGAATCGTTGTGAGGGCAAATTGTTGCGATCACTCATCGAATCGTTGTGAGAGCAAATCGTTGCGATCACTTATCGATTCGTTGCGAGGGCAAATCGTTGTGATCACTTATCGAATCGTTGCGAGGGCAAATCGTTGCGATCACTTATCGAATCGTTGTGAGGGCAAATCGTTGCGATCACTTATCTAATCGTTATGATGGCAAATCATTGCGATCACTTATCAAATCGTTGTGAGGGAAAATCGTTGCGATCACTTATCGAATCGTTGCGAGGGAAAATCGTTGCGATCACTTATCGAATCGTTGTGAGGGCAAATCGTTGCGATCACTTATCAAATCGTTGTGAGGGAAAATCGTTGCGATCACTTATCGAATCGTTGTGAGGGAAAATCGTTGCGATCACTTATCGAATCGTTGTGAGGGCAAATCGTTGCGATCACTTATCGAATATGAAATCTTTATGAATGTAAGGAAATCGTTATATCTTCATAGAAATCGTTATGAACTTAGACCGATATAATGCTTCAAACTTACATTATTGTAGAGTGATGAATACTTACATCATGGTTGATTTGCTTGTTTACCCTTGGTTTATTTCATGTGCTTAAAATCTCATAATAAATTGTTAGATTAAACATTTATCATTGTTTTGTTAATCACCAAAATAGATATGTAATTAATTTTAAATTACATGGGGATAAACTGGTCATCAGCGTTGAGTCGCTTGTGGAGCTCCCATAGCTGGTCTGTGTCTCCGAGGTGGTTGAGGTGTTCTTCCGGTGCGGACCTGTTAGTCCTTCTCACTGCCTCGCTCTGCGTTGGCTCCAGAGCCACGTAGGGAGGGTAGGCGTGGGGGCACAGCTCGGCTGGGCTGCGGTGGTTGGTTGTGTTGTTCTCTGCTGTGACTCACTAGCCTCACTCTACCTAGGGAGGCTGTAGGCAGGAGTCAGCGGCTGGCGAGTTGGAGGTGTGGACGGTGTGTTCCCCTCTTAGCTGTTTGTGGCGGTGGCTTGGTTGCTCTTGTTGTGACGAAGTTTCTCATGTTGTTTCTAAGTGAGTCTCATTGCCCTTGCCTGCACGGGCGTTTTAGCCTTGTCATGTCTAGTTTCCGTGGGCTTCGTTGGGTTGGCCTTGTGGGCCGTGTTTAGTGGCTTCCGTTCTACGGGTTCTCTCGGGGTGCCTTGTGTAGACACCCGACCGCTGGTTTTGTAAACCATTCCTTGGTGCCGTCCGTGGTGGCACTGTAGGGTGTAGCTCCCTGACCTCGTGGCGTGTCCAAGGTGTAGGGTGGTTCTGCTTGTGGGCCCTTGACCTTATAGAGGTCTGAGGTGGCCGTGCCTATGGTGAGACGTTCCTTCTCACGTGGTTGCTCGGTGTCTCTCGTGGTGACACCTGGTTGTTCCTTCCCGACCTCGTGGAGGTCTAGGATGTTGGGTGCTTATGTCATGAGACTCTGGTCTCACATGGTTGCTGCGGTGTTCCGTGAGCTTCTCTGTCTCGGCGGGTGCGTGCCGAGGTGTTTGCTTCCGCATTGTGTTTGACTCCGCTGGTTTTGCGGGAGTCGTGTTTGGCCCGACCTTGGTTGTAGGTCATGGCGTTACTCTGTTCCGGTGCTTTGTAGTACTCTGCAGTAGGTGTTTCCCAATTTACTGCTATCTAGAGTAGTTTTGCTTCCGCTTTTGTTGGAGTTCCTGCTGCTCTGGCTGGTAAGGGACTGGTTATCCCTACTGAGCCTTGTTCGTGAGGCTCACTGTAAGACCCGGCTTCCCGGCTTTCCGTCTGGCGTCTGGGATGACTGGCCACTAACGCGTCCAGGTTGGGAGAGTTGTCGCGCCCGAGGTTGTCGTCGCATCTTGGTGTCGCGACCGGTTAACGGGTCGCGACTGCTTTCTATTCTGTCAGTCGTCTGACGCTTGTCAGAGTGGAAGGTGTGTCAGCACGGCCTGTCGCGTTGTCGCGGCGCCCTTGGGGGTCGCGTTCTTGTCGCGGTCCGTTGACCATCACGTTAAGGTTCGTAACGCGATGGGGCGAGCCATCGCGTTCTGGGTGTCGTGGGCTTAAGGCGCTGGCCGGCTACCCCTTTCCCCTCTCTCTCCTCTTCTTCCCTTTCCCTCTTCTCCGCCGATGGGGAGGCTCCCCTCCGGCGATCCGGACGTGGAGCAGCCGGCAGCTCATGGCAGAGCGTGGGAGCGGTGTCGTGGAGCAAGGAGGAGGTGGCCGTGCGTCGTGAAGGCTCTTCGTGGGTTCGGTTCTTCGTGTGAGGTAGGGATTTCTTGTGCCCTTCCCGATCTGGGTGGATTGGGAGGCCCTCAGGGTTTATAGATAGCTTTACTACTTTCCCCATGCTCCCGTCCCTCTTGTGGTGTGTTTGTATGGTTTGTGGGTGGCCTAGGATTGAGGATCCCGTTGGTCTGCCTCTCTGTTGGTGTCGCGACGGCTTGGCGCGTCGCGACATCAGAGGAGGTGTCGGCTCTGCCGAGCGCGACCTTATCGCGACGCGGTTGGTGGTCGCGATAAGGCTGTCGCGTCGCGCTTTCCAGTCGCAACATGGTCACTATCGCGACGCATTTCCCAGTCACGACAGGGTTCCTTTCATGATGCCTTGTCTGGTCGCAACAAGGGTTGTCGCAGTGCCCTTCCCCGTCACGATGGTGTCGCGACGGCCTTGGGGGTCGCGACAGTATCTGTGTTGCCCAAGGTGCTTCCGTGGGCGGTTGTGTGTCGGCATGTGCCCCAGGGCAGGCTTTGCCCTTAGGACCTTCTGGTGGGGAACACGGCAGGTTGCCTCCCTGCGTTCGGTGACCGAAGGTGACACCTTCGTGGCCATGTCCTGGCAGTGGTGGTCCATCGATTATTAGTAGAGCGATGAGTTTCCATGTTGTCCGGTGGTGTTCCGAGGTTCTAGCCGTTCGTGCATGCCTTGGTTGGCCGACGACCCTTTTGAGGGTTTGTGTGTGACTTTTTCCTGCTAGGCTTGTCGTAGGTTACAAGCCAGCGGTTCGGCACGGTTCCTGTTGTGCTTGCCCCGCCTGCTCGCCCGGTGCTTGGCACTTGAGGGCTTGTCCCCGATTTGAGAGGTTGTTACCGTTACCTGAGACCCCCATCCTCGGGAGCCCTGTTGAGGGAGTGCTCCGGGCTACGAGCGTGCTCGAGTTGGCAGCCGACTTGAGGCGGACTCTAGAGCTGAGAGGAAAACGGTGGTTTGGATAGTAGCACTGAGTCGTTTGTAGAGCTCTCTTGTCTGGGGTGGGATGCCGAGGTCGTTGAGGCGGTTCTCTTCTCGGCGCGGCCCAGACAGTCCCTTGTCTCACTACCTCTCTCTACATTGGTTCCGGAGCCACGTAGTGGTGTCAGGCGTGAGGCCGCAGCTTGGTCAGGCTGCGGTGTTACGTGTGTTGTGTGTTCTTGGCGGCTCTGTCTCGCCCTTGTACAGGGGCGGAGGCAGGAGCTAGGCTAGCGAGCAGAGCGTGTGGACTGTGGGTCCCCCTCTTGGCTGCTAGCGGCGGTGGCTTGGTTGTTGTTGTTGTGATGGCCTTTCCTCACGACGTTTTCAAGTGTTATCCGTTGCCCTAGCTTGCACGGAGGTTATAGCTTGGCTGTGCCTAGTTTCCGTGGGCATCGTTGGTCTAGCCTTGTGTAGACCCGTGCTCCTGGTGGTTTCCACTCGGTGTCCTCTCGGTTCCGTAGTCCCGTTCTTGGGTGCCAGTCCATGATGGTATCGGCGTGTGTAGCTTCCCGACCTTGCGGTGTGTCCGGGGTGGTTCTGCTTGTGGGCCCTCGACCTTGTAGAGGTCTGAGGTGGCCATGCCTGTGGTGAGACATCGTTCTCACTTGGTTGTTTCGTGGTCTCAGTAGGTGTGCCGAGCGCTGCTTCCGCTGTGTGTGCGACTCCGTTGGTTTCTGCAAGAGTCGTGTGTGTGGCCCGACCTCGGTTGGTGGTCGTGGCGTTGCACTGTCCTCTTCCGCTGCTTAGTAGTATCATGTTGTAGGTGTTACTCGCTTTACAGCTTTCTAGTATAGTTTTCCTATTTTCGGAGTTCCTACTGCTCTAGCCGGTGAGGGACTGGTAATCCCTACTGGGCCTTGTTCACGAGGCTCACCCCCCCTACTTCCTTCAGCTAGGGGCTCGTCGTTGCGGGAGCTCGGTGTCGGACGGGTTGCGGAGGCGGTTGTGGCGCTGTGTGTTGTCAGCAGCAGTGAGAGCTGAGTGTTGTGAGCTCTTGTAGCTGAGTGAGCTGAGAGTTGTGCTTTGTAAGTCCTCAGGGTATGCCCCTTAAGGACTGCACCTTTCTTCTTGTATCTGTGCTTTTGCTTGGGACACGTTGTACAGACCTTTTGTATCTTGTACATATTGTTATAGTTATTTAAATTCAGTACATATCTCACGGGACTATTTCTTCTAACCCTTCCGGATCTTCAGATCCGTGGGTGGCGGCGCAACCCTCGGGACCCCTGGCGAGGGTCCGGGAGGTCGGGTCGTTACAGTTGGTATCAGAGCGAGGAGTCTACTGAGATTTGTAAGGAAGTAATAAATATAGCTGTCCCAAAGAAAGGTACTAGTACGCTGCTGACACCGTCCGACTAGTGTTAGGCTTGTGCTTTCAATTGTTTTACAGGTGTGCGGCTTCTCTGCAAGATTCTTGTGCGTGCTGCAGGTGGGTTGCAGTTGTTGCTGTGTCGCTTACGTGGTGAGTGTGGTCGCTCGGTGAGTTTGTGCCGTGGTGGCGCGGTTGGCGCTGGACTCGCTGGCAGTGGTCTTCCCCGTATGGAGGACGGTTGAAGGCAAGTCCAGGTGCAGTACTCCTAGTCGTTGTCGGCGTAGTTGAGTGTGTGTGCATCGTGAAGGCTGAGAGAGCCTGCGTGTGATGTGGCCTTCACCGGTGCAGAGTTGTTATCTGTGGAACCGGTTGAGGTGTCTCTGCCTTGTTGGCTGCCCCTGTGTTGTTGGGGTGTGTGTTGTGTTGGTTTTTGTGTGTGGTTTCTTGTTTGTGTGCTATTGTACGCTGTGCTCTGCTTGGTCAGCGTTGTTGCTTGGGCTAAGCAGGTGTTCTATGTGTCGTGTTGCATCGCTTGTTGAGTGCTGCGACACTTGCTTGTGGTTGTCGGCCTGGTGCTAACAGGTTGTGAGCTCTAGTGAGGTGCTCCCGGAGTCTTTCTCTATTGGTTCTGGCAGAAGTGAGGTTTCCCCAAAACTGTGTTGTGCTCATTTCTGGGTGCTATGGCGTTGCCCTCTAGGCTGAGGTGCATCGCTTGGTTGCCCTGTGTTCTGGTGAGGTTTTCCCAGAACCGTTCGTTGTTGTCCTAGTGAGGGTTTCTCTCAGGACTATTTCGCACTCATTTCTGCTGTTGCCGTGCTACCTCAGAGTCTGAGGTGTGTTGTGTAGGATCGGATATGTGGATGGGCATATCTAGAAGGGGGGTTGAATAGATCTGACACCAATTACTACGGAAGCTTAAGCAAATTAAAAATTACTTCAAATCAGAGATTAATTCAGAGTGGCAATTCACTGATTTGAAAAGTGAATGTGTGTAGATGATGTGTGAATCAATACAATTAGTAGAGATCGAAACCCTAGGCAAGCATCTAGCAAAGACAAGCAGATCAAACCATTGCACAAGGATTTTTAGGTGGTTCGGAAATCACACCAGTGATTCCTACATCCACCCCTCACACAGTGAGGCTCCACTACTCAACCTGAGTACAAAACACACTGGAGCTTGACAACTCCAACACACCAACTCTAGAGCACAACTGCTCCAGAAACTGAGCACACTTGCTCAAACACACACAGAGTGTTCAACTCAACACAATCGAGCACAAAGGCTCACAAGACACAAGCTAGATCAAGAACAACATAAATCAGATCCTCTAGCAATGATCTGATTCAGAATGAATTCATTCACAGAGACTTGTGCAACAATTTATGCACAATCCCCCAGAATGAATCAGAAGAACACTTGAAGAGTAAAGAGAATTTGATACAGATTATGTTCTTCAGTAGAAATCCCTTGCAGAAGTTTGGATTTGAGGAGATCCTTTGATGCTTTGATTCCTTGGGCGATGCTCTGCTACAATTGCCTCTGAATCACCCTCGAATTCTCCTCAATTGCTTGCTTCTGCTGGATCTTCTCCCTTGAGAGATGTTTCAACCTCTTCTTCAGAGATCTACTTCACCTTCTTGTGCTTTTCCAAGGATGTAGATGGGTCACCGAGCACCAAGAGGAGCAGGAGCGGCAGAATCCTCCTTCTTGCCGCCAAAAGCTTTTGCTGGAATGTTCTGGAGGACTTCTATTGCTTGGGGGCCAATTGGTGGGGTATTTATAGCCCAACATGGCCAATGGTACCCTTGGAGTGCATGGACACATGATCCAAGACCAATCCCATTGATCCCTAGGAGGCCACGTGTCCAGATGGATCTTAAGATGAAGATTCAGCCGGAGTGTGTCGACACTGCCACTGAGTGTGTCGACACACTGTCTCAATTGCGCAAAAAGATCTTCTGGGAGATGGGTCTAGTGTCGACACTGCCACTGGCTATGTCGACACACTGTCCTAGTCAGGCAACTGGGTCTTCTGGAGACTGGGTCTAGTGTCGACACTACCTGGGACTGTGTCGACACCCTGTACCAGTCAAGCAACTGGGTCTCCTGGAAGCTGGGTCTAGCGTCGACACTACCAGGGACTGTGACGACACACTGGACCCTGTCTTCATGAAATTGCTTCAGGGAATGATACCCAGTGTCGACACCATCAATGGGTGTGTCGACACTACCATGATAAGAATTGTATGTCCCTAAGAATTCAACACATAAACCATTAGTACAAGATATTATCATCAAGGTATGTGATGTAATGTGTTTGGAAACATGCTTTTGAACATTGTTATTACATAAGTGATGTATGTAACATGTTCCATCCATTAGGCATTAAAATCACAACATGTCATCATCAAAACTATGAGGAGAAATATATTAAATTCACACTCAACCCAACATTCTCCCCCTTTTTGATGATGGCAACATTAAATGAATCATCAAATTCTGATTCTCTTAAGGATGTGATTTTAATCCATTCTTTCACAAAGTTTAAGCACACACACTGAATGACAATGAACAATGTGTTTCAACATTTCCATTAACTTCATCAAATGCCATTGAACAAAATTTAGTAACATGTGACAATTTTCACAATCAAAACACAACATTACTAACAACCATGTCTTTTCAAAAATAACCAAAAGAACCATACAAGATGTGACATTTACATCCAAAAAGTGTTTGTAAACAAGCATCCATTCACAATAAAGAACACTCCTTCTCCCCCTTTGACATCATCAAAATACAATATCCATCAAGAGGATGGAGGTGGAGGAGGAAAAGGAAGTAAAATAGACTCTATGGACTTCAGTCTTGACTCCATAGCAGATAAGTTGGATCTCAGCTGAGTTTGCATAGTTGACAAATGAGTATCCAGTAGTTCTTCCAATCTCTAAGAATTGGCATACATGTTGGCTTGAAAAGCACTAAGATCAGCTGACATAGGTTGGGAGGCTGAAGATGAGCTAGCAAAACCACCATGTCTGTTAAGAGTGCGAAACTCACTCTTGAGAGCAGCTATTTCTTGATCAATATGAGCTGACAAATTCTTCATACCTTCCATATCATCCACCATGTGAGCAAAAGAAAGTCTGGTCTTTGATATTTGAGAAACAGCTTCCTGACTGTTGAAGAGATTTTTCTGAGTGTTAGCTAAAATCCCTTGAAGAACTTTTTCAAGCTTGTCTTGATGTTCTTTCAATTGAACAGAAGCATCACCTAAGGTGCCAATGAGCCTATTAAATCTTTGGGTTGCATGATCAGCTGCCTCCTTTTGCTTGATGAACTGACCAGTCACTGAGTTTTCCAGCCTCTGAATGCAAAGTTCAAAATTTTCTGACATTTGTTGTATAGAGGAGGTGATGGTGCCAAACTTGTTTTCCAAAAATGAATACAATTCAGGTGGAACAGAAGGGCCACTAGTGAAAGTAGAAGCTGAACCATGGAATTGAGGAAAGAATGATGGAGGATCCACATCAGGAATGAGTGGGGAAGAGGCATGCATTGTGGGTGATTGAGGTATATCCTGAGGAATTGGGACTCCAATCTCAGATGGGGGCTGATCCTCCTGAACAGGCTGTGGAGAGTGAACAGCACGAGGAGGGTCCACTTCCTCAGGTTCAGCTGGTGCCTCAATTACTGGACCTCTTCTAACTTGATCACCCTCAATTCTAAAACCCATGAATTTTTTCAAATGCTTCAAACAGTAAATATTGGATTTTGGAATTGACTGAACTTTCTCATTTGCAAAGGAAATACCAAAATGTTCAAATACAGCAGTGAGGTGAGCAGCATAGGGCAATGACCTATGAAGATCCTTTCTTGTAGTTTCAGACAGAATTTGGTACATTATCACATGCAAATTGACTTTGATTTCCTTTTTCATGCAGTAGATAATAAACCTCTGAATATCTGTCAATCTGTCCTTTCCACCACCTTGAGGTGTGATGATTGTGAAGGATCGAAGATGAGATGGACAAGATCTAGAAGGGGGGGTTGAATAGATCTAGGCCAACTATCGCGGAAGCTTAGCCAATTTAAAAACAATGCAAGGAATCAGAGACAATTTGAAAGAGCAAGTTAGAGATCTGATGAATAAGTGTGTGAATTAGATGATTGAAGTGTGGAATCAAGTTGATTAAAGTGAATTCGAAAAACCCTATGCATACATCTAGCGCAATGTGAATTAAAGTCACACACAAACCACTGCACAGAGAAATTTTAGGTGGTTCGGAAATCACACCATGTGATTCCTACATCCACCCCTCACACTGTGAGGATTCACTAAACAACCAGATACACCACACACACACAGGAGCCTGACAACTCCAACACAGAGTTTTACAACTCACACAACCTCTAGAGCAAGACTACTCTAGAACCTGAGCACAATTGCTCAACCACAACTGAGTACGACGACTCAGCACTGAGCACACAGGCTCACAAACCACTTGCTAGATCACAACACAAAGATTCAGATCCTCTAGCAATGATCTGATCTAAAAAGGCTCGTTCAAGAGAATTGATGCAATAGACACTGCACAATCTCTAGAACAGCCGAGAAGACACAAGGGGAAATGAAAAATGGATTGAAAAGTCCTTGTTCTTCAGAAGACTCCCTTGTAGATGTCGAATTGTGAAGAGTCTTGATCTCTGGAAGTTCCTGGGCGATACTCTGCAATTTGATCTTCAGGATCTTCCTCGAATTCTTCACTAAAGACGGCTTCTACTTGATCTGCACCTTGGAGGTTGATCCTACTGCTCCATCTTGGATCAGATCTCCCTTCTTGTGCTTGGAGATGTAGAAATTGGAGGGAAGAAGCACAAGGAGATGCAAGAACAAGGGGAAAGCTCTCACTGTCGCCAAAACCAATTTCTGGAGGCTCTTGGAGGCTCTCTTGTCTTCTCTCATGGTTGGATGGTCATTTGGGAGGGTATTTATACCTAAGATGCCCAAACGTACCCTTGGGGGTCGTGGGCACATGATCCAAGGCCGATCCACCAAGTCCCTAGGGTGCCACGTGTCCAGGACATGACTTAAATCAGAAACTTTCCGGAGTGTGTCAACCTGACTTGAACTAGTGTCGACACACTGTCCCAGACTGGCAAAAAACTTCCCTGGGAGAGGTCTCTAGTGTCGACCTGAGATGATGTAGTGTCGACCTGCTGTCCCAATCTGCAAAACTGTTGTTCTGGGAACTGGGTCTAGTGTCGACACTGCCTGAGACTAGTGTTGACCTGCTGTAGAAAATCCTCAAAAAAGGCCTTCTGGGAACTGCCTCTAGTGTCGACACTACTGCATCTGGTGTCGACCTACAGTATAGGTCTGTTGACAGGCTTTTCTGGGAACTGCCTCTAGTGTCGACGTGACTTGGTCTAGTGTCGACACTACTTCACCATTTCTGCAACATTCTGCTTTTGCTTTGAAGCATTGTGTCGACACCATTGGGAGGTGTGTCGACACTACCTTTGCAAGAAATGTTTGTCCCTGAGAAATGAACACATAAATCATTAGTTCAGTGTATTATCATGAATGTAAATGATAAATGAGTTTGGAAACATGCTTTTTGAATATTGTTACTTCATGTGTGATGTATTTCACATGTTCCAATCATTGTGCATTAAAATCACAACTTGTCATCATCAAAATATGAGGGGAAATGAATTGTCTTCACACTCAACCCAACAGATTGTTGTGATAATGTGAATGAAAATGGACAGGTTGTAAGGAATAAAGCTAGACTAGTTGCCAAGGGGTATAATCAAGAGTTTGGTATTGATTTTGAAGAGTCATACCCATATCTTTTGCCACTAAGACTGAGAATTCTTGTTGGCCCAAAAAGGTCCATATGAAGTAACTCTAGTGGCTTAGATGTGAGTACATCATTGAAGGTTTTAAAATATTTTCTGGTTTGTTTTCGTTGAGCACATATCCCACAAAGTTGATTCTCTATGTTTGGAAAAGATTCAGGAGGTCCTTTAACCAGATTTAGCCTTAAGAGTTTGTTTATTGTGTTGAAACTTGCATGACCAAGTCTTTTGTGCCATGCCCATGCAATTTCATCTTTATTGCAACTAAACAAATGTTTTTAGCAAAATTTTTATCAAGATTGATCATGTAGACATTATTTTCTCTCTTCCCAAAAAATTTTATTTTTTCAGTTGAGGAGTCAATTATTTTGCACAAATTAGATTCAAACACCATCTTGTGACCTTTGTCACACAATTGACTAATGCTCAACAGATTGTAGTTCAAACCATCAACCAACAATACATTTTCAATTGAGTTTGAGGAGGATTTACCAACCTTTCCAGATCTAATAATTTTTCATTTATTTTTACCTCCAAAAGTAACGATTTGCTCTCATAACGATTCGACAGGTGAGTATAGCGATTTCAATCTCACAACGATTTCATAAGTAGGCATAACGATTTGCTCTCATAACGATTCGACAAGTGAGTATAACGATTTCAATCTCACAACGATTTCTTAAGTGAGCGTAATGATTTGCTCTCATAACGATTCGACAAGTGAGTATAACGATTTCAATCTCACATCGATTTTATAAGTGAGTATAACGATTTGCTCTTATAACGATTCGACAAGTGAGTATAACGATTTCAATCTCACAACGATTTCGTAAGTAGGCATAACGATTTACTCATAACGATTTGGTCATAACGATTTGGTTATAACGATTTGATCATAACTATTTGCTCATAACGATTTGGTTATAACGGTTTGCTTATAACGATTTGGTTATAACGATTTGCTCATAGTGTTATAACGATTTGTTATCCAGAACTATTTGGATATGGATGCATAACGATTTATGCGTACAACGATTTGTTTACGAATGAGAAACGATTCACAAGAACAATGACTCATTCGCACAACGATTCTATAAGTCATGTTCATATCGATTTCATGAGCTATAACGACTTGATATTCAAATATCTTGACAAGTCAAATTCATCCCGCGTATTTCACTGTTATCCATGCATTAAATACAACCGTACATTTCTCTGCACGATGCATATTCAGATATCTTCTATTTTTATGCCTGTGCATGTAATATCTTTTTGAAGAGACAGAATAGATTTTCCATTTTGATGTATTCTCACTCTAATGTTGACTGACAACAAGAGACAGCTTAGTTGTCTACGTTTTAGCATTTAATGTGTGCAGGTCACTGACAGCACAACTCTATACAATGTTGGACAAAGTAGAAGCTGGAGGATATCAAGAAGTATTTTCTTCTTACGTGCATGGAACGCAAAGAACCATTGACTACAAAGGAAAGCCATGCAGTCTAACGTCCTCACAACATAGAGACAACGGTTACATTTTTCAAAGAAGATATAAATAGAAGACTGGTGCCGACGTGAATAGTGTGTTCGAGAATTCAAAATCTGCAAGCACCATAGAAGAGCTCAAGTCTCACTCCATCACTTTGTTGTAGCTCTTAGCTCTCTGCATCCTGTGTAGATCTTAGAGAGAGCATTTTTGTGTACTGAGAGAGTTCATTGTTGTTCATCTCTTCCTCTCAGTATTCGCTTCGGATCAAGCATTGTGCTATTAGCTTGGTCTAGGGGCGTCACATCCCTTGAACACATTTTGTGTTGTTCTCTTCGTGTTGAAGGAACACCTGGGGGTTCCAGGGTGTTTATTTCCCTTCATATTGAAGGAAGACCTGGTGGGATCCAGGGTGTTGTATTTCTCTTTGGATTGTGAAGAGAAGACCAGCTACGGTTGGGTGTGTAAGTGTCCTTGAGGGGGACTGTACCCTTGGGTAGTGAATCCTGAGTTGTTGCTCAGGGATTGGACGTAGGACTCCTATTAAGAGGAGGTCCGAACCAGGATAAACCTTGTGCAGTGTGTGTATGCTTGCCTTTGTTTTGTTGTTTATCTTTTCACTAATTCTAATTGTCATCGAAGTGTGTTTTGTGTGAACATTTTGTGGACAGGTTTAAGTATTCAAATTTTAAGAATCCCATTCACCCCCCCTCTGGGCTTGCTAGTTGGGCAACAAGTGGTATCAGAGCCAGTCTCTTTGACAAAGAAGAAGATCCAACGATGTGAAGTGAAAAGATCAAATGGCAGCCCAAAGTCACTTTGAAGGTCAGTCAGTAAACATGCCACCACTGTTCGATGGTGAAGACTACACATATTGGAAAACAAGGATGGAGTTCTTTCTACAAGGTCTTGACTATCAGATCTGGTCGATAGTTGAAGAAGGAGATCTTCTGGTGACAAACGAAAAGGATAAATGGACGGAAGATGACAAGAAGAAGATTTCTTTGAACTGCAAGGCCAAGAGTATCCTATGTTGTGCCCTTAGCAAAAAGGAATTCAACCGCATATCAGCCTGCAAGGCCAAGAGTATCCATTACTCAGATGTACAGCAGATTCACCGATATCACAAATGGGTTAGCTAGTCTGGGTAAGACATATCAGATGGGAGACAGGGTGAGAAAGATACTCAGATCCCTACCTGCCTCATGGACACCAAAAGTTACAGCAATAGAAGAGGCTAACGACTTGAAGATAATGTCATTAGAGAAGCTCATTAGGTCACTCATGGCTCATGAGATCAACATGGAAAGACTCGGAGAATCCTCAAGCAAGAAAAAGCATACCAATGCACTCAAGGCTGCAGAAGGTAGCTCTAAAGAAGAATCTGAGGATGAGGTAAACAATGAAGGCAGTGATGATGAAGAAGCACTTCTATCCAGAAGACTACAACGCATACTAGCCAAGAAAAAGAAATACCAGTCTGGAAGAAGGTATTTTAAGAAAGGAAAAGACTTCAAGAAGCCTGAAGTCAAAGATGTGAAGAAGAATGAACCAATCTGCTATGAATGCAAGAAGCCCAGACATATCAAAACTGAATGTCCGAAACTGAAGAAAATTGAGTTCAGAAAGATGGATAGTTCCAAGAAATTCAAAAGATATAAGAAGAAAGCCATGGCAGCAGCATGGGACAACAGCAGTGACTCAGATGTTAGATCTACATGGATGAATGTCTACAATGATTGTTTTTTATGATGAGCATTCAATGAGCATTTCGTTAATAGCACAAGTTGATGATTGTACCATTCTTGATAAAAGTGACAAATGTTCCAAGAAAAGCACAAAGATTAGTCACTTGTCGACAACCTCCCATCTGCCTATCGACAGACAACTACAGACAGAAAACTCCAGGTTCTGGA
This sequence comes from Colocasia esculenta, assembly GCA_014218235.1. Classification (NCBI taxonomy): domain Eukaryota; kingdom Viridiplantae; phylum Streptophyta; class Magnoliopsida; order Alismatales; family Araceae; genus Colocasia; species Colocasia esculenta. The sequence goes on from CM024766.1 coordinate 28,710,133, forward strand.
CATGGCCATCTGTCGACAGACCCCAGTCGACTGTCAACAGCTACCTACAGAAAACTCCTTCCCGGAAGTTCAGAGTTCTGGCAAATGTAAATTTGTTGCTACCTGTTGACAGATGACCAAAGGCCTGTCGACAGACGTAAACAGAATCTCAATACGAGATCTCCATATCTTTCCTATGTGGGTGTTTCCTTCTACCACGACTCTCTATACTTGAACACCCATATAAAAGGAATCTTTTGGAGTCAATCTCACATAGAAGCAGCCACCATCCAAAAACCCTAAGGAAAACACAAGAGAAGAAGTTGTTGCTGCTCTGCTTCAACCTGCCGCTCTGAGAAGCAAAGATCCGTTCTTCAAGCGGAGGTGAAGCAAGTTCGTCATAGATTCAAGCTTCTCCATCAACCTAAGATTGTCAAGACGAAGTTTGAAGTCCATCCAGACGATCTACAGAAGAGTTCTTAATCAGGATTTGTTCTTCAATCTCAGAACTCTTCCCTGTTTCTTTTCTCATATCTGTGTGTGTGTGGTTGTGTCTCAAGCAGTCCTTGTGCTTGATTCACGTGGTTGTGTTGTTCTGATCGTGGTTTCACAACAGACAACTCGTGTGTGTGTGAGTTGTAGTTTTTGAACTCGCTCATAAGCAGTGTTTCTGCGTGTGTGTGTGTGTGTGGACGGTGGACGTAGGATACACAAGTTGTGTACTCTGAACCACCTTAAAAACTCGTGTCATGTGGTTTGCACATCTTCACGCTAGGTGCTTGGTAGGCACATTGTTTTCACACACGATAGATAAACTGGTTCTCTATCTATCTACAACCAGCACGTCTAAATTTAGATTACACTCTATTGCAAGTTTTAGTAGTTTGTGGTTCCCGTCAAAAGAAGGTGGTAGTAAACTTTAAATTGGTGGTAATCTATTCAACCCCCCTTCTAGATTACCATATAGTCTAATTCCGCAACCTTTCAATTGGTATCAGAGCGAGGTTTCTCCGATTTACTGTTGATTTGTTTGATCTTACGATCAGGAGAGTCTTGATCTCATGGAATCTAACAAGGGGTATCTAGTCGAAGGACACTCAGTGACCAGGCCACCTTTCTTTAATGGAACCGATTATCCTTACTGGAAAAACCGCATGCAGGTATTCCTGAGAGCTCAAAACTTCGAATTGTGGAAGATCGTCAGCAAAGGAGCATATACTCTTCCCGAGGATGAAGATACCTGGACAAAGGACCAAATTGCAAAGGGAACTCTCAACTGGAGCGCCCTGAACATGATGCAGTGCGCCGTCCACCCGAAAGAATATTCAAGAGTCTCCACATGCACTTCAGCGAAAGAGATGTGGGACAAACTTGAACTCATCTATGAAGGTACGTCCGAGGTAAGGGAATCAAAGGCAAGCATGCTAGTTTCTGAGTATGAAATGTTTAAGATGAATAATGATGAAACTATCTCAGATATGTTTGCAAGGTTCATGCTAATTATAAATGGATTGAAGGGTCTTAAAAAGGAATACTCAGAAAGTGACTTGGTGAGGAAGATACTTCGGTCTCTTCCATCCTCTTGGAACACCAAAGCCACTGTCATTGAGGATTCAAAAGATCTCTCAAAAATGAAATTAGATGAACTAATTGGCTCCCTGATGACATATGAAATCAATGTTAAAAGGAAAGAAACTGAAGAAAATCCTAGAAAGCAAATTGCATTTAAAGCCTCCAAGAAAAACTCTTCACGTTCTAGAAAAGATGCTCAACAGGAAAGTGCTGAGCTTGAAACTTCTAGTGATAGTGAGAATGATGAAATGGCCATGCTCACTAGACAATTCAAAAAGTTTCTGAAATTCAAAAGGAGAGGATCAAGTAACTCAAAACATTTCCAAAAGAAAGATTTTTCAAACAAATTTGAGTCTAACAAAAAGTCTGATATTGTGTGCTATGAGTGTAAGAAACAAGGGCACATGAGAGGAGAGTGCCCTGAGCTCAAGAAAAAGCTGAAGAAGGACAAATTCACATTCAAGAAAGCCAAAGCAATGTTGGCTACTTGGAGTGATGAAGATGCAAATAAGGACAAACAAGCTACCTCTGGAGATGAAGAAATCCAATGTCTTATGGCTAGAAGCGACGACTCCAACGAGGAATGCCTAGCAGCCCAAAATCAAAACAAATGGTACCTGGATAGTGGCTGCTCGAGGCACATGACGGGCGATAAAGAAAAATTTTGTTTGCTGGTGGAAAAAGACGGAGGTCAAGTCATCTTTGGAGGTAACAACAAAGGCCAGATCATCGGCTCAGGTAAGGCCGGTAAGTATGCCTTCAACTCAATTGACAATGTACTATTGGTGGATGGCCTTCATCACAATTTGCTTAGCATAAGTCAATTGTGTGATAAAGGTCACAAAGTTATCTTTGAATCAAACACATGTCAAATCATTGATAAGGATACAGTAAGTCTGAAATTTTCTGGAAAAGGGGTGAACAACATTTAAATGGTTGACTTAGATGATCCAGAAAATGAAGACTTGTGTCTTGTAGCAAACAAACAGGATCAGCTTACCTGTGGTATCGCAGGCTTGGTCATGCAAGTTACAACGTATTGTACAAGATCATGAGGCTTAAACTGGTAAGTGGACTTCCTGAAATTTATTTTAATAAGAATGAAAGTTTTTGTGATGCATGTGCACAGGGAAAACAAACCCAGAAATCCTTCAAATCAAAGGCACCGGTGAGTACTTCTAAACCTTATGAACTGTTGCACATGGACCATTTTGGACCTACGAGAACATTGAGTCTCAATGGCAAACGATTTGGTTTTGTCATTGTAGACGATTTTTCTAGGTTCACTTGGGTGAAATTTCTGGCTCACAAGAATGAATCACTGAAAATCTTTGAAGAATTCTTTAATAAAATTGAGCATGGAAATGTGAATAAGATATGCTCCATCCGCACTGATCACGAGGGGGAGTTTGACAACAATTCATTTTCTGATTTCTGCAGGCACCAAGGAATAGAACATATGTTCTCCTCCCCGAGAACTCCGGAGCAAAATGGTGTAGTGGAGAGAAAGAACAGAACCTTGGTGGAAATGGCTCGCACCCTTCTGGTTGAAAGTCAACTTGAGAGGACCTTTTGGGCAGAAGCGGTAAACACCTCATGCTACATTCTCAGCAGAGCCATGGTAAGACCTGTGATCAAGAAAACTCCTTATGAACTGCTAAAAGGTAAGAAACCCAGTATTTGGTATTTTAGAGTTTTTGGCTCAAAAGTCTTCGTTCATAATAATGATAAAGTTGATTTGGACAAGTTTGAAGCCAAAAGTGATCAAGGTATTTTTCTGGGATACTCAGAACACTCTAGAGTATATAGGGTGTTTAATTTAAAATCTCGAACAATGGAAGAAACTCCATGCCACGTCCCGAGAATTACGCAGCGGATATTAATTCGAAGAATTCGAGTCAATAATTCGAGACGTGAACAGTCGGCAAATAAGCCTCTAGCTAGCACGCACTAAATGTGTATCAACACAACATCATAATAGGGCCCATATGTTGAACTCAATATAAATTGTAATCAAATCTCAGCTCATTGTATTTCAAATAGAAACTATTACAGGACTAAGACTCAATGAAAGGAAAGTACATAATACTTCTCACTTCCTGCTACATGTTCTAACTCTCAAAGCAAATTACTATAACTAGACTCATAGTTGGAACGCTCATCACTCGGACGCATTCCCATCCTCGACTTGCTCTTCCTCTTGAACTTCATAGTCACCTAGATGGGGTAAAAGTAGGGAATGAGCAAACTAGCCTAGTAGGATTTATATCTCAATGTGTGGGCAATGATATAAGTGATTAACATTTTAGAACTAGGCAAGTACGATGAATGATATGCAAGTACGAATAAAACTCGTTAAAACATGATATATATAAAACAAGCTAGAGAGAGTGATTACGATAGAACAAGATTGGTGAACGAGATAGAACTAGCAATAGATCACTTTGCACAAGCACGCAAGATTTCAATTGATGTCAAGAAACGCAAGATATCATTAATTGCATTAAATGCAGGATGGCCATATCAAGCAAGCAAGCAAGCAAGATTTCACAAGCACGATCAAGTAACACTAATCAGGCACGTAGACACCAATGTACACCAAGAAAAGATCCATCAAGAATGTACACCAGGATACGTGTATGTGGTTATGTATCTATCATTCAACAAGCAAGAAAGTACTCCCAGCGCAGATGCAACGCCAGTAATCATTATACCCCATGGTTAACAATATATCTATGACTCGCCGTCATTGGGGCTAGATTGGAGCCCTTGGACACACGCCGTGCCCTGTCAGCATCTCATGTAAATTTTTAAATGTAGATACCCACAGTCATTAATAATGGCCAATGAGAGTTTCAAAACGTAGCATGTGTAATGTCATGTTCATGATGATGATGAGAAGAAGTAATAATTAAATTGAACATGATTTCATGAGAACAATGGTCAAGAGATAAATTCGGCAGCATAACGGTACAATTTATACTTTCGTTCAATCTTTACATTAATGGCTTTAGTCTAGTTTGTAAGTCACACTCACGAGATCAAGAAGAGAAAGGAAGTGCACGCTATCTCCAGGGAACTTCAATGGTACAACCAACTCGTCGGCCATGTGGGAATCCATGGTCAGAGGAGATTTACGGAGGCCTTGGTGAAAAGGTCGCTAGTCTACCGATTCGGAATGACCGGTAGAGAGTTTCCAATTTCCCAAGAAAAGGCTACCTAACAGTGCTAGTGTGTAGTGCGGTACGCGTGTCTCAATTCTCAAACCATCAGTCTCAAACTCGCAGGAAGCACTTGACAATATAACATGGAATAAAACTATGCACTTTAACAAGTCATGGTTTGCAAGATTTTATGATAACCATTATCATTTAAACGTGGAAGAACAGTAGGAAGATTAAATCACAAGAAACATGAATGGATCATAACATTTAAGGAGCACTTAGAATAGCATTCATGTAATTAAAGCTTTTAAATGGGTTAATCAATTTTTAAGCCATTAAATAACAATCATGTAATGCTCAGACCCAAGACATGCAACCTACACAGTAAATATCATATTTAAACAGATCTTGGGTATATGCGGAAAACTATGCATGAAAACACATGGTTTCAGGTAAAGTTCTGAGATCGCGACATATCCCTATAAGGAAGGCGACGGGGTCGTCAGATTAGGCAGGCAGAAGGCGACATGGGTACTGTCGCAACCAGAACGCGACAGAGGTACTGTCGCGACCCGACCTCAGAATGCGACATATCGGGCCGTCGCGTTCACAGGGTCTGCGCCTGAGCCCGACATGGATCTGACATGCTCTTGGTTCAGACTACCATGATTTGACACAGGGTGATATTCATGAAACGCCTATATCTCTCTATATGCTGATCTTTAGACAAAACTCACAACATAGAAAATGTCGAGGACATCTATTTAAAGAACTTTTGTGTTGTGGGCTGGATCTGAATCGGTCTCTAATTGCATGAAATACAGGAAGAACATGGTAAAGCCCTAAACATGCATGACTTCATGGCGACTTACATGTTAGACTTGTAACATGAGATCTACTGATATTTGGACAAAACGTCTAACATAAAAGATGACAAGGACAACTAGTATAAGAACTTTGTTGTTGGGTTTTTAACCTAATTCGGTCTTGAACCTTGTAAAAAACATGAGTAAGTGAAAGTTAAATGCAACCAGAAAATGCAGTATCATGCATGACTCTATTACGAAGTTTATAACTCTCTAAATAATGATCTTTAAGCAAAACATTTAACATGAAAGATGACCATATCGATTAATACAAGAACTTTCATGTTGGAGGATTGACCTACTTCATCTTAAATCTCAAGCAAAATAGGAAGAACCTAAGGCTAACTGCAAACCCGAAAACACAGTATTATGCATGACTCTCTTATGGGTTCATAACTCTCTAACTAAAGAGTTTTAGACAAAACGTTGAACATGAAAGATGATCGTGACTACAAGTAGAAGAACTTTTATGTTGATGATTTAGTCTAATTCGGTCTCAAATCGTGTAAATAATAAGAAGAATGGGAAAAGCTCTAACAGTGCGCGACTTTGGAAAAACGCTTATAATTCAAAATCTACTAAATGAAATTCGATGAAACCAGTGGGAAATGAAAGTTAACTTGATGCTCTACACATTGGTATAGGATATGTTAAGGTTTGGCCCAAGAAAACCTACCTTTGGTCGACTTCAAGAGAGTGGTTTGTGCAGGTCGCAGCAGATGAGAAGGGGAAGAAGAACGGCTTCTTATGGTCGTTCCACAGCTCCTCAGCCACCAAGAGCTCCTCCACACGACCCTAGCAAGTTGTAAATTCGTTCATAGGGTTTGGGTGAAGAGTATTTAAGTAACCATGGTGTTTAGGAGTCCTATTATAACTAGGAAAAGAGGATTTCGGGATTGGCCTGTTTGGTTTCCTATTTTTGATGATTTCCTCCTCCCTTTGAGTGTGTGAGGCATTAGGAAACCTCCCCTCATAGTTAGGCACGAATTTAGGTTGCCATGAATGCATGATTGCATCCCAATTCAACTCTAATTGCCTCTTTTTAATTTCAGCTTATTTATGGTTACGAATTTCTATGTATTTTCTAGCTTTATTTGATTTTTGGGCCAAATGTTGCCCATTGGCCCAATTATGATAATGGGTCATCAATATATAATGTTGGAAGTCTCCCCAATACTTTTATTTAATTTTTGATTGCGTCGTATTTCCGTGTTAACGGTTTTCTGACTTGTTTCCTTATTTAGATAATCAGTCGCAATAACTCTTAAACCTAGCCCAAATGATTTTTATTGAACCAAATTTCTTGATGGGTCATTAGAGGATATTATTTGAAGTCCATATATGATTTTTATTTAATTTTCTGACTCATCCACGTACGTGTGATAATGATGTTACGACTTATTCATGAATTACGATAATAAGTCGCGAAACACTTTAAATTGGATGATCTGATTTTTCTTGGCACAAATTTCTTTGTGAAACATTTAGTAATAATATTTAGGGTTGATTTATAATTTTTATGAAATTTTCCGATGTGTTTTAGCACATATGATAATGGTACGTATGTTTTAAATACTCCGATATTATGGAAATTATTTATTTCCATTTATTTGAATTTTTATGTAATTAAAATTTTCGGGGTGCTACACTCCACATGTTGTTTTTGATGAGTCTCAAACAAAGCCTAACAATTCAAATGCTTACAGGCTTGAAGATGGAGGTGAAGGAACAACGTTTGGGGAACTGCAAATAAAAGCAAAAGAGAATTCCAAAGTTGTTTCCAAAACTAAAAGTGGATATCTTTGCAGGTACAATGATGAACATGATGTTCATCTGTTCAGAAATCAAGATGATGAACCTGAACAAGATCCACAAGAAGAAGAGCCTCAAGTGGAAACTCTTCAAGCACACCCTCCTCCAGAACAACCTCCTCAAGTCCAAGATCAACCCGGGTCTTCAACAGTCACCAATGTGAGGTATTCTAAAGATCACCCTCTTGGGAATGTGATAGGAGATATAAATGATTCAGTTCAAACTAGGTCTCAGGTTAATCAAATAGTTGAACAAGATCATTTAGCTTTTGTCTCTTAAGTGGAACCTAAAACATTGAAGCCTTAAAAGAAAACTCATGGATTGATGCGATGCATGAGGAGCTTGGGCAATTCCAAAGAAATAATGTCTGGAGTCTAGTTCTTAGAACCCCTGAAATTTCTGTCGTAGGAACAAGATGGGTGTTTAGGAATAAGTTAAATGAAGAGGGTAAAGTGGTAAGAAACAAGGCTAGACTGGTTGCAAAAGGATACAATCAGGAATTTGGTGTGGATTTTGAAGAATCATTTGCTCATGTAGCTAGGCTAGAAGCTGTCAGAATCTTGTTAGCATATGCATGCTCAAACAAGTTCAAACTTTTTCAAATGGATGTTAAAACTACATTCTTGAATGGCTACATCAAAGAGGAAGTTTATGTCTCTCAACCACCTGGCTTTAAGGATCATGATAAACCTAACCATGTATATAAATTGCACAAAGCTCTTTATGGTTTGAAATAGGCACCTCGAGCTTGGTACGAAAGACTAAGCACATTTCTGGTAAGCAAAAACTACTCAAGAGGTAAAGTAGACCAAACTCTCTTCACTAAGAAAGTTCGTAATCACATTATTGTTGTTCAAGTCTATGTGGACGATATCATATTTGGTTCTACTAACCCATCACTGTGTGAGGAGTTTTCAACACATATGCACAGTGAATTTGAGATGAGTTTAATGGGGGAGCTTCAATTCTTTCTTGGTTTGCAGGTGAAGCAACTTGAAGACGGCTTTTTCATCAACCAAGAAAAGTATCTTAAGGAGCTACTGAAAAGGTTTCAGTTTGAACAAGCTAAGCCTACTTCAACACCCATGAGCACCAGCATAAAATTGGAAAGTGATGAGAAAGGTAAACCGGTAGATGCAAAACAATTCCGAGATATGATTGGTTCACTCCTTTATCTTACTGCAAGTAGACCGGATATTCAATTCAATGTTTGCCTTTGTGCTAGATATCAATCTAGTCCAAAGGAAAGCCATTTGGTAGCAGTAAAGAGAATATTCAGATATCTCTCAGGTACGTATGACTTGGGTCTTTGGTATCCAGCAAGTAGCAGCTTTGACTTGATTTCATATTCTGATGCTAACTATGCTGGATGTAAAATTGACAGGAAAAGCACTAGTGGCTATTGCCAACTTCTTGGTGGTTGCATGGTTTCGTGGGCATCCAAGAAGCAGCACTCGGTCGCACTCTCCACTGCAGAGGCAGAATATGTTGCTGCAGGGAGTTGTGCGGCTCAAGTGTTGTGGATAAAAAGTCAATTGTGTGACTACAACATTGACATTGGATGCACACATATCCAATGTGACAACACTAGTGCAATCAATCTATCAAAGAATCCAATTCAACACTCTAGGACAAAACACATAGAAATAAGACATCACTTTTTTGAGAGATGAGGTGGCCAACAAAACCTTGGAGATTAGCTTCATACCCACTGAAAAACAATTGGCTGATATCTTTACCAAACCACTGGCTGAGGATAGATTCACAACATTGAGAAGAGAGTTGGGGTTGTGCAAAATTCAATGAAACTCATACAAAATCTAAATATATGTTCTTTGTGTGTACCAACTATGAGGTATATCAAATGGTGATTTGTGGAAGAATAAGTTATGCTTGTTTGGAAACTCTCATCATGCGTGAGAAAAGATTCTCCGCCACGTATCCATAGTTAGGGTGCATATAAGGGTCATGTACTTTCTATAAGGTATTAGTCTCTTGTCACTTTGCCCATTCTCTCTCTCTTACACAATAGATTGTTTCTTACTCTGTCCTCATACATGAATTTGAGTGCATTTGATTGCTCAATTTGTGTAAATGTTGTTGGGTTGAGTGTGTTTTGGAATTTCCTAAAGTTGTATTTTAATGATGACCATGAACATCACTCATACTTTGATTTGATGATGACATATTGTGATTTTAATGATGAGATATTATAATTTTAATGATGACATGTTGTGAGTTTAATGATGACATATTGTGATTTTAATGATGACATGTTGTGATTTTAATGATGACATGTTGTGATTTTAATGATGACATATTGTGATTTTGATGATGACATGTTGAACATGTTATATACTTTATACATATCACAATAATGTTTAGACAACATGTTTTTTGATGTTTAATATCTCATATCTTAATGATAATATCTTGTACTAATGACTTATGTGTTAAATTTTCAGGTTCACACATTTTTGTCTTGGTAGTGTCGACACTAGATCAAATCAGGTCGACACTAGACCCAGTTTCCAGCATACCAGTTTTGCCTGACTGGGACAGCAGGTCGACACTAGCTCAGGGCAGGTCGACACTAGACCCAGTTTCCAGCAGACCAGTTTTTCCTGACTGGGACAGCAGGTCGACACTAGCTCAGGGCAGGTCGACACTAGACCCAGTTTTCAGCAGACCAGTTTGCCTGACTGGGACAGCAGGTCAACACTAGATCAGGGCAGGTCGACACACTCCGGCTGAAACTCAAAAACGTGAATTTCTCTGTACACGTGGCTGCTTGGGATTTAGGGGATTTGACCTAGGTTTTCGTGCCCATGCACCCCAAAGCACTTTATGGACATATGGGGCTATAAATACCCATGTTCCTTGTACCCCAAAGGAAAGAGAGCCCATACACTACTTGAAGAAGCCTTTTGGCGGCCAAAAGGGGTTCTCCAGATCTGTCTCCATCTCCAGAAGCTGCAAGCCATCCTTTCAAGAGGAAGGACAAGGGAATCAAGGGGAATCCCTGGAGAGAAGGTTGTTGTGCAAGGCAAGGGAGCAGATCCAACTGAAGAGGCGCAGGAGAAGAAGGATTTCTGGCATTTCAGATGCCATCAAAGCAGAGCATCGCCAATTGAGGAGAATCTCCATCGATTTCCATCAAGCCTCCTCAATTGAAGTCTCTGCAAGGCCTCTTCATCGAAGAACACTCTTTCTACATCCATTTCCCTCATCTCAGAGTTTGTTCTTTCTTATTTCATCTGTGAGATTTGTGCATGAAGTTCTGCACAAATTTCTGTGTACGAATCTGTCTTGAATCAGATCATTGCTAGAGGATCTGATCTCTTTTGTGTTTGATCTAGCTTTTGTACTATGAGCCGTCGAGCTCTGGTTTGTGAGTTGTCGCACTCACTATGTGGTTTGAGTCGTCATGCTCAATTTGGAGTCGTCGTACTCTGGTTGTTGTTTGAGCCGTCGTGCTCAGTTTGGAGTCGTCGTGCTCCAGGTGTTTCTTGAGTCATCGTGCTCAAGGGTGTTTGGAGTCGCCGTGCCCTGTGTGAGTTGTACTTAAGGTTTTGAGTAGTGTGGCCTCACTATGTGAGGGGTGGACGTAGGAGTCACTGAAGGTGATTTCCGAACCACCTAAAAATCCTTTGTGCATTGGTTTGAATTATGGTTTGCCTTTGTATCTCGCTAGATACATGCATAGTAATTTCGTTCACATTACTAATTGATTTGCTCACACACTCTAATCACACTTCAGATCAGTAAATTGTTTGGGTGATTTGATCTCTGATTCGAAGTAATTTGAAATTGCTTAAGCTTCCGCATTAATTGGTGTTAGATCTATTCAACCCCCCCTTCTAGATCTGATCCTTCCACCTATCCGTTCCTAACAATTGGTATCAGAGCGGGTTAATGTCGGTTACTAATCTGATTTGATTGCTTCTGTTTGATCTCTGTGTTAATTGCTTGAATTATTTGCTTGCTCTTTCACCATCTCATTCTAATTAATGGATTCTCGAGGATTTGTAGCTGAAGGCCATTCCATTAATAGACCACCATATTTTGATGGGTCTGATTATTCATACTGGAAAAATCGCATGCAAGTTTTTCTTAGGGCTCAAAACTATGAAATCTGGAGGATAGTCGAAGTGGGTCCTTATGAAAATCATGAAGATGAGGAGAATTGGACTAGAGAGAAAATTAGGAAAGCTACTCTAATTACAGTGCCATGAATATGCTTCAATGTGCTGTCCACCCTAAAGAATATTCTAGAATATCCATGTGTAAATCTGCTAAAGAAATGTGGGATAAACTTGAATTAATGTATGAGGGAACATCTCAAGTTAAAGAAATCAAAGCAAACATACTTGTTTCTGAATATGAATTGTTTATGATGAAATCTGACGAATCAATTTCTGAAATGTTTGCTAGGTTTATGACAATTGTCAATGGACTGAAAGCACTAGGTAAGGAATACACTGATGCTGATCTGGTAAGAAAATCTTGCGCTCTGTGACGGAACACCTCGGCCAAGCCCGTTAAACCAATAATGTACTTGATTCGAGTCCGCCTCCAGCGAACGGGCCGAAGCCTCGCAAGGGATACCAAACTACAGTCCGTGTAAACACAAAGGAACACACCACATTTAATATATATTTCACAAGTTACATAGCCATATTTCCACAAAACTGAAAAGAAGTACAAGAGCCTGGGGCATACCCCAAGGTACAACTGAAGAAAATAAACAACTGACTACACTACACTGCTGAAGCTGCTACTACACAGCTGGAGGTACCGACCCTGCACCGCTACGGCGCGGCTCTGAACTGGACGACGGTCGTGAAACGTCCTCCTCGCTCTCACCTGTGGGGGTAGGGGTGAGCCTCGCTAGTCACTGGCTCAGTAGGGAACTCCCCCAAAACCGAGCAAACAAAACCACAGGTACAAAAGCAGTAAACAGTACCAACAATTTATAGAACAGCTAAGCAGGATATGAAAGCTGTAAAAGTACTCACCGTCTGCCGACTACAAAAACAACTGTAATAATTAAACGGCAAACCAGTACAGGTGTACAAGCTAAAGTAGAGACAGCCAAACACGAGCCACGTGAACTGGTTCGCGACACCAGAAACTGACTCGGACAAGCTAACACAGGTCTACCTCTCAGTCTCGCAGCCACGGACGAAAGGTCCAGCTGCCGCTCCACGTGAAAAGTCAAGCAACTGTGGAGACCAACCAAACACCACCACCTGCGGACCACACGGTCACAGGCCCATGCCTGGCACCTCCAGAGACCCTGGCCCGGGCTCGCTAGAGTGAGGCACTGGAAAAGGACTAGCTGGGGACCAGTGTCGACTACTGGTGTCCGTACCCCCAACTACGAGCGCGCTACAAGTGACTAAAGACAAACACAAGTGTCACTGTCCCACTGTCGTCTTTCCCTCAGCCGGACGTACAACTCAAACACAGGAGTGAGGGTGTCCAGGTCAGACGACACAGACCTCGACGGTACAACACAAGTACCGGGACAAAGCCCCGAGCTAACAGCCTGGCTCACAAAGAACCTGGGGCACCCAACTGGAGAGGTAACCACGGTAGGCGTCGTACTACTTGCCACGTACACAAAACCACGTGCACGTCACACACAAACCACGTGAAACCTCACGTAAACCACAAGTAACAACGGTCCACTACACGTGAACCCAACTGGACTCGCGTGAACAACACGCAGCCACGAAAGTAAGTATCTAACTGCATACCTTGTATGCTAAACACGGAAACTATGTGCACTCAGTGCACCATAGGTGCCAACGCACCATTCATTATCGACAAATACCTCAAATAGTCTTTTCTGCTTATATACAAGTAGGCGGCCACATCGACTGCCGCTTACAGGAAGTAGACGGCAATGGATCTAGCCGTCTATATCCTGGCTGATGAACCTGGCGTCAATCGATCTTGACGCCAAGATCTTCAGCCTCTATCCCTGCAGAAACCCTAACCGATCCCACATGCATTCCTGATCCCGAAACCATTGAGGAAATAGGAGGAAACTGTTCCTCTAACATCCATGCACTATAATTAAACTAAAACAGCATGCTTTACTACTTAAAATCATCAAACCACCCATTATCCCCACATGGTGCAACTTAATCCGAAAATGCATTAAACATGCCGATTCAGGTGGTTACGTCGTGTTTTAATGTTCCTACAGAGCTAACAGGGTTCGTCCCCTACCTCAGAACACGCTTAAACCTCCCGAATCTCCCGGTTCACACCGAACCCTCCGCGAGCTCCCACGGGAATTGCACCACGCCACGGCGTTTCCTCGCGCGATTCGGCAACGCCACACGTCCCACGATCCTCCAACCACCCTTCAGTACCTGTTGGAAGCTTTAGGGATGCAAGGGCGTGAAGCTGGGGCAAGAGAGAAAGAGAACCAGGTGAAGAACCTGCTCTCGGGTGACCCTATAACCTGCAGAATTCACAGGTTGGCGTCAACCCCTCTGCCGCCAAGGGCAACCGCCACCCTAAACGTCCACATCTAATGCCGCCAAGATCATGAAGTCAACGGCACCTTACCTGGACGCCAACAAGTCAACGGCCACCCCTGGCCGCCAACTCCAACCCAACTGCAGCAGGTCCTATTTCATTTCAGGACCAAACCTGCACTTCACCTGAACAAACCACACATCCACACCATACATTCCACACAACCAACTCACATTGGCCTCACAACGGCCGCCACATCCACAACACACATGATCCACATGGATCCGAAAAGCACGCGACGTTACATTACTATCATCTAAAAAGAAAATTTCGACCTCGAAATTCATAACACAATTCAAAGTTAAACAACTTAAACATACACACCTTTACAAGCACTATCATCTAAAAAGAAAATACAAAGGCTTATTCAAACAGATAGGGATACCCTTTAGCCATTCCTCGGCTAACTCCCAGGTATCCTCACCACCCAACCTATTTTCCCATCTCACTTTAACTAGCTCAATTTCTTTATTTCTCAGCTTCTTTATCTTTCGATCTGTGATCTGCACCGGATACTCTGGCATAGTCATATCCGGCCTCAGGTCACCACCTTGATATCTGATTATTTGAGCTGGATCTTCAATGCATTTTCTCAACATAGAGACATGAAATATATCATGAACATCTGCAAAATCTGCTGGCAAATCCAGCCTATAAGTTGTTTCCCCAATTCTTTCTAACACTTGAAAGGGTCCCACATACCTTGGACTCAACTTTCCAGTCTTGCCAAATCTCATAATACCTTTACTGGGAAACTCTCAGGAAAACAAAATCTCCCACTTCAAACTGAAGTGGTCTCCTCCGGATATCTGCATAACTCTTTTGCCTGCTTTGAGCTGCCTGCAATTTTTCTTTAATAAGCTTCACTACTTCTGTGGTTTGCTGAATCAATTCAGGACCCACTAATTGCCTTTCTCCCACTTCATGCCAGTTCAATGGGGTTCTACATGGCCTTCCATATAAAGCTTCATACGGTGCCATCCCAAGACTGGTATGATAACTATTATTGTAGGCAAACTCAACCATTCCCAAATGATGCTCCCAGCTACCTCCCCAAACTAAACAACAAGCCCGCAACATATCTTCAATTGTCTGGATAGTCCTCTCTGTCTGACCATCTGTCTGGGGATGATAAGCGGAGCTATACCTCAACTCAGTACCAATTACTCTTTGCAGACTTCTCCAAAAACCAGAAGTAAATCTTGGATCTCTATCAGACACAATAGTCTTCGGAATACCATGCAGTGGAACAATTCTTTCAACATAAATATTTGCTAATCTGTCCACTGTCCAAGACATACTTACTGCCACTAATCTGCACACTTTGGTTAATCTGTCAACAAATACCCATATTCCATTATGCCCGGAACTCGATCTTGGTAAACCTGCCACAAAGTCCATAGCAATATCATCCCACTTCCACTGTGGAATGGGTAACGGTTGCAATAGACCTCCAGGCTTCTGATGCTCTGCTTTAATCTGCTGACAGATAGCACATCTTGCAACAAACTCTGCTATTTCTTTCTTCATATGAGGCCACCAGAAATGCTTTCTCAAATCATGGTACATTTTAGTACTACCCGGATGGATAGTGTACCTAGATTTATGAGCCTCTTCCAACACTCGCTGCTTCACCTCTCTTTCAGCTGGAACAAACAACCTGCCTCTGAGCCTGACCACACAATTATCATCAATGGTAACTCCTTCCATTTTCACAATTTCAGCTAAACTTGCATCTGCTCTCTGAGCTTCAATAATCTGCCAATACAAAGACGGCTCTACAGCACTAGCAGCTAGTACTGCCCGTCGCTGACTACTGGGCACATACAAGGAGTTCTCCACTACCTCTTCATACAACTTCCATTCTTTAATCATCATCAGATTCATATATGCCTTTCTGCTCAAGGCATCTGCTACAACATTGGCCTTACCCGGATGGTAAGCCAAACTGAAATCATAATCCTTTAAATATTCAATCCATCTGCGCTGGCGAAGGTTTAAATCTTTCTGCGAGAAGATATACTTCAAACTTTTATGATCTGTAAAGATCTCAAATCTCTCGCCATACAGATAATGCCTCCACATTTTCAAGGCAAACACAACTGCTGCCAATTCCAAATCATGAGTGGGGTAATTCTCTCTGCTGGCTTCAATTGCCTGGACGCATAAGCTATCACTTTACCATGCTGCATAAGCACTGCGCCAAGTCCTCTCCTTGAAGCATCAGTATACAACACAAAACCACCACTCCCTGCCGGTAATGTCAATATAGGTGCTGACGTAAGTCTCTTCTTCAATTCCATAAAACTTTTCTGACATTCACCGGACCACACAAATGGCACCCCTTTTCTGGTCAATTTAGTCATAGGTGCTGCAATCTTAGAAAAATCTTGAATAAAGCGCCTATAATAACCTGCCAATCCCAGAAAACTTCTAATCTCGGTTATTGTCTTAGGCACTCCCCATCTCATCACTGCTTCCACTTTACTTGGGTCCACTGCTACTCCTTTAGCTGAGATAACATGACCCAGAAACTGAATTTCTTTCAACCAAAATTCACACTTATTGAATTTAGCAAACAACTGGTTATCCCTTAACAACTGCAGGGTAAACCTCAAATGAGCTGCATGCTCCTCTTCAGATGCTGAATAAATTAGAATATCATCAATAAAGACCACAATGAATTGGTCTAAATATGGATGAAAAATTCTATTCATCAGATCCATAAAACCTGCAGGAGCATTGGTCAACCCAAATGGCATAACCACAAACTCAAGTGACCATATCTGGTTCTGAAAGCTGTCTTATCTATATCCTCCTCTTTGATTCTCAACTGATGGTACCCGGACCTCAAATCAATTTTAGAAAATACCTTTGCTGATTGCAACTGATCAAACAGATCATCTATCCTCGGCAACGGGTACTTATTCTTAATGGTCACATCATTCAACTTTCTATAATCAATACACATCCGAAAACTTCCATCTTTCTTTTTCACAAATAAAACCGGCGCTCCCCACGGGGAATGACTCGGTCTAATAAACCCTTTCTGCAACAATTCTTCTAACTGCTTTTTCAATTCTTTAAGTTCTGCTGGTGCCATCCGATATGGAGCTTTAGAAATCGGCATGGTACCTGGCAGCAACTCAATGGTAAAGTCCACCTCTCTATGTGGAGCTAAACCAGGCAAATCCTCAGGAAAAACATCAGCAAATTCCCTAACCACGGGAACTGCTTCCACTGACTGACTAGCTTCTACCAGACTTACCGAGGCTAAATAAGCCACACATCCAGCATTTATCAACTTTCTAGCTTTAATTGCAGAAATTAGAAACTTAGAGGTATAAAAAGGCATACCTTGATATTCAAATACTGCACCATTAGGATGACAAAACCTGATCCTTTTCTTTCTGCAATCTAACATTGCTCCATAATCTCAAGCCAATCCATACCCAAAATAATATCATAATCTGACAACTGCAGGGCATACAACCGACCCGGCATCTGGTTCCCTTCAATCATAACAGGAGCTTCATCTATATAGCTTGAAGTGAGTAGGAACTCACCCGAAGGAACCTCCACTACTAACTCACAAGACTTCTCCTCTAAAGGATGAGCTATACAATCCAGAAATTCTTCGGAAATAAAAGAATGAGAGGCACCCGAATCAAATAAGACTCTTGCTGAATAATTATAAAGAGGTAAAGTACCTTCTATCATATTCGATGCCTCCGCCTGGGCTCGGGTGATAGCCATAACCCGGCCTCTTCCTCGCTGCTGCGGTGCTCCTCTGCCACGACCTGCCTGTGGCTGCTGAAACTGCTGAGGCTGCTGCTGCTGCTGCACACCTCTTCCATACCCATATTCTCTCGGATAGGGACAATTGCGGATCAAATGCCCCGGCTGATTACAATTATAACATCGATACCTGGTGGAGTAATAGGCTGCCTGGCAGTACTCTGCTGCGACTCCTCCACCTCAGGCCTACCTCGGCCTTGCTGAAACTGCTGACGACCTCCCCATCCTCTTCCTTTGCCTTTAAATGCTTGCTTTAATTTCTGACCCCATTTACCAAAGCCTGATGAAGAAGGTCCTGCTGGTGCTTTACCCTTACTTGCACCCACTGATTGCTGCGGTAGCCGAAAACTACCTGAGCCTGACTCGCCCACCTGACGAGTCCGAATAGACCTCTCCAATGTAGCTGCTCTCTGGGCTGCTTCTTCCACTGTCTTGCACATGAGAGGTACTATCGCATCCTGCAACTCCACTCTCAAACCTCTAATAAAATACTCAACCATCATATTATTATCTGAAACCACATAAGGTGCATAACGGCTAAGTGCCATAAACCTCATCTGGTACTCTAAAACTGAAGAGTTACCTTGCTGGAGCGTCCGAAACTGCTCTCTTTTCACTTGCTGCACTTGAATCGGAAAGAATGTATCGTTAAATACATCGAGAAATTCCGACCAAGTAATAGCCTCTTCTGTCCTGCCTGCAAAGGTGGTCTGCATCTTCAGTCGCCACCATTCTAATGCAAAACCTCTCAACTGATAAGCAGCTAACACAACTCTATCTGCTGCCGGACACCTCATAGTTGCAAAAACTCTTTCAATCTCATGAACCCAGTGCTCTGCTGTATCTGGATTCGGCCCTCCTGAATAAGTAGGTGGCTGCAATCTCAGAAACTTTTCCACCTGCATCACTGGTTCTTCTGCTATCAGCACTGGTGGTGGTGGTGGCACAGGTGCTGCAAAAGGCACCTCTACTCTTGGGGGACTGGAGCTACAGGTACAGTCTCTCCATCCCAGGTGGCACTGCAACCGGTGGTACCGGCGCCTGCTGATCCATCCTCGCCCGAATATCCGTGAGGCTTTCCCAAATTCTTTCTATCATACGCTGGGTACTTTCCTCCGGATCATCTCCTCCACCACCCCAATCTCTTCTATCAGCCATTCCAGAAATTTCTACATAAACAAAACACCAAACAAAATCAAAACAACAAATTATCAGAAACCAGGGTCCCTACCAGCAGTGTACAAAGACCGAAATAAGGCTATGTATCTTTCTAGTTCCCTTATATTAACACGGACCTTGCTCTGATACCAACTGTGACGGAACGCCTCGGCCAAGCCCGTTAAACCAATAACGTACTTGATCCGAGTCCGCCTCCCGCGAACGGGCCGAAGCCTCGCAAGGGATACCAAACCACAGTCCGTGTAAACACAAAGGAACACACCACATTTAATATATATTTCACAAGTTACATAGCCATATTTCCACAAAACTGAAAAGAAGTACAAGAGCCTGGGGCATACCCCGAGGTACAACTGAAGAAAATAAACAACTAACTACACTACACTGCTGGAGCTGCTACTACACAGCTGGAGGTACCGACCCTGCACCGCTACGGCGCGGCTCTGAACTGGACGACGGTCGTGAAACGTCCTCCTCGCTCTCACCTGTGGGGGTAGGGGTGAGCCTCGCTAGTCACTGGCTCAGTAGGGAACTCCCCCAAAACCGAGCAAACCAAAACCACAGGTACAAAAGCAGTAAACAGTACCAACAATTTATAGAACAGCTAAGCAGGATATGAAAGCTGTAAAAGTACTCACCGTCTGCCGACTACGAAAACAACTGTAATAATTAAACGGCAAACCAGTACAGGTGTACAAGCTAAAGTAGAGACAGCCAAACACGAGCCACGTGAACTGGTTCGCGACACCAGAAACTGACTCGGACAAGCTAACACAGGTCTACCTCTCAGTCTCGCAGCCACGGACGAAAGGTCCAGCTGCCGCTCCACGTGAAAAGTCAAGCAACTGTGGAGACCAACAAACACCACCACCTGCGGACCACACGGTCACAGGCCCATGCCTGGCACCTCCAGAGACCCTGGCCCGGGCTCTCTAGAGTGAGGCACTGGAAAAGGACTAGCTGGGGACCAGTGTCGACTACTGGTGTCCGTACCCCCAACTACGAGCGCGCTACAAGTGACTAAAGACAAACACAAGTGTCACTGTCCCACTGTCGTCTTTCCCTCAGCCGGACGTACAACTCAAACACAGGAGTGAGGGTGTCCAGGTCAGACGACACAGACCTCGACGGTACAACACAAGTACCGGGACAAAGCCCCGAGCTAACAGCCTGGCTCACAAAGAACCTGGGGCACCCAACTGGAGAGGTAACCACGGTAGGCGTCGTACTACTCGCCACGTACACAAAACCACGTGCACGTCACACACAAACCACGTGAAACCTCACGTAAACCACAAGTAACAACGGTCCACTACACGTGAACCCAACTGGACTCGCGTGAACAACACGCAGCCACGAAAGTAAGTAACTAACTGCATACCTTGTATGCTAAACACGGAAACTATGTGCACTCAGTGCACCATAGGTGCCAACGCACCATTCATTATCGACAAATACCTCAAATAGTCTTTTCTGCTTATATACAAGTAGGCGGCCACATCGACTGCCGCTTACAGGAAGTAGACGGCAATGGATCTGGCCGTCTATATCCTGGCTGATGAACCTGGCGTCAATCGATCTTGACGCCAAGATCTTCAGCCTCTATCCCTGCAGAAACCCTAACCGATCCACATGCATTCCTGATCCCGAAACCATTGAGGAAATAGGAGGAAACAGTTCCTCTAACATCCATGCACTATAATTAAACTAAAACAGCATGCTTTACTACTTAAAATCATCAAACCACCCATTATCCCCACATGGTGCAACTTAATCCGAAAATGCATTAAACATGCGATTCAGGTGGTTACGTCGTGTTTTAATGTTCCTACAGAGCTAACAGGGTTCGTCCCCTACCTCAGAACACGCTTAAACCTCCCGAATCTCTCGGTTCACACCGAACCCTCCGCGAGTTCCCACGGGAATTGCACCACGCCACGGCGTTTCCTCGCGCGATTCGGCAACGCCACACGTCCCACGATCCTCCAACCACCCTTCAGTACCTGTTGGAAGCTTTAGGGATGCAAGGGCATGAAGCTGGGGCAAGAGAGAAAGAGAACCAGGTGAAGAACCTGCTCTCGGGTGACCCTATAACCTGCAGAATTCACAGGTTGGCGTCAACCCCTCTGCCGCCAAGGGCAACCGCCACCCTAAACGTCCACATCTAATGCCGCCAAGATCATGAAGTCAACGGCACCTTACCTGGACGCCAACAAGTCAACGGCCACTCCTGGCCGCCAACTCCAACCCAACTGCAGCAGGTCCTATTTCATTTCAGGACCAAACCTGCACTTCACCTGAACAAACCACACATCCACACCATACATTCCACACAACCAACTCACATTGGCCTCACAACGGCCGCCACATCCATAACACACATGATCCACATGGATCCGAAAAGCACGCGACGTTACACACTCTCTATCATATATTTGGCACACAAAGGCTACAGTAATTGAAGATTCTAAGGATTTATCCAAAATTTCTTTGGATGAACTCATAGGATCTTTAATGACTTATGAAATAAATCTGAAAAGAAGTGAAGAACATTTGCTTAAAGCTAAACCTATAGCACTTAAAGCTTCTTCAAGCAATAAAGAGAAAAGTCAAGAAAAATCAAGTTCTGAAGAGTCTGAGTCTAATGAGGATGAACTTGCCCTCATGACTAGGCAATTCAGAAATTATTTAAAATCAAGAAGAGGAAAATTCAATAGAAAGAAAAAATACTCTTCTAATAAAAGGAATGCTTCTTCTTCAAATTTCAATGCTAGCAGAAATCAAAAAACTAATGAAGATATTGTTTGCTACAGGTACAACAAGATAGCACACATGAAAGGTGAGTGTCCTGAGATCAAAAAGGACAAATACAAGAAGCCAAAAGCCATGATTGCAACTTGGTCGGATGAAGACCAAAGTGAGGATGAAGAAGAGAACTCTTCAAGTTCAGCAAATGAGGAGTTATGCTTTATGGCCAACAGCAATGATGGAAATGATTCACAAAGAAAAGGAGCAAAAGAAATTCACAAGCACTTGATTTCAAAGAAGAGCTTCAATGAATCCAGAAAATCAACAATTCAAAAGACTTTGGCTCTAACAGCACACCCCATGAGCACAGAGCATTCTGCATCCTCTTCAGAACACAAGAATTCAAATGGGTCTACAAGGTCAGGTAAATCAATTCCAGATCCATTTATGTATTCTAATTCTGATTCTGATGCAGATGAAAGCATGTCTCATGTTGAATTGATTGAATTCTGTGAAAAGATGCAAAATCTTAATGCAAAGCTGAACACTAAGAATAAAGATTTGAAAAAGACTTTAAAACATTGCCATAAAGAAATTAAAAAATTGAAAAGTACACTTGAATTGCTCCAAAACAATGATAAAGATCTTTCACAAGAAAATGAGAATTTGAAAGGTGAAGTTGAGAAATTAAATTCTGAGAAAGAGAATTTGGAAGATGAAGTCCAAATCTGTGAAAATAAACTGAATGGATTGAAAGAAAACCATGAGCTATTGAAATCAAAGGTTATTGATCTGGAAAATGAAAATGGAAAATTGATTGATCTCAATGAAAACTTCAATTTGATAATGATCAATTAAACAAACAGATTTCTAACATGGCTCATGATCATCAAATAAATGAGAGATGCAAACAACTTGTTGAAGAAAATCATCGTCTAAAAAAAAGATTGAATGCTTATTCCATGACAAACCATTGGACAATGAATGTAGCAATTTGAGTAATAAAATTTCTGATTTGGAAAAACAAATTGCTCAATTTGAAAATGAAAGAACAAGATGAAAAATGGGTTGGATGTCATGCTAAACAAACTTCAAATTTCAGAAAAAGAAGTTGTTGCATTAAAGCTGAAAAACAGAAGCTTGGACATGAATTGAAAAATACTAAAAACACAAGTCTTGCTTCTGTAAGAGATAAGAAAAATGGACATAAAACAAAATTAACATTTGTGAAATCTACTGTGAACAAGAACCTTGATATCTCTAATAAAAAACTTGTGAAAGTTCTTGTTCAGAAACAGACAGAGAAAAAGAAAAATACTGATGTCAAGAAGAATCATCTACTTCCTCCATCAGTCCAAAGGGCTCCAAGGCAAGTTCAAAATTCACATCATGCCAAGAGCCACCAAAAGGTACCTCCTTCTCCTCATGGTAAGCCTCCTCACATGAAAAGAAGATTCCAGCAAATGCATACATGCCAAGGTAAGAATCAGGTAAGAAATGCTCTCATTTACTTTAATTGTAATAAACCTGGTTATCTTGCCAAACATTGCTGGAATAGAAATCAAAATTTCAATAAACATGCCAAATCAGTCCAATGCTTCACATGTCATAAATTTGGGCATACTTCTAGGGAATGTTGGCATAGAATTGATAATTTTGTGCATGCTCCCATGTTTCATGTCAATGTACATAAGAATAAAGATCATGTTCATGCTGAAAACACTCAGAAATTCTATGTACATGAAAAAGGAAATGTTGCACAAAAGATCTCTTCTGAATTTCATGTTAAAAATCACAATGATAAAAATATGAAAAATAGAAAACAAAATGTTCAGTATGTCAATTGTGCATTCTATATCAATAGCTCTAAAATTAGAAACCAAGATTCCAGTGTTTCTAGTCTTCAGAAAAATGCATCGAATATCAAATCCTTTTGGATTCAAAAATCATTGGTACAAATTCATGGAAGATCCTTAGGACCCAAACAAGTTTGGGTTCTAAAATATGCTGCTTGAATGCTGGATGCAGGGATCCTTGTAGTCAATCTCAAATGAAGGCTTCATGACAAAGTCTACAAGGAAAGACTCAAGCAAGTGTGGGTCCCAAAACCAGCTTGATCAGCAAGCTGAGGAGTCTTGCAGTCATACATTGTAAATGGATTCAAGATATTGGCTATGCAAGGCAAGAAATGATTGGAGAACACAGGTAAAATCTTTGAAAAGCAATTGAAGTCCTTTCAGGTAAAACTTCTTTATCATTTCAAATTTGAATTGCCTGAATTGAAATTAATGTTTAATTTTTATCTGAAAAATGAGAAATGTGTTTCAATGCTACTCCCAACAATGAACTTTGTGTCATAACAATTGGAATCATGTTTGTGTTATCATGCTTGCTTAACTGTGCCCATGATTCTGTGTGCATATCAACTGCTTTGACTTTTTGGTATATCAAATGATGACATGTAGAAAAACAAGTTATGCTTGTTTGGAAACTTTCATTATGCGTGAGTAAAATACTCCGCCAAGTACCAAAGGTCATGTTATGCTTAAAGCTAATGATGTGCATAATCATGTGTGAATTGCTTACTAGCTTTTTCATTCCATGCACATATTAAGGGGGAGTAAATTTGAAAAAGTGCAAAAATGTTCTTGAAAAATGCAATGAATTTCATGCTAAAACTAAAGAATAATTGACCTTTTGCAGTAACTATGTGGTATATCAAATGGTGAAATGTGAAAGGACAAGTTAAGCTTGTCTGGAAACTATCATTATGCGTGAGAAAAATTCTCCGCCAAGTATCAATAGTCTTTTCCTGCATAAAGGTCATCAAGAAAAATGAAAATCTCAAAAACTTTATTTAAGTCTTTGAAAAAAAAAATTCCTTCAATAAATTGCCTGTTAATGCATGCTTGGTTATGTTCATATTATTTCTGTGCAAACTACTTTGAATGAACATATCAGAATTATCATTTCATATCATGCATATCTTATGGAGAAATGAGTCAAAAGAATCTTTGAGTGAAATGCTGGAGAAATATTCTTTCATATCTGATTATCATCAACTCCCATTCAGTTTATTAACAAATCTCTCTTGCAAATAAATTCCTCACTCTCACATTGCATTGACACTCTTGGTATATCAAATGGTGATTTGAAGAAAGACAAGTCAGACTTGTCTGGACACTTTCACTATGTGTGAGTATATGTCTCCACCAAGTATCAAGAGCCTTGTATGCAATTGTTGAGGGGGAGTCATTGTCTTTCAATAAAAAACATTCATGTTCATTCTGCCTTCACTTCATTCCATTCCTATTCCTCCTATAATCCTCGTATTCACCTTGTGAGGGGGAGTTACATGAAAGGGGGAAGTCATTGTTACATTCATTGACCTTACTTGTCTATTTTGAGCCCCAAACTCATCAGAATTTTTGAGTCCTTGTGCTATTTTCTTATGAGAGAATTAAAACATGAAACTAAAATCATTGTGCATTTAGTTTGATTTCAAAGATTCAGTATCATTTCAAGGTCATGCACTCTTAATACTGAATGTCTTTAAAATGACTTGCAAAACACTTGTAGGCACATGAGTGGCTTTAATATTTCACATGTGTATGTTTAAGCTTTATTTTTACCACATGTTAAGAATAATTTTTCTAAATTTGTAGTCATGACCTTTCTGGTCAAAGCAAACATATTCCTGCTAAATATCAAAAGAAAAATGATCAATCTAGAAAGATACAAACAGAGCAATGCAAATTCTTGAACCACTGAGTAACCGGGTCATTTCACCTGATAAGTGATTTGTTTCGCATCAAAAAGTGGAAATAAAAGTTTTCAACTCTGTATAAGATAATGAAAGTTAAACCACTGAGTAATCAGGAGATCTTGCATCTAATCAATGTGATCTCTTGCACTGAAAAGTGAGATTTAACTAATTTATTCTTGTATTCTTTCCCAGTTAAAAATGAAAGAAAATCAAATTGACAGGATGGAAAAGCTTAAGATCTTAACAAAGCTCATGTTTACTAAGTTTAGACTTATTCTTTTACATTGTGTTAAACTTAAAGCTCCTAACATCCTTGTTAAATACTCTACTCACTCATTTAGGTCACTTTATTTCACATTTGCATCATTATTTTACCTACATTCAGCTCATTATAATTTGCTATTCTTTGTGTTGAGTGTGTCTTTGTGATTAAACTTTGTTGCACAATAACAGAAACACAATAATGTCTCTCATATGTCAATATCATTTTGCCTCATTTATTTTGATCATTTCTGAACATTCCTTTCCCACATTTCATCTCTTGGTCTCCAACCATCTTTGTCTCTCTCTCTTGTATATCTTTTTGATGCTATCAAAAAGGGGGAGAAAGGTCACTAGTCGGAGAAAGTTCAAAGGAAGTTCTTTAAAGAAGAAAGGTCTCTAGGGGAGAAAGGTCAAAGGTGTATATGATCAAAGAGGGAGTTATTGTAGTCAAGGGAGTAAGGTTATTGGGAGATTGTGCATATGTTTTGTCATCATCAAAAAGGGGGAGATTGTTGGGTTGAGTGTGTTTTGGAATTTCTTAAAGTTGTATTTTAATGATGACTATGAACATCACTCATACTTTGATTTTGATGATGACATATTGTGATTTTAATGATGAGATATTATAATTTTAATGATGACATGTTGTGAGTTTAATGATGACATGTTGTGATTTTAATGATGACATGTTGTGATTTTAATGATGACATGTTGTGATTTAATGATGACATATTGTAATTTTGATGATGACATGTTGAACATGTTATACATTTTATACATATCACAATAATGCTTAGACAACATGTTTTTGATGTTTAATATCTCATATCTTAATGATAATATCTTGTACTAATGACTTATGTGTTAAATTTCCAGGTTCACACATTTTTGTCTTGGTAGTGTCGACACTAGATCAAATCAGGTCGACACTAGACCCAGTTTCCAGCAGACCAGTTTTGCCTAACTGGGACAGCAGGTCGACACTAGCTCAGGGCAGGTCGACAATAGACCCAGTTTCCAGCAGACTAGTTTTGCCTGACTGGGATAGAAGGTCGACACTAGCTCAGGGCAGGTCGACACTAGACCCAGTTTCCAGCAGACTAGTTTGCCTGACTGGGACAGCAGGTCGACACTAGATCAGGGCAGGTCGACACACTCCGGCTGAAACTCAAAAACGTGAATTTCTCTGTACATGTGGCTGCTTGGGATTTAGGGGATTTGACCTAGGTTTCCGTGCCCATGCACCCCAAAGCACTTTATAGACATATGGGGCTATAAATACCCATGTTCCTTGTACCCCAAAGGAAAGAGAGCCCATACACTACTTGAAGAAGCCTTTTGGCGGCCAAAGGGGGTTCTCCAGATCTGTCTCCATCTCGAGAAGCTGCAAGCCATCCTTTCAAGAGGAAGGACAAGGGAATCAAGGGGAATCCCTGGAGAGAAGGTTGTTGTGCAAGGCAAGGGAGCAGATCCAACTGAAGAGGCGCAGGAGAAGAAGGATTTCTGGCATTTCAGATGCCATCAAAGCAGAGCATCGCCAATTGAGGAGAATCTCCATTGATTTCCATCAAGCCTCCTCAATTGAAGTCTCTGCAAGGCCTCTTCATCGAAGAACACTCTTTCTACATCCATTTCCCTCATCTCAGAGTTTGTTCTTTCTTATTTTGTCTGTGAGATTTGTGCATGAAGTTCTGCACAAATTTCTGTGTACGAATCTGTCTTGAATCAGATCATTGCTAGAGGATCTGATCTCTTTTGTGTTTGATCTAGATTTTGTACTGTGAGCCGTCGAGCTCTGGTTTGTGAGTTGTCGCACTCACTATGTGGTTTGAGCCGTCATGCTCAATTTGGAGTCGTCGTACTCCGGTTGTTGTTTGAGCCGTCATGCTCAGTTTGGAGTCGTCGTGCTCCAGGTGTTTCTTGAGTCGTCGTGCTCAAGGGTGTTGGAGTCGTCGTGCTCCTGTGTGAGTTGTACTCAAGGTTTTGAGTATGTGGCCTCATTGTGTGAGGGGTGGACGTAGGAGTCACTGGAGGTGATTTTCGAACCACCTAAAAATCCTCTGTGCATTGGTTTGAATTGTGGTTTGCCTTTGTATCTCGCTAGATGCATGCATAGGGATTTCATTCACACTACTAATTGATTTGCTCACACACTCTAATCACACTTCAGATCAGTAAATTGTTTGGGTGATTTGATCTCTGATTCGAAGTAATTTGAAATTGCTTAAGCTTCCGCATTAATTGGTGTTAGATCTATTCAACCCCCCCCCCCTTCTAGATTTGATCCTTCCACCTATCCGTTCCTAACAAATGTGTCTTGAATTACTTGAGTATATGTGTCCACATGAGCACACACTATGGGGGAGCAAGATCAGGTTAGATGACTGACATCGTGAAGGGAATTTCTCATATTTCACATATCTACATTTCCCTCACATGATATATCCATTTTCTCCTTCATCCTAGCCTTGATTCTGTTCTGCACAGGTATCTATCGACAGTATTGGTCCACCCTGTCAACAGATCAGGCTTCACAGATAGCAGATTTTGCACTCTGCATTTATCTGTCGACAGACAAAGATCCATCTGTCGACAGCCAGATGCAGTTTCTGATCTCCCCGACCAGCCACTCTTCTGTCTGTGTGCATCTGTCGACAGGCTCTTTCTAGCTATCGACAGACACACAACTTCAAGGAATTTCTTGCTTATCTCATAACATACTTCTTGAGCTGGTTCATGCCTTTCATGTAAGGTGTCCCTTGGGTGTTTATACATGTTCTAAATCATTAATATCCCCATGATATTAAAGCTATTATATATATCACCATGATTTTGACCTACTATTCTTGCATGAGTCTAGGTTGGATCATTCGGAGAACACTGAACAGATTTAATGGACATCACATAACTCACTTGAATCACTCTCTTGTAAGCACACATAATTCTAAAGTGTCTTGATAAGTCTCATGGCTATTGAACTCTCTATCTTGCATCGGGAATTAACCATACACATACTTTGACCCTGAGTTTCAAAAAAAAAAAAAAGGAGAAAAGCTACCTATTTCTTACATGACCATAGTCATAACAACAACAAAAAAACATAAAAAAAAACAAAGGAACAAGGTAGAGCAATGATGTGTAGTGCTGAGTAACTGGGGACATGGGCATCATAAATGTTTGTCCTCGCGTCAAAAAGCTTACTCATTACCTCTGTACAATGGTATGATGGAAACTCTCGCTAAGTAACTGGAGGTACGGGCACCAACATGTCTATCCTCACGTCAAAAGGCGTGAGTGATCCAAATTACCACTATTCCCATTACTATGTGTAAGAAAATTATCAAATTTGAAATAGTGTGAAGCCTCCACTGTTTGATGAATCCCAGGTTCATTGGTGTTTATGGCTAACCATCTATGTAGATATTTTCTTCATAAACCATTTGACTATTCTTCATGAGGGATCATGTGTTCTTACAATAGTTTTTATTCAAGGGGGTTATGGTATTTTCATACAGTCATGGTTAAATGTTCTTTTCATGCCTCAACTTGAAACTCCTTGAGTATTATGTTTAAACCAGTGGGGGATCATATACTTGCTTTCATATCAGTGTCTTTGATAGTTTAAAATGTGTGTTCACCCATTGTCCACCTTATATATATATAATGGATACACTTTGCTCAAAAGTTCATCAAAAAATTCCTCAGAAATTTCACTCTGGCCCATTTTCTGTATGCGCCTGTCGACAGGCCCCAGTGCATCTGTCGACAGCCGGCGGCAGTCTGCCTTGGGAAGTCCAACGGACACGCCGTTTTGGGGCTGATTTGGTGGGACCCTTGCCTTTTCTAATCCCATCCAAACCTCTTTAAAAGGCACCCACGCCCTTTCCTCTTTCTCCATCACCAAATCTACATCTTTCCCTCCCCAACCAACACCCCTTCTCCTCTTGGACGCAAACCCTACCCTGTCTCACTCTTGCCTTCTCTCTTCCGTGTGTCTTTCTCTACCCTTCATCCCTTCTCTTCACTTCATTCTTGCCCTCTCAATGGCTTCCAAGGTGAAGAAGATGGCTTCCCTTCGTCGTCCCGCTTTCTCTCAAGTCGGCGAAGACTCCCGGGCTCCTGTTGAGCATCGGACGAAGCTTTGGGATGATCGGTTGCCCGAACTCGTCGTTCCTCCCCGTCTGCATCTCACACGGGCTAAGGGATCTTTTACCAAGTTTGTTCAACCTCGGTATGTTGATTTCACATCTCTGGCAGTCTTGTTTTCGAACCTCCAACCCCTCTTTGACACCCAGGCTGGACGGTCTTTCTCTACTCTCACACAGTCTATTCTCCCACTGCCGTCAGTGATTTCTTCAATATCTTGGCTACTCCGAGCAAAATGAATTTACACCACTGTCAAGGGCACCACTTTCAAACTTACTGCTAATCTGTTTAGCACTGCCCTTCAAATCCCTAACTCTGAGGCTGATATCCTCATCCATCAACCCTCTGCCTCTGAGTACTATCATCTAATCACTCTTCAACCGTATGATGGCACGAAGAACATTGCCAAACTCAATGCCAACTCCTTTCCTCCCTTGAACTGCATGATCCATCACATTTTCACCACCCTGATTGCGCCAAAGCATGGCAGTCGGGATCTCGTCACTGAGGTTCAAATCACTCTTTACCTTCTTCCTCAAGTGCGAGCCAATCAACTTACCTGCCCTGATGCTTGGCCTAATCCGTCAATGCTTTTATAATCCACGGAGATCCATGCCATTTGCTTGTCCCCTCACTTCCCTTCTGAGGTTCATTGGCATCAACATTCCAGATAGTGAGTGTGTCGAGCTCAACTCTCGCAGTAGTTTTGATCTCACTGATGCACATAGGATGGGGTACAAGTTAATTGATGGCGTAGTCACTCGCGATCTTAAGGGTAAGGCACCAGCTACTGCCATGGCTGAAGATCGAGAGGATGATGAAGAAAGTGCTGACCGTGAAGAAGAAGCTGATGAGGACTCCCAATCAGCGCCTCTTGATGCGCCGGGAGATGACGTTAGCATTGCCGCTAGTGATGTTGCTGCTGAGCCTTCACTGCGTGATCTCGTCACTCAGCTACAGATCCAGATGTCCACTGGCTTTGACCAGCTCCATGCACGTTTGGACACCGTGGATTCGAGCATTGAAGCACTCGCGGATACACAAGTCCAGCTTCACTCCGTTTCACTAGACTTTCTACTGAGCTTCATGACATCCATCGGGCCCCTGCACCACCTGGCGATGATGCGACTTAGAGAGTCTCTGTGTCTAGGAGTTGCTCTAGTCATGTATCTTAGTTTAGTCTGAGTCTTGTCTTGTCATGGTCTATGTTGCTTTCAATTAACAGTCATGTAATTTCTTTCCCTTTCATCTTTCTTTAGTCACCACTTCATGTACTGTGTGTACTTCATGCTCTATCTATGAAATTCACAGTTCTTTGCTTTATACATGTGTGTATGATGTGTGACTTTTGGATGTTGTCAAAAGGGGGAGAACTCAATTGTGCATTAATTGAATAATTTTGTCATCATCAAAAAGGGGGAGAATGTTAGATCTACATGGATGAATGTCTACAATGATTGTTTTTTATGATGAGCATTCAATGAGCATTTCGTTAATAGCACAAGTTGATGATTGTACCATTCTTGATAAAAGTGACAAATGTTTAGTTTGATCATCTAAATGTTTATCTTACTTCACTAACAATGGTCTTAAATGTAGGTGAAACTCCATAAAAAAAAACAATGCACCAAAACAAGAGCAAAAGACCAAGAAAAGCACAAAGATCAGTCACCTGTCGACAGCCTCCCATATGCCTATCGACAGACAACTACAGACAGAAAACTCCAGGTTCTGGACATAGCCATCTGTCGACAGACCCCAGCGGACTGTCGACAGCTACCTATAAAACTCCTTCCCGGAAGTTCAGAGTTCTGGCAAATGTAAATCTGTTGCTACCTGTCGACAGATGACCAAGGCCTGTCGACAGACGTAAACATAATCTCAATACGAGATCTCCATATCTTTCCTATGTGGGTGTTTCCTTCTACCATGACTCTCTATATTGAACACCCATATAAAAGGAATCTTTTGGAGTCAATCTCGCATAGAAGCAGCCACCATGCAAAAACCCTAAGGAAAACACAAGAGAAGAAGTTGTTGTTGTTCTGCTTCAACCTGCCGCTCTGAGAAGCAAAGATCCGTTCTTTAAGCGGAGGTGAAGCAAGTTCGTCGTGGATTCAAGCTTCTCCATCAACCTAAGATTGTCAAGACGAAGTTTGAAGTCCATCCAGATGATCTACAGAAGAGTTCTTAATCAGGATTTGTTCTTCAATCTCAGAACTCTTCCCTGTTTCTTTTTCTCATATCTGTGTGTGTGTGTGGTTGTGTCTCAAGCAGTCCTTGTGCTTGATTCACGTGGTTGTGTTGTTCTGATTGTGGTTTCACACCAGACAACTCGTGTGTGTATGAGTTGTAGTTTTTGAACTCGCTCATAAGCAGTGTTTCTACGTGTGTGTGTGGACGGTGAACGTAGGATACATAAGTTGTGTACTCCAAACCACCTTAAAAACTCGTGTCATGTGGTTTGCACATCTTCACGCTAGGTGCTTGGTAGTCACGTTGTTTTCACACACGATAGATAAATTGGTTCTCTATCTATCTACAACCAGCACGTCTAAATTTAGATTACACTATGTTGCAAGTTTTAGTAGTTTGTGGTTCCCGTCAAAAGAAGGTAGTAGTAAACTTTAAATTGGTGGTAATCTATTCAACCCCCCTTCTAGATTACCATATAGTCTAATTCCGCAACCTTTCATCAGACAGCGAGTCAAGCTTAAGCAATGAAGAAGAAGAAGAAGCCAGCCTGGCATTCATGGCCAACGTCGAAGATAAGGTAACATCAGACTCATCTTTTTCTTCATGTAATGAATCTGATTTAGATAACTTAGAAGAAGCTTTTAATGAACTGTACTTTAAATATAAAGAAGTATGTAAATCACTAAAAGCCAGTAAGAAAAATCTTGCATGCTTAGAAAATACTAATTCAGACTTAAATCTGAAAATGAGCAAATTGAAAACAAATTACTGAACTAAAAAGGAGAAATGAACTGGTATGTGAAGACTTAAAAAAAAAATGAACAATTAGCGAGTTTGGAAAACCAAGAAACTGTAAATAAATTAAAACTAGAAGTTAACACTTTAACACAGAAAATGAAAAATTGTCAAGCACACTAGAAAAATTTACGAATGGCAAAAACAACATTAATATTAAAGGTGCTAGACGGTCAGGTAAAAAGAAATATGGATTAGGTTATACTCCTCCGATAATGAAGAAACAGTAGTATATCCTAAATATATCCAACTCCTAAATTTGTACATGAACAAGACATAGCATATAAAGCAAACTTTAAATACATTCTAACTGAAAAGATAACTAAAATGTCCTGTTGTAGCCATTGCAATAAGTTAGGGCACATTAAAGTATCATGTCCAACTAAACACAAAGTATGGATAATTAAAGAAAATTTTGATGAGACTAACCAACCAGGACCCAAAAGAACTTGGGTACCTAAAGCTTAATGTTTTTAATGCAAGGAAACCATCGAGCATCCAAATGGTACTTGGATAGCGGATGCTCAAGGCACATGTCAGGGAACAGAAGTTATTCTCACATCTTGAAGCCGAACAAGGAACAGTCACATATGGTGACAATGGCAAAGGGTCTATAATAGGTTGCGGACCAGTTTGTAGCAAAGGAAAAGTTATCATTGAAGATGTTCTTTGTGTGAAAGGGCTGAAGCACAACCTCATTAGTATCAGCTAGCTATGCGATAAAGGACATCAGATCAGATTTTAAGAGTCAAAGTGCAGTATCATGAAGGATGGTGCAGTCGTGTTTGAAGCCAGCAGGGAAAAGAACTTGTATGTACTTCATCTAGAAGACCTGAAAGATCAAGATGTCTGTCTGGCAGCAAACAAAGTCACGTCCCGAGAATTACGCAGCGGATATTATTAATTAATTCGAGTCGATATTTCGAGACGTGGACAGTCGGCAAATAAGCCTCTAGCTAGCACGCACTAAATGTGTATCAACACAACATCATAATAGGGCCCTAAATGTGAACTAAATTATAAATTGTATTCAAATCTCATATTTGTCTCAAATAAACTAATACATGACTAAGACTCAATAAAAGCAAAAGTACATACTACCTCACTTCCTACTGCATTGTTCTAACACTCAAAATAAACTAACTATAGATAGACTCATGTTTGGAACGCTCTTCACTCGGACGCATTCCCATCCTCGACTTGCTCTTCCTCTTGCACTTCATGGTCACCTAGATTGGGTAAAAGTAGGGAATGAGCAAACTAGCCCAGTAGGATTTATATCTCAATGTGCGGGCAATGATATAAGTGATTAACATTTTAGAACTAGGCAAGTACGTTGAATGATATGCAAGTACGAATAAAACACGTTAAAACATGATATATAAAACAAGCTAGAGAGAGAGATCATGATAGAACAAGATTGATGAACAAGATGACAAGAGAGAACTAGAAATAGATCACTTTGTACAAGCACGCAAGATATCATGTAAATTGCAATAAATGCAGGATGGCCATATCACGCAAGCAAGCAAGCAAGCAAGCACGAACGAGCACGATCAAGTAACACTAATCAGGCACGTAGACACTAATGTACACCGAGAAAAGATCCATCAAGAATGTACACTAGGTCACGTGTATGTGGTATTGTATCTATCATTCAACACGCACGCACGATTTTCCCAGCGCATATGCAACGCCAGTAATCATTATACCCCATGGTTAACAGTATATCTATGACTCGCCGTCATTGGGGCTAGATTGGAGCCCTTGGACACACGCCGTGCCCTGTCAGCATCTCACTTAAATTTTTAAATGTAGATACCCACAGTCATTTATAATGGCCAATGAGAGTTTCAATAAGTAAGCATGTGTAATGTCATGTTCATGATGATGAGGAGAACAAGTAATAAGTAATGGAACATGATTTCACGAGTACAATGGTCAAGAATAAATTCGGCAGCATAACGGTACGATTTATACTTTCGTTCAATCTTTACATTAATGGCTTTAGTCTAGTTTGTAAGTCTCACTCACGAGAACAAGAAGAGAAAGGAAGTGCGTGCTATCTCTAGGGAACTTCAATGGTACAACCAACTCGTCGGCCATGTGGGAATCCATGGTCAGAGGAGATTTACGGAGGCCTTGGTGAAAAGGTCGCTAGTCTACCGATTCGGAATGACCGGTAGAGAGTTTCCAATTTCCCAAGAAAAGGCTACCTAACAGTGCTAGTGTGTAGTGCGGTACGCGTGTCTCAATTCTCAAACCATCGGTCTCAAACTCGCAGGAAGCACTTGACAATATAACATGGAACAAAACTATGCACTTTAACTCATCATGGTTTGCAAGATTTTATGATAACTCTTATCATTTAAACATGGTAGAACAGTAGGAAGATTAAATCACAAGAACATGAATGGATCATAACATTTAAGGAGCACTTAGAATAGCATCCATGTAATTAAAGCTTTTTAAATGGGTTAATCGCTTTTAAGCCATTAAACAACAATCATGTAATGATCAGACCCAAGACAGGTAACTTACACAGCAAATATCACATGTATACAGACCTCGGGTATATGCGGAAAACTTTGTAAGAAAACACGTGGTTTCCGGTAAAAATCCTGAGATCGCGACATAGCCATATAAGGAAGGCGACAGGGTGTTGTCAGGTCGGGGTCAGATCGCGACATAGGTGTGTAAGCATCGCGATAGGGAAGTCAGATCAGGCAGGTAGATAGCGACAGAGCGTATGTCGCCTTGAGAAAGTGACAAGGGGTATGTCGCAATCAACCCTCTGAAAGTGACATATCAGGCCGTCGCGTTCACAGGGTCTGTGCCTGGCTCGGACAGAGCAAGGACAGTGCCTTGGATTGCGGACCTATCTTTCCTTCTTTTGACATAGGGTTGTTCTAAAATAGAGAACAAATTGCACGGTGCGTGAAAAATAACGAAACCAGTTTTAAAATAACCTATACATACTAGGGTACTTCCAGTAAATCGGAATTGAATAATAAAGACGGTTTCGAAGGTTTTGATCACGGGGAACACAAGGTCAGACCAAGGGTAACTTGAAGACGTAGTTTTATGCAGCAACCCTATTACCATGCTTATAACTCTCTAAATAATGAGATTTAGGGAAAATGTTCAACATAAAACCTGACGAGGACAACTACTAGAATAACTTTCATGTTATGAGTTTTCTCTAATTCGGTCTTGAAACACGTGCAACATATTAACAACGGGAAAATCTCTAAGAGTGCGCGACTTTGGCAAAACGCTTATAAATCAAGATCTACTGAATGAAATTCGATGAAACCAGTGGGAAATGAAAGTTAACTTGATGCTCTATACATTGGTATAGGATATGTTAAGGTTTGGCCCGATAAAACCTACCTTTTGGGTTGAAGAAGTTCCATTATTCCAGAAAACCAGTGTTCAGACCACTTGGAGGAAAACGCTTACTACTCCGTGTATACTACATGGAATTTGGGCATTCTACTTGGGTTAGAACGTAGACGTGACCCTCTTTCCAGGGGTATAGGCTTTGCAAGGTTTGGTTTAGGTTTGACTCACCTTTGGTCGACTTCAAGAGGGTGGTTTGTGCAGGTTGCAGCAGACGAGAAGGGGAAGAAGAACGGCTTCTTGTGGTCGTTCCACAGCTCCTCAGCCACCAAGAGCTCCTCCACACGACCCTAGCAAGTTCTAAATTCGTTCCTAGGGTTTGGGTGAAGAGTATTTAAGTAACCATGGTGTTTAGGAGTCCTATTATAACTAGGAAAAGAGGATTTCGGGATTGGCATGTTTGGTTTCCTATTTTTGATGATTTCCTCCTCCCTTTGAGTGTGTGAGGCATTAGGAAACCTCCCCTCATAGTTAGGCACGAATTTGGGTTGCCATGAATGCATGATTGCATCCCAATTCAACTCTAATTGCCTCTTTTTAATTTCAGCTTATTTATGGTTACGAATTTCTATGTATTTTCTAGCTTTATTTGATTTTTGGGCCAAATGTTGCCCATTGGCCCAATTATGATAATGGGTCATCAATATATAATGTTGGAAGTCTCCCCAACACTTTTATTTAATTTTTATTGCGTCGTATTTCCGTGTTAACGGTTTTCCGACTTGTTTCCTTATTTAGATAATCGGTCACAATAACTCTCAAACCTAGCCCAAATGATTTTTATTGAACCAAATTTCTTGGGGTCATTAGAGGATATTATTTAAAGTCCATATATGATTTTTATTTAATTTTCTGACTCATCCACGTACGTGTGATAATGATTTTATGACTTATTCATGAATTACGATAATAAGTCGCGAAACACTTTAAACTTGGATGATCTGATTTTTCTTGGCACAAATTTCTTTGTGAAACATTTAGTAATAATGTTTAGGGTTGATTTATAATTTTATGAAATTTTCCGATGTGTTTTAGCACATACGATAATGATACGTATGTTTTAAATACTCTGGTATTAGGGAAATTATTTATTTCTATTTACTTTGGATTAAAATTTCCGGGGTGCTACACCCTCCCCCACTTAAGAGAATTTGGTCCCCAAATTCATAGATCATTAATTGTCATTTGATAGTTATGACCCTTGAGGTCGTTTCGGATTTAATTCTTCTAACTGGTTTCAACATCGTGGAGGTTAGTCCAACATCTACACCTATGGCCACCAGTACTATTCGTTTGGTTCCCTCCACTCCTGTCTTCCTTCCACGGCTGTCATAACTCATCTTAATCCATCAGATGAACTATGGTATATTTACTAGATTATCCCTTTCTAATTTCTCCCAATGATCTCCCCCACTTAGAAATGTACTAATAAGAAAACATCATAAGATCAGTCTAAGGGGTTTAACAATCATACCTCCTTCCGGGAGCTCCGCTTGCGTTATTGCATTCATGCGTCCTGGACGCTTTACCCTCCTTGGTTCCTTCCATCTTGGTCTTTTAGCATGGGACAGTTCGGTATATGATGTTCACGACTCCCACATCGCAAGCAAGCCCCGACCTTCTTCCAGCACTTGTCCGCTTGGTGCCCAGGCTTGTTGCAAAATTTACAATACTCCACTGTCATTGTTTCTTCTACTTTGATCTTTTTCTCCATGCCATAGTCCTTCCCTGTGGTTGGCCTTTTGTTGTTGTAGTTATTGTTGTTGTTATTGTTGTTGTTGGGGAAAGTTCCAGTTGTATCGACGCTCCCCTTTTTGTAAAGGTCGGCTTTGAGATGTCCTTCCCCCTCATGCCTTCCACCTTAGCCATAGTGTCTTCTACCAGTTGAGCTCTTTGGACCATCTCATTGTAAGTTTGAATGTTGTGTGGTCCGAGCCTTTCAATGAACATGGGCCTGAGCCCATCCATGAAACGGTTAGCCTTCAGCCTTTCAGTTCCCACCAGTGTGGGGCATACATGGCAAGACGCGCGAACTGAGCCTCATACTCAGCCACGGACATCCCTTTCTGTTTTAGTGCGGCAAACTCTGCTGCCTTCTTCTCCTTGACTCTCTCAGAGAAATACTTTCCCCGGAATATCTCCAGAATTCGGCCCACTCTAGTTCGCAACATTAGGCAGGTGGGCCGATGTGGCCTTCCACCATGCTCGGGCATCATTAGTAAATTGGAAAGTGGCCAGTACCACCTTCTCCCTATTGGTGCATTGCATTACTTGGAAGATCCTTTCTATTTCCTCTTGCCAATTCTCTGCCTCATCTGGGTCAGGGGACCCAAAGAAACGAGGAGGGTTTAAACTCCTAAAATTTCGGTGCAGATCACCGGCTCCATTCCTTGCAGCTGCAGCTTGATTTCCAGCCTGAACTACATTTTGCAGGGCCTGCGTAAGTCCAGCCACAGTGTCTTGCATAGCTTGCCACTGGTTGCGAGCCATTGCAGTTGTGTGAGAGTGTTATGAGGATTCCTGAGAAAAAGGATGGAAACCAATTAATGTCTCCAAATACATTATAAGAGTTAATGGGTAGGAGTGTTTAATTCTTTCTAACATATTCTCAGTCTCTACCCATTCTCACCAGGAACTGTATTTAATTTTTTCATGACCTAGGTTCCATAGGTATCTCCTATTCCTGAGACATATCCTATTTGGTATTCCTAGGCTCTGATACCACTAAACTGTCACGTCCCGAGAATTACGCAGCGGATATTATTAATTAATTCGAGTCGATATTTCGAGACGTGGACAGTCGGCAAATAAGCCTCTAGCTAGCACGCACTAAATGTGTATCAACACAACATCATAATAGGGCCCAAATGTGAACTAAATTATAAATTGTATTCAAATCTCATATTTGTCTCAGATAAACTAATACAGGACTAAGACTCAATAAAAGCAAAAGTACATACTACCTCACTTCCTACTACATTGTTCTAACACTCAAAATAAACTAACTATAGATAGACTCATGTTTGGAACGCTCTTCACTCGGACGCATTCCCATCCTCGACTTGCTCTTCCTCTTACACTTCATGGTCACCTAGATTGGGTAAAAGTAGGGAATGAGCAAACTAGCCCAGTAGGATTTATATCTCAATGTGCGGGCAATGATATAAGTGATTAACATTTTAGAACTAGGCAAGTACGATGAATGATATGCAAGTACGAATAAAACACGTTAAAACATGATATATAAAACAAGCTAGAGAGAGAGATCATGATAGAACAAGATTGATGAACAAGATGACAAGAGAGAACTAGAAATAGATCACTTTGTACAAGCACGCAAGATATCATGTAAATTGCAATAAATGCAGGATGGCCATATCACGCAAGCAAGCAAGCAAGCACGCACGAGCACGATCAAGTAACACTAATCAGGCACGTAGACACTAATGTACACCGAGAAAAGATCCATCAAGAATGTACACTAGGTCACGTGTATGTGGTATTGTATCTATCATTCAACACGCACGCACAATTTTCCCAGCGCAGATGCAAAGCCAGTAATCATTATACCCCATGGTTAACAGTATATCTATGACTCGTCATTGGGGCTAGATTGGAGCCCTTGACACACGCCGTGCCCTGTCAGCATCTCACTTAAATTTTTAAATGTAGATACCCACAGTCATTTATAATGGCCAATGAGAGTTTCAATAAGTAAGCATGTGTAATGTCATGTTCATGATGATGAGGAGAACAAGTAATAAGTAATGGAACATGATTTCATGAGTACAATGGTCAAGAGATAAATTCGGCAGCATAACGGTACGATTTATACTTTCGTTCAATCTTTACATTAATGGCTTTAGTCCAGTTTGTAAGTCTCACTCACGAGAACAAGAAGAGAAAGGAAGTGCGTGCTATCTCCAGGGAACTTCAATGGTACAACCAACTCGTCGGCCATGTGGGAATCCATGGTCAGAGGAGATTTACGGAGGCCTTGGTGAAAAGGTCGCTAGTCTACCGATTCGGAATGACCGGTAGAGAGTTTCCAATTTCCCAAGAAAGGCTACCTAACAGTGCTAGTGTGTAGTGCGGTACGCGTGTCTCAATTCTCAAACCATCGGTCTCAAACTCGTAGGAAGCACTTGACAATATAACATGGAACAAAACTATGCACTTTAACTCATCATGGTTTGCAAGATTTTATGATAACTCTTATCATTTAAACATGGTAGAACAGTAGGAAGATTAAATCACAAGAACATGAATGGATCATAACATTTAAGGAGCACTTAGAATAGCATTCATGTAATTAAAGCTTTTTAAATGGGTTAATAAATTTTAAGCCATTAAACAACAATCATGTAATGATCAGACCCAAGACAGGTAACTTACACAGTAAATATCACATTTATACAGACCTCGGGTATATGCGGAAAACTTTGTAAGAAAACACGTGGTTTCCGGTAAAATATTGAGATCGCGACATAGCCATATAAGGAAGGCGACAGGGTGTTGTCAGGTCGGGGTCAGATCGCGACATAGGTGTGTAAGCATCGCGACAGGGAAGTCAGATCAAGCAGGTAGATAGCGACAGAGCGTATGTCGCCTTGAGAAAGCGACAAGGGGTATGTCGTAATCAACCCTCTGAAAGTGACATATCGGGCCGTCGCGTTCACAGGGTCGTGCCTGGCTCGGACAGAGCAAGGACAGTGCCTTGGATTGCGGACCTATCTTTCCTTCTTTTGACATAGGGTTGTTCTAAAATAGAGAACAAATTGCACGGTGGTGAAAAATAACGAAACCAGTTTTAAAATAACCTAGACATACTACTGGGTACTTCCAGTAAATCGGAATTGAACAATAAAGACGGTTTCGATAGGTTTTGATCATGGGGAACACAAGGTCAGACCAAGGGTAACTTGAAGACGTAGTTTTATGCAGCAACCCTATTACCATGCTTATAACTCTCTAACTAATGAGATTTAGGGAAAATGTTCAACATAAACCTGACGAGGACAACTAGTAGAATAACTTTCATGTTATGAGTTTTCTCTAATTCGGTCTTGAAACACGTGCAACATATTAAGAACGGGAAAATCTCTAACAGTGCGCGACTTTGGCAAAACGCTTATAAATCAAGATCTACTAAATGAAATTCGATGAAACCAGTGGGAAATGAAAGTTAACTTGATGCTCTACACATTGGTATAGGATATGTTAAGGTTTGGCCCGAGAAAACCTACCTTTTGGGTTGAAGAAGTTTCATTATTCCAGAAAACCAGTGTTCAGACCACTTGGAGGAAAACGCTTACTACTCCGTGTATACTGCATGGAATTTGGGCATTCTACTTGGGTTAGAACGTAGACTTGACCCTCTTTCCAGGGGTATAGGCTTTGCAAGGTTTGGTTTAGGTTTGACTCACCTTTGGTCGACTTCAAGAGGGTGGTTTGTGCAGGTCGCAGCAGACGAGAAGGGGAAGAAGAACGGCTTCTTGTGGTCGTTCCACAGCTCCTCAGCCACCAAGAGCTCCTCCACACGACCCTAGCAAGTTCTAAATTCGTTCCTAGGGTTTGGGTGAAGAGTATTTAAGTAACCATGGTGTTTAGGAGTCCTATTATAACTAGGAAAAGAGGATTTCGGGATTGGCATGTTTGGTTTCCTATTTTTGATGATTTCCTCCTCCCTTTGAGTGTGTGAGGCATTAGGAAACCTCCCCTCATAGTTAGGCACGAATTTGGGTTGCCATGAATGCATGATTGCATCCCAATTCAACTCTAATTGCCTCTTTTTAATTTCAGCTTATTTATGGTTACGAATTTCTATGTATTTTCTAGCTTTATTTGATTTTTGGGCCAAATGTTGCCCATTGGCCCAATTATGATAATGGGTCATCAATATATA
Organism: Colocasia esculenta; assembly: GCA_014218235.1. Taxonomy (NCBI): domain Eukaryota; kingdom Viridiplantae; phylum Streptophyta; class Magnoliopsida; order Alismatales; family Araceae; genus Colocasia; species Colocasia esculenta. The sequence continues at coordinate 28,752,280 of CM024766.1, forward strand.
ATGTTGGAAGTCTCCCCAACACTTTTATTTAATTTTTTATTGCGTCGTATTTCCGTGTTAACGGTTTTCCGACTTGTTTCCTTATTTAGATAATCGGTCACAATAACTCTCAAACCTAGCCCAAATGATTTTTATTGAACCAAATTTCTTGAGGGGTCATTAGAGGATATTATTTAAAGTCCATATATGATTTTTATTTAATTTTCTGACTCATCCACGTACGTGTGATAATGATTTTATGACTTATTCATGAATTACGATAATAAGTCGCGAAACACTTTAAACTTGGATGATCTGATTTTTCTTGGCACAAATTTCTTTGTGAAACATTTAGTAATAATGTTTAGGGTTGATTTATAATTTGTATGAAATTTTCCGATGTGTTTTAGCACATACGATAATGATACGTATGTTTTAAATACTCTGGTATTAGGGAAATTATTTATTTCTATTTACTTTGGATTAAAATTTCCGGGGTGCTACACAAAGAGCAGTCAACTGAACTTTGGCACCGAAGACTGGGCCACTGCAGTTTGGATGGCATGAGAAAATTGATCAAGAGAAGCTTAGTGGAAGGTCTACCCAAGGTTAGTGCAAAAATGAATGGTGTCTGTAGGCCATGTGCAAAAGGGAAACACACCAAGTCAACCTTCAAGTCAAAGACCGTGGTAACAACCTCTAAACCCTTAGAACTTCTACATATGGATTTATTTGGGCCAATGAGGACCACAAGTCTCGAGGGAAAGAAATTTGGATTTGTTATAGTAGATGATTATTCCATATTTACATGGGTTTCTTTCCTGGCGCACAAGGATGATACTTTTGAAAGTTTTATTAGTTTCAACAAGAAAGTTCAAAAGGATAAGAAGTATAGCATCATTAGTATCCGATCAGATCATGGAGGAGAATTTCAGAATGAGAGCTTTGAAAAATTTTGTGATAGCCAAGGAATAGAACACAACTTCTCAGCACCAAGGACACCACAGCAAAATGGAGTTGCTGAAAGAAAGAATAGAACCCTATTGGATATGGCAAGGACAATGCTATCAGAATATGATTTGCCAAGATATTTTTGGGCCGAAGCCATCAGCACAGCATGCTATATTATCAACAGAGTAATGATCAGGCCAATCTTGAGAAAGACTTCATATGAGCTATACAAACAGAAGAAGCCGAAGATCAGTCATTTCAAGACATTTAGATGTCCATGCTTCATCCACAACAACGGCAAAAGGGATATTGGTAAGCTAGACTCCAGATCAGATGAAGGTATATTCATGGTATATGCCTCCAAACCCAAGGATATATCATCAACCTCCCAACGATATACAACCTCAGAAGCGCTCCCGAACTCGAGAACCGCATCGACATGGAGGAAGATGACCTGCTAGCTCAGCACAATGCTTGGGTAGGCCGCATCGCAGCACCGATGTCCGGTCCATGGACTCCGATGGGGAAGATGAAGGCTGCTCGAACTGATCCATTATGCACTCCGTCTCTTTTGATTTCTGTTCTGGTTGGTTGGATACATGTTGTACTCTTGACCCCTCTGCGTAGGGCGTCATAGGTTATGCCCCGGGCCCGTTATCTATGTACCCCTTCCCCCCTTACTTTTGTACTTCATGCTTTTAGCAATATATGAAAATCAGAAACCCGATATGGACAGTGGAGGTTCCTCCTCTGTCATATCCATTCAAAAAAAAAAATAAACGAACTTTATTGATTGAGCAATCAGTGCATATTATTTTTGATGAAACTAACCCTTCCTTGAGAAAGGAAGTAGATAGTGATATTGATGATACAGATGAATTGTTCAAGAAGCTAAAGAACACATCGATTGAGGACAAGGAAGATCCACCCTTGGAAGATCTACAATAAAAGGACACATCTCATGAAAATCTTCCAAAGGAATGGAGGTATAAGAAGGATCACCCACTGGACAATATAATTGGAGATCCATCTGTTGGGGTAAGAACAAGAGGTAATGTCATTCCATGTGATTATTTAGCTTTTGTATGTCAAATGGAGCCTAAGACAGTCAATGAGGCACTGTCTGATGAATCTTGGATAATAGCCATGCAAGATAAACTTAACCAGTTCAAGAGAAACCAAGTATGGTCCCTTGTTCCGAACCATCAGATCATCCTGTGATTGGCACCAAATGGGTGTTCAGGAACAAATTGGATGAAGCTGGTGTGACACTAGAAACAAGGCCAGATTGGTAGCTCAAGGCTATTCCCAAGAGGAAGACATAGATTTCGATGAAACCTATGCACCAGTGGCTAGACTTGAGGCAATTAGGATTTTACTTTCATATGCTTCTGCATTAAATTTAAAACTCTTTCAAATGGATGTAAAATCTACTTTTCCGAATAGTTTTATAAAGGAAGAGGTATACGTAGAACAACCACCTGGTTTTGATGACATGGATTTTCCGAATCACGTTTTTAAGTTGCATAAAGCTTTATATGGTTTGAAACAAGCACCATGAGCATGGTATGAACGTTTAAGTACATTTTTATTGCATCATGGTTTCATTAGAGGAAAAGTAGATAGTACATTATTTGTTAAGTCTAAAGTCAAACATGTATTGCTTGTATAAATTTATGTAGATGATATAATATTTGGTTCTACTGATGAATCTCTTTGCAAGTATTTTTAGAAGCTTATGCAGGGAGAATTTGAAATGAGCATGATGGGGGAGCTCAACTACTTCCTCGGATTGCAAATCAAACAAGGAAAGGAAGGATCTCACATTTGTCAAGCCAAGTATACTAAAGAATTACTAAAGAAGTTTGGATTTGAAAACGCCAAGCCACTGTCAACACCCATGAGCACATCAACAAGGCTAGACAGTGACAAAAATGGTAAGAAAGTAGATCAGAAACTTTACAGAGGTATGATAGGTTCATTACTTTATTTAACAGCAAGCAGATCTGATATATTATTTAGCGTATGTATGTGTGCTAGGTACCAGGCAGATCTTAAAGAGACTCATTTAATTTGTGTTAAAAGGATCTTTAGATACTTAGCCAAAACTCATGATCTAGGATTATGGTACCCAAATTCATGTGAAATTAATTTAGTAGGATATTCTGATGCTGACTATGTTGGATGTAAGGTAGATAGGAAAAGCACCAGTGGATTTTGTCAATTTCTTGCAGGATGTCTGATATCATGGTCCTCAAAGAAGCAAAATTCAGTAGCACTATCTACAGCTGAAGCTGAGTACATGGCTGCTGGAAGCTGTTGTACACAACTCTTATGGATCAAACAGCAGCTTGAGGATTTTGGACTAAATATCAAGACAATTCCCTTGCTGTGCGATAACACCAGTGCAATAAATCTCACCAAAAATCCAGTTCAACATTCAAGGACAAAGCACATTGAGGTTAGATACCATTTTATTCGTGATCATGTAGCTAATGGTAATATAGACATTTCTTTTGTAGATACTCAAAATCAGTTAGTAGATATCTTCACAAAGGCCTTACCTGAAGAGAGATTTACTTCTCTAAGAAGGGAACTAGGCATGTGTAAATTGTGAAAGATTTATCGGTATAAAACTGAAATATAAAGTATTTCAGAATAACCAAATTTTCTATCCCCTGTAGTTAAGCAAAATTTCATTAAAATATTACTTGCTTCTTACTTATCTAAGACGGTTCAATTATTTTTAAAAGTATTTATTCCTCTCGAACTGGTCACTTTGTCGTTTTCTGCCATTATGGCGTCTCTTGTTTCGAAAAGTCACCTTTATTCATTTTGATAAAAAAACCCGAAATCTGTGGTACAACGATTCACCCTTCGTCTTCATCTCCTTCAACTTGCCTGAGGCGATACCCTATCGACTCCGGCATCGACTCTGGAATTTCAAAGCGTCCAACTCCTTCCCGCTAGAAATTTCTTGAGGGCTTCTGCTCCTTTCCTCATTCCAATCATCCAAAAACTTTCCCCATTCAAATCCATAGCCGCGTCTGGTGTTTCTGGCAGCATCGGGGGCTATGGAGCTGAGTTTCTCACCGCTGAGCAGAAAGAAAGGTTCACCTCTGTGAAGATCAAGGTCTGTGGCAATAAGGCAGTGGATGTTGCAGATTTGCAGAAGAATGGAATGGGCAGCATCATTGTAGCAATGGAGAGGATGAAATGGTCGAAGATGGCAACTCTGTCAGAAGTAAGTTATCCAGACCTAGTGAAGGCTTTTTACGTTTGTTTAAAGAATGAGGAGGACGAGTCCTTGACATCCACCGTCAAAGGAACCTAGATTAAGATCACCTATGAGCTATTGGAATCACTATTTAGAGTTTGCACCATCGGTCACAGTGGGGTTCACACAGTGGATATCCAAGAGAAAGTGCTAAGAATTGTTGGTCACGAATTCAGACTAAAGGATGGGAAGATTGACATCAACCAGCTGAATGCTTTCGACCATATTTTGCACTTTATTGTTTGTCAAATTTTGGTCCCAAGGAGTGCCACATTTTCGACTTGCACAAAGGTGGACTCGGATATGATGTTTTGGGCCATCCAGAACTAGAGCATAAATATGGCAGAGGTTATGATAGAAAGGATGAAGTTTGCATCCGCTCAGGTTTGGGACAAGAAAAGCAAGCTAAATGTGTCCCTACCATATGCACATCTGCTCACCAAGGTATTCCAACATTTTGGCATCAACTTATCTAGAGCGGTGTCAGAGAAAATGGGCAGGCAATTCGAAGCAGAAACCTGAAGAAGAGTGGCTTCTCGTTGGTGGCTAGGTTTGGGACAAGAAAAGCAAGCTAAATGTGTCCCTACCATATGCACATCTGCTCACCAAGGTATTCCAACATTTTGGCATCAACTTATCTAGAGCGGTGTCAGAGAAAATGGGGCAGGCAATTCGAAGCAGAAACCTGAAGAAGAGTGGCTTCTCGTTGGTGGCTAGGTTTGGGACAAGAAAAGCAAGCTAAATGTGTCCCTACCATATGCACATCTGCTCACCAAGGTATTCCAACATTTTGGCATCAACTTATCTAGAGCGGTGTCAGAGAAAATGGGGCAGGCAATTCGAAGCAGAAACCTGAAGAAGAGTGGCTTCTCGTTGGTGGCTAGAGTATGGACTAAAACTTCAGCAGCTGAGGGTGAAGCCATTATTGGCGAAGCCCAAGAAGTCCAACAAGAAGTAGGATAACCAGTAGCAGCAGCAGCGCCTTCAGTGCAAGCAGCAGCAACAGATATCAGGGAATGTGTGTCAGACATTCAGGAAGAGCATGCAGCAAGAATTATTCAAGAAATTGTTGAGAATATCAGCTCCAGTGAAAGAAGGATAGAGGATATTCCTCCTGAGCACCTCGAGCCTGTAGAGTAATTGCAAGAAATTGCCCCTCCAACTTCTATGGTAGGGTCAGTCCTTATAAGAGTACTAGACTCCATTCCAAGCACTCAAAGTGTGCAAGAGGTTGCTAATGTTGAAGAAGCTATGGCATCAGGCCACATTGCAGATGTTGTGATGGAGGAAGCTCCCATTCAGGGGGAGCAGGAAATTGTATCTGAAGATGTGCGAATAGAAGATGCTCCTAGTCAGGGGGAGCAATCTACTGAAAAGGAAGCAGCATCTCAGGGGGAGCACACTGCTAATGTTCCCATTAATGAGCAGTTCAGAGAAGGCATTATGGAGAGTGCCTCAGATGATGCAAATGATGATAATGTGGAGCCCGTTGCAAGGGCAAGCAGCAAAGGGAAAGAAGCAGCTCCTGGGATTCCTCTCTTGACCAAGAGACCTCATCAAAGGCAGAAAAAGAAGAAATTGAAGGTCAATCTGAAGCCCTTGTTGCTTGAATGGATGAACAAGGGAAGATTATGTGCTCTGTGTAATCAGATATTCAGTCAATTTTCATAAGCCAGAGTACCTCAGCTAAGGAGATGAGAATGGTCAGAAATGCAGTGATATGGGTGCGAAGTGAGCTCATTAGCATCAAGGAATCTATAGCCACACTTGGAGATTTGGTCAGGGCACAGTCCTCAAATGCCCCTCCTGCTCCTTCTCCTGCAGAACCAGTCCGAAGTTCTGGGCCTTCAGAGGCCAGGCAACAAGATGTTGGGCCATCATGGCAAATTTCAGAAGATTCAGCAGGGCCATCCGGGCCACAAGTTGTTGAAGAGATAGCAACTGCAGTGCAGGATCAGGTTGAAGCCGTGAAGGCTGGGCCATCAGGGATATCAGAGGATGTTGATGGGCCAATCGGGCCAGTGGTTTCTGAGGGTGTGCTTCCAATAGTAGAAGAGCCAGTTGTAGCTCCAGAAGCCCATGATTCTTCGTCTCTTGCAACTTCAGCCCCTCCTTCACCACCATCTTCCTCCACAGCTCCTCCAGCACCTATCTCTTTCAAACAACCCATGCCTCGCTCCATTTCTTCCCCAACTCCATTTCCTTCTGAATCCTCTTCATCTCCTGCCACCTCTACATCAATTCCTCCACCTCCTCCTGTTCTTGAAGACCCTCCAGCCTCATCATCAGCTGGAGCCTCATCTTCCTCTGGTCCTTCTTCAGATAAACCATCCATCATACCTCCTTCTACCCATCAATCATTTCTCCATCCTCCTACTCCTCCCTCCTTTGTTACCTTTATACCTGAAGGTGCACAACTTGAAGGTCCCTTTCGCTCAGTCCTGGAAGTTGGTTCTCATGTCCACAGAACTAACTCTCCTTCTTCTAGTCCTTCTTCTAAAAAGAGGAAACTCTCCAACACTCTTGCTCTTCCCTCCGAACCCAAATTTCCTCCTCTTTAGTTTTCCCTCACTGTTGACAATCGAAGGAAACCAATCTATTGTGAATATCTCCAAAAATGTATCTTTGCCACCATTTTGGTGTTCCTTTTCTTAATCTAACGGATCACCTCAATGTTGTCCTTCCCTATAACCACTTCTCAAAAGCCGATCAATCCAAAATCTTCCAAATGGCTGAATGCAAGTCTGAAGATTAGTGGGCTAAAGGGCACAAGGCTCTCTACAGGAAATTTCTGCTTGCAAAATCAAATCAGTTTCCACCCCGGGATCACCCACTCACTCTCTCTGAGTGGTTTGTCATTCATCGCAAGACCACCGGGGCACCTTTTATTCAAAAGGAAGTTAAGCTCATCAGGTACTTCTAGCTATTCAATGACTATCGATATCTTCACAAGCTACCTGAAGTGCAGTTGGGTCAGTTCCAGGGAGCCATTCCTTCGTTAAAAATTGAAAATCCAGTCAATTGCTCCTTCAAAGTGGATTTCGCTACCCTGCAAATTCCAGACACTGTGTTTCTCCCCAAACTGCATTCTTTGGTCATGGACTCCTCAGTTGGTCCTGTAATTTTTGCGAGATTTGCTCGTGTCATGGGTAGGATCTCAGCTCAACAGGGTCGTCTCCCCTCCTTCCAAAGATTCCTCTTCAGAGAATTTCATATGGGCCATATCTCCTCTGAAGTTCTTTCCCCTTTGCTATTAGAATGTGAAAGGCTTTCTCCCACTGACTGGGAAAAGCATTACAACTAGTCAGCCCTTCAGTTGGAAGCCTTGAACAGCTCCTTGTTTAAGGCCGGCAAGCCTACTCTCACAGCTGAAGCCTTTTTGGACTTGAACTCCATCAATCTGGTTAAAGAGCCTTATGATCAGTGGGTCGAGCGTACAAGCTTTTTATGGCTTTGAAGAAAGATCTTCTGCAGCATCAGATCCACTACCCTATCAAGATCAGCCAATTTCTTCAGTTTGCCAGCTTTGGATCTTTCATTTCCTTCAAGGCCTCTCTTGGCAAAGATGAATATGCTACCTTTCTAGAAGATCAGAGCCAACTTCACATCAAAAGAATGATTCTGACATGGGGTCATCTTATTCTATTACTTTTGGGGTTTTTCAGACCTATTTTGAAGAGCATGAATGCAAGGCTTTGCGCATTATTCAGCGGCATGCCTCCCTTCTATCTCCTGCTTTCTACCTCCACGTAACCCCTCAAGATAAATAGCAAAGTTCTTTGATCTTCCTTCTCTTTTCTCCTTAAATTCTGTCTCAGTATGATATCTTTCTGCTTAATGACAAAAAGGGAGAGAAATATAGTACTTCTGAAATACATCTCTCATGATATTTTATTCCGTAATTTATTTAGATTTATTTCAGAACATCTTTGGTTAATGCTATGTTTTGTCATCACCAAAAAGGGGGAGATTGATGATCAGATTATCCCCAATGTAATTTAAATAAATTACATATCTATTTTGGTGATTAACAAAACTGTGATAAAGATTACTTCTATGAGAATTGAGCACAGGAAATAAATCAAGGAATTACAAGCAAAATCAGTAAGTATTTATCATCCTGTAGCATTTACAGTTCAAAGCATGAAATATTCTAAGTACACATTGACTTTCTAGTTGTTGCAATGATTTCCTTAGAAGTATAATGATTTCAATCTCACAACGATTTCTTAAGTGAGCATAACGATTTGCTCTCATAACGATTCGATAAGTGAGTATAACAATTTCAATCTCACATCGATTTCGTAGGTGAGCATAACGATTTGCTCTCATAACGATTCGACAAGTGAGTATAACGATTTCAATCTCACAACGATTTTGTAAGTAGGCATAACAATTTGCTCTCATAACGATTCGACAAGTGAGTATAATGATTTCAATCTCACAACGATTTCTTAAGTGAGCGTAACGATTTGCTCTCATAACGATTCGACAAGTGAGTATAACGATTTCAATCTCACATCGATTTCGTAAGTGAGCATAACGATTTGCTTTCATAACGATTCGACAAGTGAGTATAACGATTTCAATCTCACAACGATTTCGTAAGTAGGCATAACGATTTGCTCATAATGATTTGGTCATAACGATTTGGTTATAACGATTTGGTCATAACGATTTGCTCATAACGATTTGGTTATAACGATTTGCTTATAACGATTTGGTTATAACGATTTGTTCATAGTGTTATAAGGATTTGTTATCCATAACGATTTGGATATGGATGCATAACGATTTATGCGTACAACGATTTGTTTACGAATGAGCAATGATTCACATGAACAATGACTCATTCACACAACGATTCTATACGTCATGTTCATATCGATTTCATGAGCTATAACGACTTGATATTCAAATATCTTGACAAGTCAAAGTCATCCCGCGTATTTCACTGTTATCCATGCATTAAATACAACCGTACATTTCTCTACATGATGCATATTCAGATATCTTCTATTTCCTATGTCTGTGCATGTAATATTATTTTGAAGAGACAGAATGGAATTTCCATTTTGATGTATTCTCACTCTAACGTTGACTGACAACAAGAGACAGCTTAGCTGTCTATGTTTTAGCATTTAATGTGTGCTGGTCACTGACAGCACAACTCTATACAACGTTGGACAAAGTAGAAGCTGAAGGATATCAAGAAGTAATTTCTTCTTACATGCATGGAACGCAAAGAACCATTGACTACAAAGGAAAGCCATGCAGTTTAACGTCCTCACAACATAGAGACAACAGATACTTCAACGGTTAAATTTTTCAAAGAAGATATAAATAGAAGACTGGTGCTGACGTGAATAGTGTGTTCGAGAATTCAAAATCTGCAAGCACCATAGAAGAGCTCAAGTCTCACTCCATCACTTTGTTGTAGCTCTTAGCTCTCTGCATCCTGTGTAGATCTTAGAGAGAGCGTTTTTGTGTACTAAGAGAGTTCATTGTTGTTCATCTCTTCCTCTCAGTATTCGCTTCGAATCAAGCATTGTGCTATTAGCTTGGTCTAGGGGCGTCACATCCCTTGAACACATTTTGTGTTGTTCCCTTCGTGTTGAAGGAAGACCTGGGGGTTCCAGGGTGTTTATTTCCCTTCGTATTGAAGGAAAACCTGGTGGGATCTAGGGTGTTGTATTCCTCTTTAGATTGTGAAGAGAAGACCAGCTGCGACTGGGTGTGTACGTGTCCTTGAGGGGGACTGTACCCTTGGGTAGTGAATCCTGAGTTGTTGCTCAGGGACTAGACCTAGGACTCCTGTTGAGAGGAGGTCCGAACCAGGATAAACCATGTGCAGTGTGTGTATGCTTGCCTTTGTTTTGTTGTTTATCTTTTCACTAATGCCAACTGTCATCGAAGTGTGTTTTGCGTGAACGTTTTGTGGATAGGTTTAAGTATTCAAATTTTAAGAATCCCATTCACCCCCCCTCTGGGCTTGCTAGCTGGGCAACAGTTTCCTTGTGGCACCGTGGGTCGGTGGACTCGTTCGTGCCATTTGTCATTGATTGTTTCTTGCTACTTGCCTGAAAAATTTGGGGCCCTAGGTCCCTATTGGTTTAGTGCGAGGTAGTACCATTTTCTGTTGGGCTGCAGGCATGAGCGTTGCTCTGCTGTGCACCAGTCTTCTTGCTTGGCTTGCTCGTGCGAGCGTTTCTCCGGTGTGTGTGCTTGATTGTGCCTCGGCTTGTGCCTTGGAGGCTTTTTGTGTCGTCATCTTGGTGTTTGGCCTCTCTATCAGTTGCGATAGAGGTGGTGCCTCTTGCTCTTGCACGCTAGGGAGTCGCTGTGTTCTTTTGCTCCCCATGCGGCAGAGTCGATGCTTCGTGTTTTTGTGCCTTAAGGGCCGGGGCCGACGTGGCCTGTTGTGCCCTCTCAGGCTAGTGGTTTTTGTGTGAGGCTTTTGGGCAGGTCTCTTGTGGAGAGTCCTTCCCATTAGCCCGTGTTGTTTCGGCCGCTGGTGCACCTGTGTTGCACTTTGTTTAGTTTTGAGTGTTTGTGGTTGCACCGTGTGCTCATGCTCGAGTGTTTTGGTTTTGTGCCGTCTGGAGCCTGGGTGCATTGCATTGTTCCTTGAGTGGCTCCCGGTGCTGGTAATAGCTCCATGTGTTGTGCCAGGTGCCTGTTCATGAGATTCGTGTGTCGTCTCACGACTTCGCTCGGTGTTGGAGGCGTTGAGCTTTCCGCCTCTGGGACACTTTGTGCTGGCCTATGCCTCGTGGTCGTACCATTATCGCTGTGGGGTGGCTGCTTTGCCTTGTCTAGGTAGCCCTATCGGTGGTACGCCAGGCTTTGGCCGTGGCCAGTGTCCCAGTTTCCCTCTCGCTCTAGGAGCGAGTGTGTTTGGATGTGGTACCCTGCTTCGGTCTGGGTCCCTCTGAGCTCGACGTGCTGTCCTCGACCTCTACGGTTGTTTCGGTTCCCGTGTAGTTGTGCGTCCTTCTGGTGGTTGGCATGCTGATACCCATGCCGATCCCTATGTGTGTGTGGCGGGTGTGTTGCCAACTCCTCGTTGATCCTCCGCTGTGCGTAGTGTTGGTGAGTCTGGAAGCCGATGGCGGAGTCTCCTGTCGGTTTGTTCAGTGACAGTAAGGCCTATTGGCTTTCTAGTACTCGACCACGTGGTTTGTCGACGTTGGGAGGTGTCCGGCTCTGGCTTGACCTCAGACGTCTTCCGTGTTTCCGTCGCGGTGTGCCATATTGTGGAGCATGTAACCACGAGGAAGGTCTGGCTGAGACCTAGTGGTGATAGTGGATGCCATTTTCGTGTGTTGAGGTTTCTCCGCGTATGTTTGCTGTCCCTATCGGACCGCCAGGAAGGTCTAGGTGAGACCTAGTGGTGACGGTGGACGTCGTTCTGTGTGTTGCGGATCCTCCGCGAGCATGATGTTGCTTTGGTTCTTGTCGCTCGTGTGGCATCTTGGTTGGGCTGGTGACTGGTCCTAGCTGCTGCTAGTAGCGTGAGGCCGATCTCCTGAGTGTTGTGCTTGACTCTCAGGCGTTTCTCGTGTGGTTGTTGGCAACCACGTCCTCTGTCGGGTTTTTCCGGCAACAGAGTGGGTTGCTGATTGGTTGGTCCCAACAGTGAGGTCTATTGGTGGTTGCAGTCGTGTAGTTTTCGGTTGGCGTCTTCCGCTGTTCAGGCCAGATTTGGCATCGCTCGGCACCAGTAAGATTGTCGTTCCGTTTGGGCGCCCCACATGTGGCTGGAGTAAGCCATTGGTTTTTCGGCTTGGTGCTCCAGGTGTGTTGGAGCATGTTGTGAGCCGTTGGATTTTCGATTCTGTGCTTCCCATATGTTTGGGGCTCGTTGCGTGAGCCGTTGGTTTTCCGGCTTCATGTGCCGCGCATGTTTGGCTGTGCGATTGTTGCCATGAGGAGGTCGTGTTGAGACTTAGTGGCTATTTCGCAGTGGTCTTACGTTTGCTCCCTGTGTTTCGTTTCGTGCCTCAAGATTTTTTGGGCTTGCCCCAATTTTGAGGACAAAATTATTTTAAGGGGGGTAGAATGTAAGACCCGGCTTCCTGACTTTTCGACTGGCGTCTGGGATGACTGGCCACTAACGTGTCCAGGTTGGGCGACGCGTTAGTGTCGCGTCATGGGTGTCTGTCGCGACAGTCGTCTGTGTCGCGACGCACGTGTGCGTCGCGTTCTTGTCGTGCCCGGGGTTCTCGTCGTGTCTTGGTGTCACGACCGGTCAACGGGTCGCGACTGCTTTCTGTCTTGTTGGTCATCTGACGCCTGTCAGAGTGGCAAGTGTGTCAGCATGGCCTGTCATGTTGTCGCGGCGCCCTTGGGGGGTGCGTTCTTGTCACGGTCCGTTGACCCGTCGCGTTAAGGTTCGTAACGCGACGGGGCGGGCCGTCGCGTTCTGGGTGTCGAGGGCTTAAGGCACTGGCTGGCTACCCCTTTCCCCTCTCTCTCCTCTTCTTCCCTTTCCCCTCTTCTCCGACGATGGGGAGGCTCCCCTCTGGTGATCCGGGCGTGGAGCGGCCGACGACTCGTGGCGGAGCGTGGGAGCGGCGTCGTGGAGCAAGGAGGAGATGGCCGTGCGTCGTGAAGGCTCTTCGTGGGTTCGGTTCTTCGTGTGAGGTAGGGATTTCTTGTGCCCTTCCCGATCCGGGTGGATTGGGAGCCCCTCGGGGTTTATAGATAGTTTTACTGCTTTCCCCACGCTCCCCTCCCCCTTGTGGTGTGTTTGTATGGTTTGTGGGCGGCCGAGGATTGAGGATCTTGTTGGTCTGCCTCTCTGCTGGTGTCGCGACGGCTCGGCATGTCGCGACATCAGAGGAGGCGTCGGCCCTACCGGGCGCGACCTTATAGCGATGCGGTTGGCGGTCGCGATAAGGCTATCATGTCGAGCTTTCCAGTCGCAACACGGTCACTATCGCGACGCGTTTCCCGGTCGCGACAGGGTTCCTGTCGCGACACCTTACCCGATCGCAACAATGGCTGTCGCGGTGCCCTTCCCCGTCGCAATGGTGTCGCGTCGGCCTTGGGGATCGTGGCAGTACCTGTGTTGCCCCTGGTGCTTCCGTGGGCCCGGTTGTGTGTCGACGTGTGCCCCAGGGCAGGCTTTGCCCTTAGGACCTTCTGGTAGGGAACGCGGCAGGTTGCCTCCTTGCGTTCAGTGACCGAAGATGACACCTTCGTGGCCGTGTCGTGGCAGTGGTGCCAGGAGGTCACGTCTGTCTAATAATCGATTGACTGGCGGTCCATCGATTATTAGAAGAGCGATGAGTTTTCGTGCTGTCCAGTGGTGTTCTGAGGTTCTAGCCATTCGTGCATGCCTTGGTTGGCCGACGACCCTTTTGAGGGTTTGTGCGTGCCTTTTTCCTGCTGGGCTTGTCGTAGGTTACAAGCCAGCGGTTCGGCGCGGTCCTGTTGTGCTTGCCCCGCCTGCTCACCCGGTGCTTGGCACTAGAGGGCTTGTCCCCGATTTGAGAGGTTGTTACCGTTACCTGGGACCCCCATCCTCGGGAGCCTGTTGAGGGAGTGCTCCGGACTACGAGCGTGCTCGAGTTGGCAGCCGACTTGAGGCGGACTCTAGAGCTGAGGGGAAAACGGTGGTTTGGACAGCGCGCTAAGTCGTTTGTAGAGCTCTCTTGTCTGGGGCGGGACGTCGAGGTCGTTGAGGCGGTTCTCTTCCTGCGCAGCCCAGACAGTCCCTTGTCACACTGCCTCTCTCTACGTTGGTTCCAAGCCACGTAGTGGTGTCAGCGTGAGGCCACAACTTGGCCAGGCCGCGGTGTTGCGTGTGTTGTGTGTTCTTGGCGGCTCTGTCTCGCCCTTGCGCGGGGGCAGAGGCAGGAGCTAGGCTAACGAGCAGAGCGTGTGGACTGCGGGTCCCCCTCTTGGCTGCTTGCGGCGGTGGCTTAGTTGTTGTTGTTGTGACGGTGTTTCCTCACGATGTTTCCAAGTGTTATCCGTTGCCCTAGCTTTTACGGCGGTTATAGCCTGGCTGTGCCTAGTTTCTGTGGGTGTCATTGGTTTGGCCTTGTGCAAACCCGTGCTCCTGGTGGTTTTCGCTCAGTGTCCTCTCGGTTCCGTAGTCCCGTTCTTAGGTGCCAGTCCGTGATGGCACCGGCGTGTGTAGCTTCCCGACCTTGCGATGTGTCCGGGGTCCGAGGTGGTTCTGCTTGTGGGCCCTCGACCTTGTAGAGGTCTGAGGTGGCCATGCCTGTGGTGAGACGTCGTTCTCACTTGGTTGTTCCGTGGTCTCAGCAGATGTGCCAAGCGCTGATTCCGTTGTGTGCCCGACTCCGTTGGTTTCTACAGGAGTCGTGTGTGTGGCCCGACCTTGGTTGGTGGTCGTGGTGTTGCACTATCCTCTTCCGCTACTTAGTAGTATCATGCTGTAGGTGTTACTCGCTTTACAGCTTTCTAGTGTAGTTTTCCTATTTTCGGAGCTCCTGCTACTCTGGACGGTGAGGGACTAGTAATCCCTACTGGGTCTTGTTCGCGAGGCTCACCCCCCCCCCCCTACTTCCTTCAGCTAGGGGCTCGTCGTCGTGAGAGCTCGGTGTCGGACGGGTTTGCAGAGGTAGTTGTGGTGCCGTGTGTTGTCAACAGTATGAGAGCTGAGTGTTGTGAGCTCTTGTAGCTGAGTGAGCAAGTTGTGCTTTGCAAGTCCTCGGGGTAGGTCCCTTAAGGACTGCACCTTTCTTCTTGTACTTGTGCTTTTGCTTGGGACACATTGTACAGACCTTTTGTATCTTGTACATATTGTTATAGTTATTTAAATTCAGTACATATCTCACTAGACTATTTCTTATAACCCTTCCGGATCTTCGGATCCGTGGGAGGCGGCGCGACCCTCGGAACCCCTGGCGAGGGTCCGGGAGGTCGGGTCGTTACACTCACCCGCCTACTCTCTTCAAGTAGGGACTCGTTGTCGTAGGAGTTTGTTACCGGATGGTCGTGGTGGCAGTTTGTTGCGTCGCGCGTTGCCAGCAGTGTGAGTTGTGAGCGTGAGCGCTTGTACTGTATGAGTTGAGAGTTGCCTTTTGCAAGTCCTCGGGGTATGCCCCTTAAGAACTACACCTTTCTTTCTGTACCTGTACTTTTATTTGGGACATGTTGTACATAATTTCTTTGTTAATATACAAACTTTTTGGTTATAGTTATTTGAATTCATTGCTTATCTTACTGGACTAAATTCTAACCAAACAAATCCTAGACTCTATCACAAACAAGAAGTGACTGTGAGATAAGAAGGGATGCACCGAATAAGCACTCAAGTTATTATGATTAGCAACCAAATTTTAGAGTTTGCACTTAACCTTTAAATGGATTGATTAATGGAATATCACTCGGTCAAGCGGGACCCTAATAGGTATGAACTCAAGTCCTCTGGTGTAACTAGGGGAGACACACGGCTCACACGTGGGGATGGCTCAAACTAAGGGTACAACAGGTACAACCAGCTCGGTGAACCGCAATGTGCGTACGGTCACGGGGACTTACGGAGGCCCTCAGAAGAGACTAAATTCTTACTAGACTAAATTCTAACCAAACAAATCCTAGACTCTATCACAAACAAGAAGAGACTGTGAGGTAAAGGGATGCACCGAATAAGCACTCAAGTTATTATGATTAGCAACCAAATTTTAGAGTTTGCACTTAACCTTTAAATGGATTGATTAATGGAATATCACTCGGTCAAGCGGACCCTAATAGGTATGAACTCAAGTCCTCTGGTGTAACTAGGGGAGACACACTCTCACACGTGGGATGGCTCAAACTAAGGGTACAACCAGCTCGGTGAACCGCCACGTGCGTACGGTCACGGAGACTTACGGAGGCCCTCGGAAGGCGGCCCTAGTCAACCCACGAGTGCTCGCAGGTGAGAGGACCCATTCAACCAAGGAGGACAACCTAAACAGTATGGATCAGTAGTGTATGCATGGGCCTAAACACCCAAAAATGTATGGAATATGCAGGTAATAGCAAAACAGGGTGACTAACAAGCCTCGGACGAAGTCGCGGCGGCCAGATATGCGCGACCCTATCGCGACTGGAAACCCAGCCGCGATCAACAGAATGCCGAAATTCTTTGTAGCACCCCGGAAATTTTAGTTATATAAAGAATTCAAATAAAAAGGAAATAAATAATTTCCAAGTATGTAAAACATACGCATCATTATCGTACGTGCTATAACAAGTCGGAAAACCGTTAACACGGAAATACGACGCAATCAAAAATTTAAATAAAAGTGTTGGAGGGACTTCCAACATTATATATTAATGACCCAATATCATAATTGGGTCAATGGACATCATTTGGCCCAATAATCAAATAAAGCTAGAAAATGCAGGGAAAATTCGTAACTCTAAATAGGCTGAAATTAGAAAGAGGCAAATTGAGTTAAATTGGGATGCAATCATGCATTCTCGGCAACCCAAATTCGTGCCTATCTATGGTGGGAGGTTTCCTAAAGCCTCACACACTCTATGGGAGGAAGAAATCCTCCCTAAATAGGAAACTAACCTGTCAAAACCGCAACCTGGCTTTCCTAGTCATAATAGGACTCCTAAAACACCATGGTTGCTTAAATACTCTTCACCAAACCCTAGGAACGAGTTTTAGAACTTGCTGGGGTCGTGTGGAGAAGTTCTTGGTGGCTGGGGAGCAGGAGATCATCCACACCAAGCCGTTCTTTTTCCCCGTTGTGTCTGCTGCGACCTGCACAGACCATCATCTTGGGGTCGAGCTAAGGTAGGCCAAACCTAAACCAAACCTTGCAAGGCTTATACCCCTGGAAAGAGGGTCAAGTCTACGTTCTAACCCAAGTGGAATGTTCAAATTCCATGCAGTATACACGGAGCAGTAAGTGTTCTCCTCCAAGTGGTCTGAACACGGGTTTTCTGGAAAAATGAGACTTCTTCAACCCATAAGGTAGGTTTTCTCGGGCCAAACCTTAATATATCCTATACCAATGTGTAGAGAATCAAGTTAACTTTCGTTTCCCACTAGTTTCATCAAATTCTAATGAGTATATTTCGAGTTATAAGTGTTCTTCCAAAGTCGCGCACTGTTAGGGCTTCTCCCGTTCTTCTTATTATGCATGTGATTCGAGACCGAATTTGTCTAAACTTCCTTCACAAAAGTTTTTCTACTTGAAGTCACGATCATCTTTTATGTTGGACGTTTTGTCCAAAAGTCCTTGGTTAGAGAGTTATAGGCATGGGAAGAGAGTCACTGCATGATACTGTGATTTCGGGCTACACTTGACTTTTTGTTCTTCACATGTTTTCTTGGGATTCGAGACTGAATTAGATCAAACCCCCAACATCAAAGTTCTTCTACTAGTTGTCCTCGTCATCTTTCGTGTTGAACATTTTGTTTAAATGTCATTTGTTAGAGAGTTATAAGAGGTGTAAGTAAATCCTACATGAGACGTGTTTTCGGGTTACCCTGGACCTGTAAGTTTTTTCTGGAAGGACACTAGTGTCGACACTACCTGAGCTAGTGTCGACACACTATCCCAAAACAGCCCAGAAGGTGTTCTGGGAAGGTCTCTAGTGTTGACACTACCTGATCTAGTGTCGACACACTGTCCCAGTTTGACCCAGAAAGTTTCTGGGAGCTGATCTAGTGTCAACACTAGTTGATCTAGTGTCGACACACTGTCCCATGTTGGCCAGAAGGTTTTCTGGAACCCGTCTCTAGTGTCGACACTACTTGAACTAGTGTCGACACTACTTGACCAGTTCTTCATGTTTTTGCTTTGTGTTCGAAGCATGGTGTCGACACCAGTATGGGTTGTGTCGACACTACCTTTGCAAAATATTGCCTGTCTTGGGTCTGTTCATTACATAATGTCTATTTAATGGCTTAAAAGTGTTTAACCCATTGAAAAATCCTTAATTACATGAATATTATTCTAATTGCTTTCTTAATGAAATGATCATACATGAAACTTGTGATTCACTCTTGTTACCATTCTAGCTTGATTTAAATGATGAATATTATCTTAAAATCTTGTAAACCCACATGTAGGTAAATGCATTGTTCACTGCATGCCATCATGTTAAGTGTTTTTCGAGAGTTTGAGACCGACGGTTTGTGAATTGACCCGCGTACATCCCTACACACTTTACATCAAGGGCGTGCACTTCCTTTCTCTTCTTGTTCTCGTGAGCATGAATTACAATCTAGACTAAAGCCATTAATGTAAAGATTGAACTAAATTATAAATCATACCGTTCAGCTGCCGAATTTATCTCTTGACCATTGTCCTCATGGAATCATGTTCAATTTAATTATTTATTTCTTCTCATCATCATCGTGAACATGACATTACACATGCTACATTTTGAAACTCTCATTGGCCATTATTTATGACTGTGGGTATCTACATTTAAAATTTTACATGAGATGGCTGACAGGGCACGGCGTGTGTCCAAGGGCTCCAGTCTAGCCCCAATGACGGCGAGTCATAAATATACTGTTAACCATGGGGTATAATGATTACTGGCGTTGCATCTGCGCTGGGAGTACTTTCTTGCTTGTTGAATGATAGATACATAACCACATACACGTGACCTGTGTGCATTCTTGGTGGATCTTTCCTTGGTGTACATTAGTGTCTACGTGCCTGATTAGTATTACTTGATCGTGCTTGTGCAATCTTGCTTGCTTGCTTGCGTGATATGGCCATCCTGCATTTATTGCAACTAGTGATATCTTGTTTTCTTGAAAACTATTGACATCAAGTGAAATCTTGCGTGCTTGTACAAAGTGATCTATTGCTAGTTCTTTCTTGTCATCTTGTTCAAAAATCTTATTCTATCTTGTTCACTCTATCCAGCTTGTTTTATATATCATGTTTTAATGAGTTTTATTCGTACTTGCATATCATTCATCGTACTTGCCTAGTTCTAAAATGTTAATCACTTATACTATTGCCCGCACATTGAGATATAAATCCTACTGGGCTAGTTTGCTCATCCCCTACCTTTTCCCAATCTAGGTGACTATGAAGTTCAAGAGGAAGAGCAAGTCGAGGATGGGAATGCGTCCGAGTGATGAGCGTTCCAATTATGAGTCTAGTTATAGTAGTTTATTTTGAGAGTTAGAACATGTAGTAGGAAGTGAGGGGTAAATGTACTTTCCTTTTTATTGAGTCTAGTTCTGTTATCCCATAGTCTAAGAGTTGTAACAGTTCCATTTGGAATACAATAAGTTGAGTTTTGAATACAATTTTTTATTGAGTTCATCAGTTGGGCCCTATTATGATGTTGTGTTGATATACATTTAGTGCGTGCTAGCTAGAGGCTTATTTGCCGACTGTCCACGTCTCGGGATATCGATTCGAATTCTTCGACTAATATCCGCTGCGTAATTCTCGGGACGTGACAGTTTAGTGGTATCAGAGCCTAGGAATATCAAATAGGATATGTCTCAGGAATAGGAGATACCTATGGAACCTAGGTCATGGAAATTTAATATATTACCTGGCGAGAATGGGTAGAGACTGGGAATATGTAAGAAAAAAATTAAACACTCCTACCCATTGACTCTTATAATGTATCTAGAGACATTAATTGGTTTCCATCCTTTTCTCAGGAACCCTCATAACACTTTCCCTCAACTGCAATGGCTCGCAACCAGTGGCAAGCTATGCAAGACTCTGTGGCTGGACTTACTCAGGCCCTGCAAAATGTAGTTCAGGCTGGAAATCAGGCTGCAGCTGCAAGGAATGGAGCCGGTGATCTGCACCGAAATTTTAGGAGTTTAAACCCTCCTCGTTTCTCTGGATCCCCTGACCCAGATGAAGCAGAAAATTGGCAAGAGGAGATCGAAAGGATTTTCCAAGTAATGCAATGCACCAATAGGGAAAAAGTGGTACTGGCCACTTTCCAATTTACTAAAGATGCTCGAGCATGGTGGAAGGCCACCTCGGCCCACCTGCCAAACGTAGCTGAACTAGAGTGGGCCGGATTCCTGGAGATATTCCGGGGAAAGTATTTCTCTGAGAGAGTGAAGGAGAAGAAGGCAGCAGAGTTTGCTGCACTAAAACAAAAGAGCATGTCTGTGGCTGAGTATGAAGCTCAGTTCGCTCGCCTGGCAGTGTATGCCCCACATCTTGTGGGCACAGAAAGGTTGAAGGCCAACCGTTTCATGGATGGACTCAGGCCCATGTTCATTGAAAGGCTCGGACCACACAATATTCAAACTTACACTGAGATGGTCCAAAGAGCTCAGCTGGTAGAAGACACCATGGCCAAAGTGGAGGGCATGAGGGGCAAGGACAACTCCAAGCCGGTCTTCGTCAAGAAGGGAGCACCTAATACTGCTCCAACCTTCCGTAACAACAACAACAAGAGGCCGAATGCGGAAGAGAGGCTGCGGGAGACAAAAGAGTCAAAATGGAAGGTAGGCAGTTGGCCGAAAACTGCAAGTTCTGTGATAAACCAGGACACCGAGCTGAGGAATGCTGGAAGAAGCTCGGGGCATGCTTGAGATGTGGTGGTCGGGACCACCGTATTCCGGATTGTCCTATGCTGAAGGACCAGCCAGGTAGAGCCCAGAATGTACCACGGCGTCAGGGACGCCTTAATGCGGTCATAGAAGCTGACCTACCCGACGAAGGGGGTATGGTGGAAGGTACCATTTCCATACACTCTCAACCTGCATTTGTACTTATTGATACGGGAGCTGCATATTCATTTATTTCCACCACATTTGCTGCAACTCTACCTGTCAAACCTGTACCCTTGAAATCCAAGATCACTGTAGCCTCTCCACTAGGCTCAGAATCTGAACTCACTCACTACTTGCCGAAATGTGAAACTATAATTGGAGGACACAATCTCCCTGCCGACCTTATCTGTTTAGACATGAAGGGTTATGATGCCATTCTGGGTGTCGATTGGCTAATTGAATATGATGCCGATGTAAACTGTCGCCATAGGAGGGTCACTTTTAAAAGATCAAACCTTCCAACTCTATCACTACTTGGCACCCGTTATCACAAACACCCTATCTTGATATCCTCCTTGAAGGCTTCTAAGCTGATCAACCAGGGTTGTGATGCTTTCCTAGTTTCCGTCTTGGCTACTGAAAAGAAGAAACCGACCCTAGAAGACATTCCAATAGCCAGGGACTATCCTGATGTATTTCCCGAGGAATTACCTGGTATACCACCTGAGCGGGAGGTAAACTTCACCATTGAGTTACTCCCTGGGGCAGCCCCTGTTTCAAAGGCCCCGTATCGCATGTCCTCTGTTGAATTGCAGGAGTTGAAGAGACAGATCCAAGAACTGCTAGATCAAGGTTTTATCAGGCCTAGTACATCCCCGTGGGGAGCGCCAGTACTATTCGTCAGGAAGAAGGACGGAACAATGAGGCTATGCATTGATTACCGTCAGCTGAACCAGTTGACAATAAAGAATAAGTATCCACTGCCCCGCATCGATGAGCTGTTTGACCAGATCTCTGGTGCACAATATTTCTCTAAGATAGATCTAAGATCTGGCTACCATCAACTAAGAATAAAGGAAGAGGATATTCACAAGTCTGCATTCCGAAGTAGATATGGTCACTACGAGTTCGTAGTCATGCCGTTTGGTCTAACCAATGCTCCAGCGGCCTTCATGCAACTTATGAACAATATTTATAGGCCCTACTTGGACCAGTGCATAGTGGTGTTCATTGATGACATCCTTATTTACTCCAAATCCAAAGAAGAACATGAGGAACACTTGAAGGTTGCTCTGCAAGTGCTCAGAGATAATCAACTCTATGCTAAACTTAGTAAGTGTGAATTCTGGATGGAGGAAGTATCTTTCCTTGGTCACATCATATCCAAGGAGGGAATCTCTGTGGATCCATCTAAGGTGGAGGCGGTAAAGAACTGGGAAAGGCCGACAACTGTGTCGGAGATTAGAAGCTTTCTGGGGTTAGCCGGTTATTATCGTCGCTTCATTAGAGATTTCTCAAGGATAGCTGTACCAATGACCAGGCTTACCAGGAAGGAGAATCCATTCGCATGGACTGATGAATGTGAAGAAAGTTTCAGGGCATTGAAAGAACACCTTACCTCAGCACCCGTACTAACCCTGCCAGTTGCTGGGGGTAGTTTTGAAGTATACACCGATGCATCCGGGATCGGCCTTGGCTGTGTGCTGATGCAAGAAGGGAAAGTTATATGCTACGCGTCCAGACAATTGAAGAAGCACGAGGACAATTATCCCGTACATGATCTGGAGCTAGCTGCTGTGGTCTTCGCCTTGAAGATATGGCGTCATTATCTATATGGTGAGAAATTCATTGTGTTTTCTGACCATAAAAGCTTGAAGTATCTGTTTTCTCAGCAGGACTTGAATATGAGGCAGCGGAGGTGGTTGGAGTATCTCAAAGACTTCGACTTCACGATCCAATATCATCCAGGAAAAGCAAATGCTGTGGCAGATGCTCTAAGTAGAAAGCCAATGATCACATTGTCAAGTTTAATGGTAGAAGAATGGAAGTTATTAGAAGACTTCGCCAAGTTAAATATTGATGCTGACATCAAAGAGAAGGGATGCTTTGTTGCTAGTGTTAGAGCACAACCCACACTATTGGAGGACATCACAACACTCCAAGACAATGACCCTGTACTTGTGGAGATTAAGGCTAATCTGGACCAGAGGCCGGATTTCTCATTAACTGAAGATGGAAGGCTATTGTTCCGGGATCGAGTCTGTGTACCCGACCATGCAGAGACAAAGAAAATGATTATGGACGAGGCTCACAAGACCAGATATACTATTCATCCTGGAACTACCAAAATGTATCAAGATTTGAAAAGAAGCTTCTGGTGGCCTAATATGAAGAGAGAGGTGGCGGAATATGTCGCCCGATGCTTAACATGTCAAAGGGTCAAGGCGGAACACTTGCGACCCGCAGGTAAACTCAAACCCCTAGAAATTCCGGCATGGAAATGGGAAGGTATAGGGATGGACTTTATTTTCGGACTACCCAAATCTAGAGGTGGATTCGATGGTATCTGGGTTATAGTCGACCGCTTAACTAAGTCAGCTCACTTCTTGCCAGTGAAGAATAAGTGGTCAGTAGACGTTCTGGCTGCATTGTATGTGAAGGAAATAGTCAGATTACATGGAGTACCGGTGTCTATGTGTCTGATAGAGACCCTAGGTTTACATCCCACTTTTGGAAAGGACTGCATTACTCCTTGGGATCTAAACTAAACTTTAGCACGGCTTTCCATCCACAAACAGATGGACAGACGGAGAGAACCAACCAGGTGATTGAAGATATGCTCAGAGCATGTGTCCTAGATTTTGGAGGTAGTTGGCACGAACACTTACCTCTTGTGGAGTTCGCCTACAATAATAGCTATCAAGCTAGCATTCAGATGGCACCGTTTGAAGCACTTTATGGCAGAAGTTGCCGATCTCCAATATGCTGGTATGAAGTTGGCGAAAAACAAATGTTAGGACCAGAGATGATAAGGGAAACCACAGAGAAGGTAAAGCTTATTAGAGAAAGAATGGCAGTGGCGCAGCAAAGACAAAAGGCATATGCAGATAATAGAAGAAGAGACCTGGAGTTTCAGGTGGGTGAACATGTATTCTTGAAAGTGTCTCCAGGCCGTGGGATCAGACGTTTTGGCATTAAAGGCAAGTTGTCACCAAGGTTTGTCGGGCCTTTCGAAATCCTTGAAAGAGTCGGCGAGGTGGCATATCGTCTCGCTTTACCACCACAAATGGATGGAATACACAATGTGTTCCACATATCCATGTTGAAAAAGTATGTACGAGATCCATGGCATGTCATAGAATACGAGCTTCTGGAGTTCAACAAAGACGGAACATATCAAGAGAAGCCAATTAAGATCGTGGACCGGGAACTGCGCCAACTAAGGAACAAGGTTATCCCACTAGTAAGGGTTAGATGGAATCAACGCATGGATGAGGACGACACGTGGGAAACCGAGGAAGCAATGCGCAAAAGATTCCCGGAGCTATTCACAAGTAAGTACACCTCACTTGTACAATAACTTGCTATACATGAATTTGGGGACCAAATTCTCTTAAGTGGGGGAGGGTGTAGCACCCCGGAAATTTTAGTTATATAAAGAATTCAAATAAAAGGAAATAAATAATTTCCAAGTATGTAAAACATACGCATCATTATCGTACGTGCTATAACAAGTCGGAAAACCGTTAACACGGAAATACGACGCAATCAAAAATTTAAATAAAAGTGTTGGAGGGACTTCCAACATTATATATTAATGACCCAATATCATAATTGGGTCAATGGACATCATTTGGCCCAATAATCAAATAAAGCTAGAAAATGCAGGGAAAATTCGTAACTCTAAATAGGCTGAAATTAGAAAGAGGCAAATTAAGTTAAATTGGGATGCAATCATGCATTCTGGCAACCCAAATTCGTGCCTATCTATGGTGGGAGGTTTCCTAAAGCCTCACACACTCTATGGGAGGAAGAAATCCTCCCTAAATAGGAAACTAACCTGTCAAAACCGCAACCTGGCTTTCCTAGTCATAATAGGACTCCTAAAACACCATGGTTGCTTAAATACTCTTCACCAAACCCTAGGAACGAGTTTTAGAACTTGCTGGGGTCGTGTGGAGAAGTTCTTGGTGGCTGGGGAGCAGGAGATCATCCACACCAAGCCGTTCTTTTTCCCCGTTGTGTCTGCTGCGACCTGCACAGACCATCATCTTGGGGTCGAGCTAAGGTAGGCCAAACCTAAACCAAACCTTGCAAGGCTTATACCCCTGGAAAGAGGGTCAAGTCTACGTTCTAACCCAAGTGGAATGTTCAAATTCCATGCAGTATACACGGAGCAGTAAGTGTTCTCCTCCAAGTGGTCTGAACACGGGTTTTCTGGAAAAATGAGACTTCTTCAACCCATAAGGTAGGTTTTCTCGGGCCAAACCTTAATATATCCTATACCAATGTGTAGAGCATCAAGTTAACTTTCGTTTCCCACTAGTTTCATCAAATTCTAATGAGTATATTTCGAGTTATAAGTGTTCTTCCAAAGTCGCGCACTGTTAGGGCTTCTCCCGTTCTTCTTATTATGCACGTGATTCGAGACCGAATTTGTCTAAACTTCCTTCACAAAAGTTTTTCTACTTGAAGTCACGATCATCTTTTATGTTGGACGTTTTGTCCAAAAGTCCTTGGTTAGAGAGTTATAGGCATGGGAAGAGAGTCACTGCATGATACTGTGATTTCGGGCTACACTTGACTTTTTGTTCTTCACATGTTTTCTCGGGATTCGAGACTGAATTAGATCAAACCCCCAACATCAAAGTTCTTCTACTAGTTGTCCTCGTCATCTTTCGTGTTGAACATTTTGTTTAAATGTCATTCGTTAGAGAGTTATAAGAGGTGTAAGTAAATCCTGCATGAGACGTGTTTTCGGGTTACCCTGGACCTGTAAGTTTTTTCTGGAAGGGCACTAGTGTCGACACTACCTGAGCTAGTGTCGACACACTGTCCCAAAACAGCCCAGAAGGTGTTCTGGGAAGGTCTCTAGTGTCGACACTACCTGATCTAGTGTCGACACACTGTCCCAGTTTGACCCAGAAAGTTTCTGGGAGCTGATCTAGTGTCGACACTAGTTGATCTAGTGTCGACACACTGTCCCATGTTGGCCAGAAGGTTTTCTGGAACCCGTCTCTAGTGTCGACACTACTTGAACTAGTGTCGACACTACTTGACCAGTTCTTCATGTTTTTGCTTTGTGTTCGAAGCATGGTGTCGACACCAGTATGGGTTGTGTCGACACTACCTTTGCAAAATATTGCCTGTCTTGGGTCTGTTCATTACATAATGTCTATTTAATGGCTTAAAAGTGTTTAACCCATTGAAAAATCCTTAATTACATGAATATTATTCTAATTGCTTTCTTAATGAAATGATCATACATGAAACTTGTGATTCACTCTTGTTACCATTCTAGCTTGATTTAAATGATGAATATTATCTTAAAATCTTGTAAACCCACATGTAGGTAAATGCATTGTTCACTGCATGCCATCATGTTAAGTGTTTTCGAGAGTTTGAGACCGACGGTTTGTGAATTGACCCGCGTACATCCCTACACACTTTACATCAAGGGCGTGCACTTCCTTTCTCTTCTTGTTCTCGTGAGCATGAATTACAATCTAGACTAAAGCCATTAATGTAAAGATTGAACTAAATTATAAATCATACCGTTCAGCTGCCGAATTTATCTCTTGACCATTGTCCTCATGGAATCATGTTCAATTTAATTATTTATTTCTTCTCATCATCATCGTGAACATGACATTACACATGCTACATTTTGAAACTCTCATTGGCCATTATTTATGACTGTGGGTATCTACATTTAAAATTTTACATGAGATGGCTGACAGGGCACGGCGTGTGTCCAAGGGCTCCAGTCTAGCCCCAATGACGGCGAGTCATAAATATACTGTTAACCATGGGGTATAATGATTACTGGCGTTGCATCTGCGCTGGGAGTACTTTCTTGCTTGTTGAATGATAGATACATAACCACATACACGTGACCTGTGTGCATTCTTGGTGGATCTTTCCTTGGTGTACATTAGTGTCTACGTGCCTGATTAGTATTACTTGATCGTGCTTGTGCAATCTTGCTTGCTTGCTTGCGTGATATGGCCATCCTGCATTTATTGCAACTAGTGATATCTTGTTTTCTTGAAAACTATTGACATCAAGTGAAATCTTGCGTGCTTGTACAAAGTGATCTATTGCTAGTTCTTTCTTGTCATCTTGTTCAAAAATCTTATTCTATCTTGTTCACTCTATCCAGCTTGTTTTATATATCATGTTTTAATGAGTTTTATTCGTACTTGCATATCATTCATCGTACTTGCCTAGTTCTAAAATGTTAATCACTTATACTATTGCCCGCACATTGAGATATAAATCCTACTGGGCTAGTTTGCTCATCCCCTACCTTTTCCCAATCTAGGTGACTATGAAGTTCAAGAGGAAGAGCAAGTCGAGGATGGGAATGCGTCCGAGTGATGAGCGTTCCAATTATGAGTCTAGTTATAGTAGTTTATTTTGAGAGTTAGAACATGTAGTAGGAAGTGAGGGGTAAATGTACTTTCCTTTTTATTGAGTCTAGTTCTGTTATCCCATAGTCTAAGAGTTGTAACAGTTCCATTTGGAATACAATAAGTTGAGTTTTGAATACAATTTTTTATTGAGTTCATCAGTTGGGCCCTATTATGATGTTGTGTTGATATACATTTAGTGCGTGCTAGCTAGAGGCTTATTTGCCGACTGTCCACGTCTCGGGATATCGATTCGAATTCTTCGACTAATATCCGCTGCGTAATTCTCGGGACGTGACAGTTTAGTGGTATCAGAGCCTAGGAATATCAAATAGGATATGTCTCAGGAATAGGAGATACCTATGGAACCTAGGTCATGGAAATTTAATATATTACCTGGCGAGAATGGGTAGAGACTGGGAATATGTAAGAAAAAAATTAAACACTCCTACCCATTGACTCTTATAATGTATCTAGAGACATTAATTGGTTTCCATCCTTTTCTCAGGAACCCTCATAACACTTTCCCTCAACTGCAATGGCTCGCAACCAGTGGCAAGCTATGCAAGACTCTGTGGCTGGACTTACTCAGGCCCTGCAAAATGTAGTTCAGGCTGGAAATCAGGCTGCAGCTGCAAGGAATGGAGCCGGTGATCTGCACCGAAATTTTAGGAGTTTAAACCCTCCTCGTTTCTCTGGATCCCCTGACCCAGATGAAGCAGAAAATTGGCAAGAGGAGATCGAAAGGATTTTCCAAGTAATGCAATGCACCAATAGGGAAAAAGTGGTACTGGCCACTTTCCAATTTACTAAAGATGCTCGAGCATGGTGGAAGGCCACCTCGGCCCACCTGCCAAACGTAGCTGAACTAGAGTGGGCCGGATTCCTGGAGATATTCCGGGGAAAGTATTTCTCTGAGAGAGTGAAGGAGAAGAAGGCAGCAGAGTTTGCTGCACTAAAACAAAAGAGCATGTCTGTGGCTGAGTATGAAGCTCAGTTCGCTCGCCTGGCAGTGTATGCCCCACATCTTGTGGGCACAGAAAGGTTGAAGGCCAACCGTTTAATGGATGGACTCAAGCCCATGTTCATTGAAAGGCTTGGACCACACAATATTCAAACTTACACTGAGATGGTCCAAAGAGCTCAGCTGGTAGAAGACACCATGGCCAAAGTGGAGGGCATGAGGGGCAAGGACAACTCCAAGCCGGTCTTCGTCAAGAAGGGAGCACCTAATACTGCTCCAACCTTCCGTAACAACAACAACAAGAGGCCGAATGTCGGAAGAGAGGCTGCGGGAGACAAAAGAGTCAAAATGGAAGGTAGGCAGTTGGCCGAAAACTGCAAGTTCTGTAATAAACCAGGACACAGAGCTGAGGAATGCTGGAAGAAGCTCGGGGCATGCTTGAGATGTGGTGGTCGGGACCACCGTATTCCGGATTGTCCTATGCTGAAGGACCAGCCAGGTAGAGCCCAGAATGTACCACGGCGTCAGGGACGCCTTAGTGCGGTCATAGAAGCTGACCTACCCGATGAAGGGGGTATGGTGGAAGGTACCATTTTCATACACTCTCAACCTGCATTTGTACTTATTGATACGGGAGCTGCATATTCATTTATTTCCACCACATTTGCTGCAACTCTACCTATCAAACCTGTACCCTTGAAATCCAAGATCACTGTAGCCTCTCCACTAGGCTCAGAATCTGAACTCACTCACTACTTGCCGAAATGTGAAACTATAATTGGAGGACACAATCTCCCTGCCGACCTTATCTGTTTAGACATGAAGGGTTATGATGCCATTCTGGGTGTCGATTGGCTAATTGAATATGATGCGGATGTAAACTGTCGCCATAGGAGGGTCACTTTTAAAAGATCAAACCTTCCAACTCTATCACTACTTGGCACCCGTTATCACAAACACCCTATCTTGATATCCTCCTTGAAGGCTTCTAAGCTGATCAACCAGGGTTGTGATGCTTTCCTAGTTTCCGTCTTGGCTACTAAAAAGAAGAAACCGACCCTAGAAGACATTCCAATAGCCAGGGACTATCCTGATGTATTTCCCGAGGAATTACCTGGTATACCACCTGAGTGGGAGGTAAACTTCACCATTGAGTTACTCTCTGGGGCAGCCCCTGTTTCAAAGGCCCCGTATCGCATGTCCCCTGTTGAATTGCAGGAGTTGAAGAGACAGATCTAAGAACTGCTAGATCAATGTTTTATCAGGCCTAGTACATCCCCGTGGGGAGCGCCAGTACTATTCGTCAGGAAGAAGGACGGAACAATGAGGCTATGCATTGATTACCGTCAGCTGAACCAGTTGACAATAAAGAATAAGTATCCACTACCCCGCATCGATGAGCTGTTTGACCAGATCTCTGGTGCACAATATTTCTCTAAGATAGATCTAAGATCTGGCTACCATCAACTAAGAATAAAGGAAGAGGATATTCACAAGTCTGCATTCCGAAGTAGATATGGTCACTACGAGTTCGTAGTCATGCCATTTGGTCTAACCAATGCTCCAGCGGCCTTCATGCAACTTATGAACAATATTTATAGGCCCTACTTGGACCAGTGCATAGTGGTGTTCATTGATGACATCCTTATTTACTCCAAATCCAAAGAAGAACATGAGGAACACTTGAAGGTTGCTCTGCAAGTGCTCAGAGATAATCAACTCTATGCTAAACTTAGTAAGTGTGAATTCTGGATGGAGGAAGTATCTTTCCTTGGTCACATCATATCCAAGGAGGGAATCTCTATGGATCCATCTAAGGTGGAGGCGGTAAAGAACTGGGAAAGGCCGACAACTGTGTCGGAGATTAGAAGCTTTCTGGGGTTAGCCGGTTATTATCGTCGCTTCATTAGAGATTTCTCAAGGATAGCTGTACCAATGACCAGGCTTACCAGGAAGGAGAATCCATTCGCATGGACTGATGAATGTGAAGAAAGTTTCAGGGCATTGAAAGAACACCTTACCTCAGCACCCGTACTAACCCTGCCAGTTGCTGGGGGTAGTTTTGAAGTATACACCGATGCATCTGGGATCGGCCTTGGCTGTGTGCTGATGCAAGAAGGGAAAGTTATATGCTACGCGTCCAGACAATTGAAGAAGCACGAGGACAATTATCCCGTACATGATCTAGAGCTAGCTGCTGTGGTCTTCGCCTTGAAGATATGGCGTCATTATCTATATGGTGAGAAATTCATTGTGTTTTCTGACCATAAAAGCTTGAAGTATCTGTTTTCTCAGCAGGACATGAATATGAGGCAACGGAGGTGGTTGGAGTATCTCAAAGACTTCGACTTCACTATCCAATATCATCAAGGAAAAGCAAATGCTGTGGCAGATGCTCTAAGTAGAAAGCCAATGATCACATTGTCAAGTTTAATGGTAGAAGAATGGAAGTTATTAGAAGACTTCGCCAAGTTAAATATTGATGCTGACATCAAAGAGAAAGGATGCTTTGTTGCTAGTGTTAGAGCACAACCCACACTATTGGAGGACATCACAACACTCCAAGACAATGACCCTGTACTTGTGGAGATTAAGGCTAATCTGGACCAAAGGCCGGATTTCTCATTAACTGAAGATGGAAGGCTATTATTCCGGGATCGAGTCCGTGTACCCGACCATGCAGAGACAAAGAAAATGATTATGGACGAGGCTCACAAGACCAGATATACTATTCATCCTGGAAC
Organism: Colocasia esculenta; assembly: GCA_014218235.1. NCBI lineage: Eukaryota > Viridiplantae > Streptophyta > Magnoliopsida > Alismatales > Araceae > Colocasia > Colocasia esculenta. Next base: position 28,783,310 of record CM024766.1, read on the forward strand.
TACCAAAATGTATCAAGATTTGAAAAGAAGCTTCTGGTGGCCTAATATGAAGAGAGAGGTGGCGGAATATGTCGCCCGATGCTTAACATGTCAATGGGTCAAGGCGGAACACTTGCGACCCGCAGGTAAACTCAAACTCCTAGAAATTCCGGCATGGAAATGGGAAGGTATAGGGATGGACTTTATTTTCGGACTACCCAAATCTAGAGGTGGATTCGATGGTATCTGGGTTATAGTCGACCGCTTAACTAAGTCAGCTCACTTCTTGCCAGTGAAGAATAAGTGGTCAGTAGACGTTCTGGCTGCATTGTATATGAAGGAAATAGTCAGATTACATGGAGTACCGGTGTCTATTGTGTCTGATAGAGACCCTAGGTTTACATCCCACTTTTGGAAAGGACTGCATTACTCCTTGGGATCTAAACTAAACTTTAGCACAGCTTTCCATCCACAAACAGATGGACAGATGGAGAGAACCAACCAGGTGATTGAAGATATGCTCAAAGCATGTGTCCTAGATTTTGGAGGTAGTTGGCACGAACACTTACCTCTCGTGGAGTTCGCCTACAATAATAGCTATCAAGCTAGCATTCAGATGGCACCGTTTGAAGCACTTTATGGCAGAAGTTGCCGATCTCCAATATGCTGGTATGAAGTTGGCGAAAAACAAATTTTAGGACCAGAGATGATAAGGGAAACCACAGAGAAGGTACAGCTTATTAGAGAAAGAATGGCAATGGCGCAGCAAAGACAAAAGGCATATGCAGATAATAGAAGAAGAGACCTGGAGTTTCAGGTGGGTGAACATGTATTCTTGAAAGTGTCTCCAGGCTGTGGGATCAGACGTTTTGGCATTAAAGGCAAGTTGTCACCAAGGTTTGTCGGGCCTTTCGAAATCCTTGAAAGAGTCAGCGAGGTGGCATATCGTCTCGCTTTACCACCACAAATGGATGGAATACACAATGTGTTCCACATATCCATGTTGAAAAAGTATGTACGAGATCCATGGCATGTCATAGAATACGAGCTTCTGGAGTTCAACAAAGACGGAACATATCAAGAGAAGCCAATTAAGATCGTGGACCGGGAACTGCGCCAACTAAGGAACAAGGTTATCCCACTAGTAAGGGTTAGATGGAATCAACGCATGGATGAGGACGACACGTGGGAAACCAAGGAAGCAATGCCCAAAAGATTCCCGGAGCTATTCACAAGTAAGTACACCTCACTTGTACAATAACTTGCTATACATGAATTTGGGGACCAAATTCTCTTAAGTGGGGGAGGGTGTAGCACCCCGGAAATTTTAGTTATATAAAGAATTCAAATAAAAGGAAATAAATAATTTCCAAGTATGTAAAACATACGCATCATTATCGTACGTGATATAACAAGTCGAAAAACCGTTAACACGGAAATACAACGCAATCAAAAATTTAAATAAAAGTGTTGGAGGGACTTCCAACATTATATATTAATGGCCCAATATCATAATTGGGTCAATGGACATCATTTGGCCCAATAATCAAATAAAGCTAGAAAATGCTGGGAACATTCGTAACTCTAAATAGGCTAAAATTAGAAAGAGGTAAATTGAGTTAAATTGGGATGCAATCATGCATTCTCGACAACCCAAATCGTGCCTATCTATGGTGGGAGGTTTCCTAAAGCCTCACACACTCTATGGGGGGAAGAAATCCTCCCTAAATAGGAAACTAACTTGTCAAAACCACAACCTGGCTTTCCTAGTCATAATAGGACTCCTAAAACACCAGGGTTGCTTAAATACTCTTCACCAAACCCTAGGAACGAGTTTTAGAACTTGCTAGAGTCGTGTGGAGAAGTTCTTGGTGGCTGGGGAGCAGGAGATCATCCACACCAAGCCGTTTTTTCCCCGTTGTGTCTGCTGCGACCTACACAACCATCATCTTGGGGTCGAGCTAAGGTAGGCCAAACCTAAACCAAATGTGACGGCCCTCATTATACCGGTACGGTTATACCAACCCACGTCGGTATAGCGAGTGCTGCCAGCCACAGTGGGACATTTACCCAACGATACAAACAGCTGAGATACACGCGAATATATATAACAGAGTAGCGGAAGTAAAAGAGAACTATATCCATTCATTCATCATCCACATTAAACATACATGCAGTTTACAATTTGCAAAAAGGAACTAAAGTTCACATGATTTAATTTGCTGAAATAGAAATACAATGTCCACATATTACATTCTTTTAATGATAATTCTAATACAATGTCCAAGTACATACTAAGATGTACACAATCACAAGATCTCAAAAACTGGCTAGTCTCCACGCTCGGAGTCCGTCTCCGCTGCCTCCTCCGAGGGTACTGTGTCACCAACTATACCTGTACGCCGAAGCAAGGAGTGAGTCCAGGGACTCAGCAAGTAACACTATGCATGATATACACGTACAAGTCCTAGTGGTTTCTACACGCACATTACACTTTGCAACACATAGCATGCTAGTCCATTCAAGTTTTCAACCTATCATGAAGGTTCTACAATTTTATACATAACGCATGCTTTCAGATTTCAAAAAATAACATTCACCTATCACATGGTCTCTATTCAATTCACTCATGAGACTTTAATCAAAAGTGAGAGCTATTGACATGAACAATTTACATACATGAACGGGGAACATAATTAGCATGGATTTCACATGTTCTTAAGTACATACTAACTTTTTCACATGCTTAGGTTGCTGATTTCATGGTTCAATGACTATAAACCTACACATGAAAGCTACAACGTTGCTTAAACATAACATGAACAATCCATCATGCCATTTTACTCACATACTCATTTGTTGTTCCTAACATGGATTCTAAACACTTTTGCACACATAAACATGAGAATAATAACATGCATTTTCTGAATTCACTTGGTTTCAGATTTAGTTTCACATGGTTTCTATAACACATTTACATATCTAAGATTTCACATTTTTCTTTACACTAGTTCCCTCTTTCACATGGTTCACTTTACACATACACATTCACATATCACTTACACATTTACACATGGTCACATACACTTTACACATTACACTTTACACATATTTTAGTGCCGTGACACATAGTCCAAACCACCAAAGAAGGACACATTCACATCACATAACACATAGACGCCATCTAGGCAATACAATGGCGACTCTTGGACTGCGCAGACCGGGAGAACAAGTCTCCACCCTAACCAGTGGTACTTGTCCACCTCCAGGATTTCCCCCTAATGCCCTTAGGGTCACTTAACACAATGAACTTTCTCAGGGGGACTTTTCCCTGATACGGCTCCACTGCCTTCTCGGAAGCAGTATCACATTGGCACAGTTTACACTTTTACACATTTACCGTTTTACACATGGTTTTACACTTGACACTCTTCATCACATTTACACTTTCTTACTCACATGAACACCTCTGTTTTTCCTAACATGGTACTACAGAGTTTTCAAGGTTCAACACACAGTAAACACACCAATCATGCTGGGTTTTAACAAAAATCAAATCACATTTCGATCATATGTACGAATTATTCACATTTCACATGAAAGCACATAACTTTTTATTTACTGTTCCAATTGACCTGAAATTTTAACCACATGCTGTTTTCGGGTTCCAAATCATACCCTCAATTTTTCAGATTTTTCTGAGCTAAGTAGGATTTACAGAAAATCAAACACCTAATTAGCATATTATTCACAATTAAGCTAACATGGGTCTAACACATTTGAAATTTATCCACTTACTGTTTTGCACAGAAAACACTAATGCATGATTTCAAATACAACATCATCCTAATTCATACATCTATAAATCCGTTACCACAAACCATTTTTTTTTCATGCTTTCATTTTACCGAATCGAACTTACTAGCAATTCCACAAGTATGCATAAATTCCAAAATTCAGAACACACATACATGTCCCAAATTCTTCATGAATAGACTGAAAACAAGACATTCAACTAATCCTAATCATGGAACATTAATTTGCAAAAATTATCTACAAGTTATGCTCACAATTTTACAAGATGTCATTACCCACATTCACCATTACATCACATTCATTCACAACCACAATGCACAATATACATAGCTTATAGGAATACCATATATCCTCATCACGGAAATCATAACGAAATTAACGTATAAGAGGGACAGAACAGCTCACTGTTCTGTCCTGAAGAACTAGACGGCGGTCTCTGGCCGCTGACTCATAGTCAGCGGCATGGTCGATGGACGCCAAGGAAGAACTGGGCGTCCAGGGACCTTGCCGTTTACTCAGGTCTGTGCAGAAACACAGACCCGAGCTCTGAAATTTGGGTGAAATGGAGGGTCTAGGACTCGAGATAAATTTCATAAAAATCATAAAAACCTCCTAGACTCATACGGGGACACCATAGATAGGTTACTTGCCTCTCTAAAAATCCTCCAAGAGATTTATGGCTCGAAGAAGACCTCCTTGGGCAGTTCCAAGAAGTTGCAGAAGTGCCTCCAAGATTGCCTTCCTCCGAGCTCCTGGTTGATCTCCACGCCGAGGGGATGATGGGGAGGCCTTCCCCTATGCTTCAGCTTCCTCCTTGATGCAGAAGATCTTCAAATGAACCTCCAAGGGGTCGGATTTGGGGGTTCAAAAATGGGGGTTTTCTCACAGAATGCTCTAGGGTTTTTCTTTCTCACTTCTCTCCTCTTGCAAGGGTGAAGGGAAAGAGTGGGGAGAGCCATTTCGGGTTCAGACCTAAAGAGGGTCTTTCTCCCACTCACTAGGGTGATGGGACACCCTCAGAGCCGTTGGGGGACATCCCCCCAATGGTTGCCATGCCTTGCTTCAGAAGACAGCAGCTCTGCTGCGCATGCAGGCCAGAGAAGTCGACGTCCAGATCGCTAGACGCCGGAATTAGGTTGGCGTCCAGGGCTGGACGCTAACACCACCTCAACGGCCTGGGGATTGACGCCAAAAGGGCCTTCGGCCAGAACCCTAATTATGCAGAAAACCATGCATACCAAGCTTCTATACATGCAATAAGTACATGGTATTATATTCACACTATCATCATGCAATACTCACACTATTTACGTTTAATATAAACACATGTACACGTAATTATGCTATTTAATATCTACGTAAATACGTACATACATACTCAACACAATATACACACATAAATACGAAAAATACGACGGAAATTCGAGGGTCTTACACCCTCTCCCCCTTAAAGAAAACTTCGTCCTCGAAGTTAGAACGACACTACTCAAACAAAAGGGGATACTTCTTCTTCATCGCATCCTCAAGCTCCCACGTAGCCTCCTCACGTGAGAAGTTCCGCCATAGAACTTTCACCGACGCGATACTCTTGTTCCGGAGATGCTGAACCTTCCGGTCAAGAATGGCTACTGGCTGCTCGACATACGAAAGATCTGGCTGGATCTCCACTGGCTCATGACTAATCACATGAGACGGATCTCGGACATACTTCCTGAGCATAGATACGTGGAATACCGGGTGAACGCTAGCCAAAGCTGGGGGTAAAGCTAGCTCGTACGCCACGTTGCCCAAACGTCTGAGAATCTCATATGGGCCAATGAACCTAGGGCTTAGCTTGCTATGCCTGCCAAATCTGACAACTCCACGAGTAGGCGATATCTTCAAGAAGACATGATCGCCAACCTCGAACTCCAAATCCTTTCTCCTGTTGTCGGCATAACTCTTCTGCCTATCCTGTGCCGCAACAAGCCTTTTCCTGATAAGCTGAATCTTATCCGAAGTTTCCTGAACCAACTCCGGTCCGATCAACTGCCTATCACCAGTCTCCTCCCAACATAAAGGAGATCTGCAGGGCCTACCATACAACGCCTCGAATGGAGCCATTCCAATACTAGCATGAAAGCTGTTGTTGTATGCGAACTCCACAAGAGGTAAATGACGCTCCCAATCATCCTTCCAATCCAGAACACACGCTCTCAACATATCCTCGAGCGTCTGGATAGTCCTCTCGGACTGTCCATCGGTCTGGGGATGAAACGCCGAACTGAGCTTAAGCTCCGAACCTAACGCATCCTGAAGACCCTTCCACAATCTCGAAGTAAATCTCGGATCTCGATCCGAAATGATCGACTTCGGCACACCATGCAATCTAACGATACCGCTAACATACAATCTAGCTAAGCTCTCTACTGACTGCTTCTTCTTCATAGGCAAGAAATGAGCAGTCTTCGAGAATCTATCTACAACTACCCAAATCGAGTCATTGCCCCTTCTAGATCGAGGCAAACCCGATACGAAATCCATAGTGACAGCTTCCCACTTCCATACGGGGATATCCATCCTCTGCATAAGGCCGGATGGTCGCTGCCGCTCGGCTTTCACCTGCTGACATACTAGACATCTAGACACATAATCCGCAACATCCTTCTTCATGCCGGACCACCAAAATGATCTCTTCAGGTCTTGATACATCTTAGTGTTACCCGGATGAATAGAAAATCGCGATCTATGAGCCTCCGCTAACACATGCTCACGGACATCTACTACATCGGGGACACAAACGCGGTGCTGAAATCTAATCACACCGTCCTCATCACGAGCAATGCCCGCCTTACCCACTAACTCTAACAATCTAGGATCGGCTTTCTGCTGCTCAATCACCTCATCCAAGACTGAGGATCTAAGGGATAGCTGAGCTACAAAAGCCTGACACAACGATGGCTCTAACTCGGTCATAGAGCACGCTGCATCCTCCAACATCTTCCAATCCTGCTGGAGCGAAGACCTCTTCCTACTAAGAGCATCCGCTACGACGTTCGCCTTTCCAGGATGATACTGAAGGTCGAAGTCATAGTCCTTCAAGAACTCAATCCATCTTCTCTGCCTCAGGTTTAATTCCTTTTGGGAGAAAAGATACCTCAAGCTCTTGTGGTCGGTAAACACCTCAAATCTGACACCATAAAGATAGTGCCTCCAGATCTTTAGTGCATGAACCACAGCTGCTAGCTCCAAATCATGAGTCGGATAGTTCCTCTCATGCTCCTTCAACTGACGAGAAGCATAAGCTACTACCCTCTCTTGCTGCATGAGCACACAGCCTAAACCAATCTGAGATGCATCCGTATAAATGGCAAAGCCTTCTAGACCACTGGGCAATACCAATACCGGAGCAGAAGTAAGCTTAGCCTTCAATAGCTGAAAGCTGCGCTCACATGCCTCAGACCATACAAACTTCTCACCCTTTCTGGTCAGCTTTGTCATAGGGGCGGCGATGGATGAGAAACCCTCAATGAATCGCCGATAGTAACCAGCTAACCCAAGGAAACTACGAATCTCCGAAGGAGTCTTGGGAACATCCCAATCCATAACTGCCTGGATCTTTGCTGGATCAACAGCTACACCAGCGCCGGAGATAACATGCCCGAGAAAGTGAACCTCGCGCAACCAGAACTCGCACTTGCTGTACTTTGCATACAGTTTGTGCTCACGGAGAACCTCTAAGACTAACCTCAAATGCTGACGATGTGTGGCCTCATCCGGAGAATAGACCAACACGTCATCAATAAACACAACAACAAAACTATCTAAATACGGACTAAACACCCGGTTCATGAGATCCATGAACGCTGCAGGGGCGTTGGTCAATCCGAAAGGAAGAACCAAAAACTCATAATGTCCATAACGGGTTCTAAATGCCGTCTTGGACACATCCTCACTCCTAATCTTCAACTGATGATAACCAGATCGCAAGTCAATCTTGGAAAAGACTGATGCCTCTCGCAACTGGTCAAACAGATCATCAATCCGAGGTAAGGGATACCTGTTCTTCACGTCACCTGGTTTAGCTTCCTATAATCAATGCACAACCGAAGTGACCCGTCTTTCTTCTTGACGAATAATACAGGTGCGCCCCAAGGGGAAACACTGGGGCGAATAAATCCCTTATCGAGCAATTCTTGCAATTGCTTCCTCAACTCGGCTAATTCTGCAGGGGCCATCCGATATGGGGCCTTCGAGATAGGAGAGGTGCCTGGAAGCAACTCTATAGTGAACTCTATCTCCCTATCCGGTGGCAATCCAGACAAGTCATCGGGAAAGACATCTGGAAAGTCCTGCACCACATCGATCTCTGCAAGAGTCAGTGACGAACCAGCATCGGGTACTAGCATAACGCTGGCAAGAAATGCGTCACAACCCTTGTTCACCATACGCATCGCCTTCATGGCAGAGATGACTAACTTTCCCGCTAAGTTCTTTGGCAAGGGATGAGAGAACTCGTCCTCGCCAGGAATGCGGAACACAATCTTCTTTCTACGACAATCCACTAACGCATAGTGCTCCTCTAGCCAATCCAGACCAAGAATACAATCATAGTCCTTCATCTTTAGCAAGAAGAAACACCCATCTAGGAACCTATCCTCAATGCACACAGGTAACGACGGAATGCACTTCCTAGTCGATACCGTACCCGCAGGGGTGTGCACAGACAAGGGAACCTCTAACTCCTCAGACTCTATGCCTGACTCTAGGGCTAACTGCCTAGCGAACCGCTCGGAAATGAACGAGTGAGTAGCACCCGTATCAAACAAAACCCGAGCGTGCACACCGAAAAGTAAAACTGTACCTTCGGTGACATGCTCCGCCTGCTCGGCGTCCTCGCGAGCTAACGCAAACACTCGAGCTGGGGCTCGAGGCCTTCCTGGTCGTCCTGTAGCTGGCGCGGCTGCCGCTACTGCTGGTACTGGCGCTCCTCGCTGAGCTTCCTGCTGAAGCCTCGGGCAATCCTTGATCTTGTGGTCGCTGCTCCCACACTTTAGGCATCTACCCGCTACTAACCAACACTCCGAACCTCCATGGGTCTTCCCACAATGGGGACACTCCTTCTTCGCACCGGGGGAACGTACAGAGGGTACCTGATAGTTGCTGACTGCCACTTGTTTCTGCGGTGTCTGGTACACCGTCTTCCTCTTGTCTTGCCGCTGGAAAGTGCTGCCGGCCTCTTCTGCGAAGCCTTCTTCTCCTCTAGATACTGCTCCATTTCTCCCTCCTGTCTGCAGGCTGCGCTGAGGGCCTCGTCTAGCGTGCGGTGGTCGAACGCCACGAGCCTCGTCCTCAGTGATGGTTTGAGACCCATCACGAATTTCTTGGTCTTCCTGCGCTCATCCTCTACTATGTGCGGTGCATATTTAGAGAGTTCAGAAAACCTTGCCTCGTATTCTAGGACGGTCATCGATCCTTGCGTCAGGGAAAGGAATTCTTGCTCCATCTTGTCCTGGATGTGCTCTGGGACGAACTTGGCTCGGAAGAGCCTCACGAACGCGTCCCACGCCACATCTACTGCTCCGTCCTCGAAGCGCGTACGCAGTAGGGAGGACCACCATACATCAGCTCTCTCCTGCAACACACCTTCATAAGCTCTAACTAACAAATAACAACCAACATTCAAGCATAATCTAAAGCATACCTGTAGCATGTAGGTGGCTAAGGTCACCTTGTCCTCGTCAGGACACCTGATAGCTCGGAAGATTTTCTCGATCTCCCTCATCCAGCTTTCTGCCAAAAGCGGATCACTCTCCCCCTTAAAAGAGGGTGGGGTCATCCTCTTGAATCGCTCCATGATGGAAGGTCCACCATGGTCCTGAGCTGGGGCCTGAGCCTGCTACATTAAACAACAAGCAATATACAATAAACACAATATTATACAATTCAAATAGCAGACTACTTAGTTGTTTTATCATTTTACCTGGGCCTCCAACTGGGCCTGGAGTGCTGCCTGAGTGTGTGCCTGGGTCTGCATGGCTTGCACCAGACCTTGCATGAACACTCCATAATCCACTGGCGGTGGTGGGGGAAGCACAGGACCCTGTGGGGCCGGGGCCTGCTGCTCCGCCCGCTCCTCACGCCTCTGCTCGTCGTCGCGAGCTGGCGCACCTCCACGTCGTCCACGGGAAGCCATGGCTGTAATAAAATTTCAGCCACCATTAGAGCTAGGTTACTAAGTTTTCTAACCATTTTCTTATCTATTTTTCACTTCTTATTAATGTTTTCTACACATGTGGACATACTTAGCATGCAATGGGGATGATGACTTAGTATATTCATGTGTAATCTCAACCGGTCGCTCTGATACCAATCTCTGTGACGGCCCTCATTATACCGGTACGGTTATACCAACCCACGTCGGTATAGCGAGTGCTGCCAGCCACAGTGGGACATTTACCCAACGATACAAACAGCTGAGATACACGCGAATATATATAACAGAGTAGCGGAAGTAAAAGAGAACTATCTCCATTCATTCATCATCCACATTAAACATACATGCAGTTTACAATTTGCAAAAAGGAACTAAAGTTCACATGATTTAATTTGCTGAAATAGAAATACAATGTCCACATATTACATTCTTTTAATGATAATTCTAATACAATGTCCAAGTACATACTAAGAAGTACACAATCACAAGATCTCAAAAACTGGCTAGTCTCCACGCTCGGAGTCCGTCTCCGCTGCCTCCTCCGAGGGTACTGTGTCACCAACTATACCTGTACGCCGAAGCAAGGAGTGAGTCCAGGGACTCAGCAAGTAACACTATGCATGATATACACGTACAAGTCCTAGTGGTTTCTACACGCACATTACACTTTGCAACACATAGCATGCTAGTCCATTTAAGTTTTCAACCTATCATGAAGGTTCTACAATTTTATACATAACGCATGCTTTCAGATTTCAAAAAAAATAACATTCACCTATCACATGGTCTCTATTCAATTCACTCATGAGACTTTAATCAAAAGTGAGAGCTATTGACATGAACAATTTACATACATGAACGGGGAACATAATTAGCATGGATTCACATGTTCTTAAGTACATACATAACTTTTCACATGCTTAGGTTGCTGATTTCACATGGTTCAATGACTATAAACCTACACATGAAAGCTACAACGTTGCTTAAACATAACATGAACAATCCATCATGCCATTTTACTCACATACTCATTTGTTGTTCCTAACATGGATTCTAAACACTTTTGCACACATAAACATGAGAATAATAACATGCATTTTCTGAATTCACTTGGTTTCAGATTTAGTTTCACATGGTTTCTATAACACATTTACATATCTAAGATTTCACATTTTTCTTTACACTAGTTCCCTCTTTCACATGGTTCACTTTACACATACACATTCACATATCACTTACACATTTACACATGGTCACATACACTTTACACATTACACTTTACACATATTTTAGTGCCGTGACACATAGTCCAAACCACAAAGAAGGACACATTCACATCACATAACACATAGACGCCATCTAGGCAATACAATGGCGACTCTTGGACTGCGCAGACCGGGAGAACAAGTCTCCACCCTAACCAGTGGTACTTGTCCACCTCCAGGATTTCCCCCTAATGCCCTTAGGGTCACTTAACACAATGAACTTTCTCAGGGGGACTTTTCCCTGATACGGCTCCACTGCCTTCTCGGAAGCAGTATCACATTGGCACAGTTTACACTTTTACACATTTACCGTTTTACACATGGTTTTACACTTGACACTCTTCATCACATTTACACTTTCTTACTCACATGAACACCTCTGTTTTTCCTAACATGGTACTACAGAGTTTTCAAGGTTCAACACACAGTAAACACACCAATCATGCTGGTTTTAACAAAATCAAATCACATTTCGATCATATGTACGAATTATTCACATTTCACATGAAAGCACATAACTTTTATTTACTGTTCCAATTGACCTGAAATTTTAACCACATGCTGTTTTCGGGTTCCAAATCATACCCTCAATTTTTCAGATTTTTCTGAGCTAAGTAGGATTTACAGAAAATCAAACACCTAATTAGCATATTATTCACAATTAAGCTAACATGGGTCTAACACATTTGAAATTTATCCACTTACTGTTTTGCACAGAAAACACTAATGCATGATTTCAGAATACAACATCATCCTAATTCATACATCTATAAATCCGTTACCACAAACCATTTTTTTTTCATGCTTTCATTTTACCGAATCGAACTTACTAGCAATTCCACAAGTACGCATAAATTCCAAATTCAGAACACACATACATGTCCCAAATTCTTCATGAATAGACTGAAAACAAGACATTCAACTAATCCTAATCATGGAACATTAATTTGCAAAAATTATCTACGAGTTATGCTCACAATTTTACAAGATGTCATTACCCCACATTCACCATTACATCACATTCATTCACAACCACAATGCACAATATACATAGCTTATAGGAATACCATATATCCTCATCACGGAAATCATAACGAAATTAACGTATAAGAGGGACAGAACAGCTCACTGTTCTGTCCTGAAGAACTAGACGGCGGTCTCTGGCCGCTGACTCAGAGTCAGCGGCATGGTCGATGGACGCCAAGGAATGAACTGGGCGTCCAGGGACCTTGCCGTTTACTCAGGTCTGTGCAGAAACACAGACCCGAGCTCTGAAATTTGGGTGAAATGGAGGGTCTAGGACTCGAGATAAATTTCATAAAAATCATAAAAACCTCCTAGACTCATACGGGGACACCATAGATAGGTTACTTGCCTCTCTAAAAATCCTCCAAGAGATTTATGGCTCGAAGAAGACCTCCTTGGGCAGTTCCAAGAAGTTGCAGAAGTGCCTCCAAGATTGCCTTCCTCCGAGCTCCTGGTGATCTCCACGCCGAGGGGATGATGGGGAGGCCTTCCCCTATGCTTCAGCTTCCTCCTTGATGCAGAAGATCTTCAAATGAACCTCCAAGGGGTCGGATTTGGGGGTTCAAAAAATGGGGGTTTTCTCACAGAATGCTCTAGGGTTTTTCTTTCTCACTTCTCTCCTCTTGCAAGGGTGAAGGGAAAGAGTGGGGAGAGCCATTTCGGGTTCAGACCTAAAGAGAGTCTTTCTCCCACTCACTAGGGTGATGGGACACCCTCAGAGCCGTTGGGGGACATCCCCCCAATGGTTGCCATGCCTTGCTTCAGAAGACAGCAGCTCTGCTGCGCATGCAGGCCAGAGAAGTCGACGTCCAGATCGCTAGACGCCGGAATTAGGTTGGCGTCCAGGGCTGGACGCTAACACCACTCAACGGCCTGGGGATTGACGCAAAAGGGCCTTCGGCCAGAACCCTAATTATGCAGAAAACCATGCATACCAAGCTTCTATACATGCAATAAGTACATGGTATTATATTCACACTATCATCATGCAATATCACACTATTTACGTTTAATATAAACACATGTACACGTAATTATGCTATTTTAATATCTACGTAAATACGTACATACATACTCAACACAACATACACACATAAATATGAAAAATAAGACGGAAAATTCGAGGGTCTTACACCAAACCTTGCAAGGCTTATACCCTGGAAAGAGGGTCAAGTTTATGTTCTAACCCAAGTGGAATGTTCAAATTCCATGCAGTATACACGGAGCAGTAAGTGTTCTCCTCCAAGTGGTCTGAACACGGGTTTTCTGGAAAAATGAGACTTCTTCAACCCATAAGGTAGGTTTTCTCGGGCCAAACCTTAATATATCTTATACCAATGTGTAGAGCATCAAGTTAACTTTCATTTCCCACTAGTTTCATCAAATTCTAATGAGTATATTTCGAGTTATAAGTGTTCTTCCAAAGTCGCGCACTGTTAGGGCTTCTCCCGTTCTTCTCATTATGCATGTGATTCGAGACCGAATTTGTCTAAACTTCCTTTACAAAAGTTTTTATAATTGAAGTCATGATCATCTTTTATGTTGGACTTTTTGTACAAAAGTCCTTGGTTAGGGAGTTATAGGCGTGGGAAGAAAGTCACTGCATGATACTATGATTTCAGGCTACACTTGACTTTTTGTTCTTCACATGTTTTCTCGGGATTCAAGACTGAATTAGATCAAACCCCCAACATCAAAGTTCTTCTACTAGTTGTCCTCGTCATCTTTCGTGTTGAACATTTTGTTTAAATGTCATTCGTTAGAGATTTATAAGAGGTGTAAGTAAATCCTACATGAGACGTGTTTTCGGGTTACCCTGGACCTGTAAGTTTTTTCTTGAAGGGCACTAGTGTCGACACTACCTGAGCTAGTGTCGACACACTGTCCCAAACAGCTCAGAAGGTGTTCTGGGAAGGTCTCTAGTGTCGACACTACCTGATCTAGTGTCGACACACTGTCCCAGTTTGACCCAGAAAGTTTCTGGGAGCTGATCTAGTGTCGACACTAGTTGATCTAGTGTCGACACACTGTCCCATGTTGGCCAGAAGGTTTTCTGGAACCCGTCTCTAGTGTCGACACTACTTGAACTAGTGTCGACACTACTTGACCAGTTCTTCATGTTTTTGCTTTGTGTTCGAAGCATGGTGTCGACACCAGTATGGGTTGTGTCGACACTACCTTTGCAAAATATTGCCTGTCTTGGGTCTGTTCATTACATAATGTCTATTTAATGGCTTAAAAGTGTTTAACCCATTGAAAAATCCTTAATTACATGAATATTATTCTAATTGCTTTCTTAATGAAATGATCATACATGAAACTTGTGATTCACTCTTGTTACCATTCTAGCTTGATTTAAATGATGAATATTATCTTAAAATCTTGTAAACCCACGTGTAGGTAAATGCATTGTTCACTGCATGCCATCATGTTAAGTGTTTTTCGAGAGTTTGAGACTGACGGTTTGTGAATTACATCCCTCTACACTTTACATCAAGGGCGTGCACTTCCTTTCTCTTCTTGTTCTCGTGAGCATGAATTACAATCTAGACTAAAGCCATTAATGTAAAGATTGAACTAAATTATAAATCATACCGTTCAGCTGCCGAATTTATCTCTTGACCATTGTCCTCATGGAATCATGTTCAATTTAATTATTTATTTCTTCTCATCATCATCGTGAACATGACATTACACATGCTACATTTTGAAACTCTCATTGACCATTATTTATGACTGTGGGTATCTACATTTAAAATTTTACATGAGATGGCTGACAGGGCACGGCGTGTGTCCGAGGGCTCCAGTCTAGCCCCAATGACGGTGAGTCATAAATATACTGTTAACCATGGGGTATAATGATTACTAGCGTTGCATCTGCGCTGGGAGTACTTTCTTGCTTGTTGAATGATAGATACATAACCACATACACGTGACATGTGTGCATTCTTGGTGGATCTTTCCTTGGTGTACATTAGTGTCTACGTGCCTGATTAGTATTACTTGATTGTGCTTGTGCAATCTTGCTTGCTTGCTTGCGTGATATGGCCATCCTGCATTTATTGCAACTAGTGATATCTTGTTTTCTTGAAAACTATTGACATCAAGTGAAATCTTGCGTGCTTGTACAAAGTGATCTATTGCTAGTTCTTTCTTGTCATCTTGTTCAAAAATCTTATTCTATCTTGTTCACTCTATCCAGCTTGTTTTATATATCATGTTTTAATGAGTTTTATTCGTACTTGCATATCATTCATCGTACTTGCCTAGTTCTAAAATGTTAATCACTTATACTATTGCCCGCACATTGAGATATAAATCCTACTGGGCTAGTTTGCTCATCCCCAACCTTTTCCCAATCTAGGTGACTATGAAGTTCAAGAGGAAGAGCAAGTCGAGGATGGGAATGCGTCCGAGTGATGAGCGATCCAATTATGAGTCTAGTTATAGTAGTTTATTTTGAGAGTTAGAACATGTAGTAGGAAGTGAGTGGTAAATGTACTTTCCTTTTATTGAGTCTAGTTCTGTTATCCCATAGTCTAAGAGTTGTAACAGTTCCATTTGGAATACAATAAGTTGAGTTTTGAATACAATTTTTTATTGAGTTCATCAGTTGGGCCCTATTATGATGTTGTGTTGATATACATTTAGTGCGTGCTAGGTAGAGACTTATTTGCTGACTGTCCACGTCTCGGGATATCGATTCGAATTCTTCGACTAATATCCGCTGCGTAATTCTCGGGACGTGACATTCTTAGTCACAGGCAAACACAGAAAACACAGACTAACCTAAAGTACAATACAAGCATGGAGTAACTAAAATAGCACAGCAAGGCTCATGGATCACACAGAAACTGGCACATGGATCAAAAGCACTAACAAGCAAGATGTACCTAAAGACGCGTCCTCCAAGCACGGTGTGACATGATCGCGGCCCAGCGACCCGCCGCGACAGGATTCGAAAAATAAATAATAAAAAAAAGGAAAATCCGAACCCTTGCAGGATTCCAACAAAGGGAAACGCGAACATACATGGCAAACTAGCATGGAAGAAACATGGATGGATCTTCAAAAAAGAAATGGGGTGGACAGAAGAGGAGAAGGGCGTACCTCTTTTCACGTCGGTCACCGCCGACGCGACCACATCGCGGCAACACGATACGCCGCATTCCCAACAGGAGACAGGAACATCAAAACAACACAAAAAACATACCTAACAGGGTTCTAAAAAAGCATTTAAACAACAAAACATGGCAGGCAAACAGGCTAAACTCACGAGGCTAGCACTGAAGGTCCCACCGTGATCGCCAAAAGGTGTAATCACGGGGAATGTGTGTTGGATCTCTTATTTTGATGATACTCAAATATGATTCATTAATATACTGAAGTCATGCTTATTATGCTTAAATTTATATCTCACAATGTTTCTTTCATATATAGTTCAAAGAAAAGGTCATATATGCCAATGGTGTCGACACAGTGCCTTGTGGTGTCGACACTAGTTCACTGTCCCAGAAGAAGAATATTGAAGAAATGGCCAGTGGTGTCGACACTAGTTCACTGTCCCAGAACCAGGATTTCAGCAAGTACCCAGTGGTGTCGACACAGTCCAACTGTGTGTCGACACTAGTACTGTTAGACCCCAAATTTTATCCTCTTTTATGTGTATATATATATATATAGGTGTATAAGATAATTCATTTAGAAATGAGCAATTAGCTGAGTTGGGAAGTACTATGAATACTAAGCATCTTAGACTTAGAATATTTGAATAATATTATGCATGTATTTTCTAAATATTGAAGCATATCATGTGCTACTTATTTCCTGGATATTGTGTGTGAATATATGAAGTACATATGTATATACATATATGCATGTATATGTACGTTATCTTACGCACGTGATATTTGCCTATCCAATTTGATAAGGCCCTCGACTTATCTTTATTTGTTGTGCGTGTGGAATTGTGCTTGTGTGTAAATATCATGCATGCATATGTAGATATCTATGTACATATCAGCTAGGTATGCTTGTGAATGCATGTGTGTGTTTAGTTGTGAACGTTGCTCGATTTATATGTGTATATATGTATGTATATTATCTTATGCATATGATAATAGTATACCTAATTCTAAGCACCTGACATCTCGGTATACTTAAGTACGCATGTGTATGATTATTGTAAACGTTGTACTTATGCATGGTGTAGTTGATGTGTACATTGTGCTTAGTGCATTGCATGTACATGTAGGGTGCAAGTATGATTTTCTGCATTGTTTTGTTTTCTGGCCGTAGAGGAAGTTGGCGTCAACATGGGTGGACGCCCATGATGAGTAAACGTCCATGCCGATGGACGCCTATACCTAAGTAAACGGCCAGTGATGTGGACGTTTACTTCTCTGGTTTTCTGTGCGCAGCAGGCCCAGGAATTCCGGGATGGTCTTCCTCCCTGGTTGGGGAAACGTTTCTTCAACGTCTCATCCATCTGCCCTGCGCAATACCTCACCCCCCACCCTATAAGCAACCCACTCTTGCAACCTGAAGGGTCCCCTTGGCCCTTTGAAAAAGCAAACCCTAGCTATGGGAGAACAAGAGGAGACCTAGAGTTGGTGACCTTTGATCCGTCGACTGGAGGTGCAAACCAAGGAGCTACAACGTCTGGAGGACGGCCAATACATCCAAGAAGAGATCCCAGCTCCGAGGTGCCATCTACATCGATAGGAGAAGAGGATCGAAGGAGTTTCTGAACACCTTTTTGGCAAGGCCGAGAAGGGCTTCATCAGCTTATTCCGATCTTTGTAGAATTATTTGAGAGGCAAGTAAACCTAGAACTTGATCCCACACATGTCCCCTTAAGTCCCAGTATTTTTGCGGATTTTCCCTCGAGTCCTGGAACCCCCCATTCCCTTATCTTTGGAGTTCGGTCTGTATGTCTGCACAGACATGAACTTAACGGCAAGAGATCTTGCCGTTAAGATCTCCATCTGGCGGCAAATGGTGTTGCCGTTAACTCATGTGGACGGCCAGACCTTGCCGTCTAGTTCATCTAGACAGAACAGAAAACTGTTCTGCCCTATATGATTATTTTCCGTGATTTTGACGAATGAGGATATAATGTAAATGTAATGTGTTATGTTACATAGATAATAGAATGTGTTGTGGAAGTAGGGTGAATTTATGTAAATAGTATAAATGGTTTCATGTATGAAATGCATCTTGGATGAGACTTCGTTGTGTTAAAAATATTGTCTACATGATCCATGAGGAAATTTAATGTCCAAATTTGTCTAGACCATGTGTGTACCTGTCAGTCCATGTTCTGTAAAACTTGGAAATTTTCCTTGACCATGGAGTTTCTTTATGATTTTTATATCGAAATTAGAAATCATGTTTGAGGGTGTTTAAATTCTAGTAAATCGCATGATGTCCGAAAAATTTAGGGAAAATTTCCATGATGATGTGAATGCTATATGCAGGTTAGTGAACTGTTAGATATGACCTTGATGTTGTAACCCTATGATAAATTGAGTTATGGGTGGCATGTAAATAAGTATTTTAATTCTTGCTAAAATTTTGTAATTCAGAAAAATGTGAGAATTCGCATGAGAAATCTGGACCCTGTAATCAGTGTGTGCACAAATTTTTGGGTGATTTAGATAAACGTAGAGTAGGTTATGAAATTTCCATGCGAAAAATGAATCCTTAAAGCACGATATTATGATTTTGATTGATAATGTGTTTTCCCAACATGATTAGTGTAAATTTTCTGAATGTTTAAACTATGTTGGTAGTATCATGATTAGGCTAATTGAAGCTAGGTATAATCAATCACTAGTGTATGTAAAGTGATTAAGTGATTTATGAAAAGTGTGTGCATAATGAGAGAAAAATGCGAATGGGTAAATGTGTAATAATTGGGCCAAGAATGACACTGCTACCCTAGGGGCCTCGAGAGCTGTACATAGAAAAGTCCCTATGGAAGGCTCTATGTGATATAAGTTTGTCCCAAGGGCATTGGGGAAAACCCGGAGGTGGACAAGTACCACTAGACAGGGTGGAGAGTGCTTCTCCCGGTCTGCGCAGTTACCAAGATTCACCACTACATTGCCTAGGTGGTGAGTATGTGTTATGAGTATGTGTTATGAGTATGTGTTATGAGTATGTGTTATGAGTTATGTGACATAAGTTATGTGATATGAGTTATGTGACATGGGCTATGTGACATAAGTTGTGTGATATGAGTATGTGACATGAGTTATGTGACATGGGCTATGTGACATAAGATATGTGATATGAGTTATGTGACATGAGTCATGAGTATGAGATGTTCGTTGTGTCCTCTATCGGTAGTTAGGACTATGTGTCATGGCATCTTTAAATTATTGAAATATGAGTAAGTGCATAATGATATACAAAAGTGACATGTGATGAGTACAATGACATGAAATGTGATATGTGAAAATGAAAAGAGTAAGTAATGTGAGGATTATGTGAAGAGTAGAGTTAGTGATAATAAGAATGTGCTTGCATGAGAAAACAAATATGTTAATGCGGTGTGCTCGTGAAAGTTCATGTATTGGGTACCTTCATCGCAATATCATGTTTTGCAACATCACCATATCATGTTTAGCATCACTTCAGTGTCATGTTTAGCATCATTGCAATGTCATGTTTAACATCCTTATAATATCATGTTTAGCACCATGTCATGTAAATTATTTCTATTCATGTGATAGCGCATGTAAATAAATATATTTGACCATGTTATTCGTGTAATACGAACAATAAATATGAGAAGCTACCTAATGAATGAGATTGTGTGCGAATAAATCTAATTCCATGCAATTAAATCCAATTCATGTCAAAACAGCAAGTAAAGTATGGTTAGGAATGTGATAAACATAAGTAAGAATGTTTAAATTCCATGCTAGGAGTGATGAGTAATTAGCATAGAGTTTCATGTTTAAATCGGTTGGATTTGCCAATCAATTGACAATATTCTAGACCTTAAAATTCATGCTATGAACTGTGAAACCATGCATATGAGAATAAATTACATAAAAAAAAACCAGCAAGTGAAATGTGAAATTCCATATGAAAGGTACATGTGAAAAAGTGAACAGTCATCATGTTAGGTTGCTCATTCCCTTATGTCAACTTCCATGTTCTAATTGTAAAATTTTATCATGAAATGGATAATTGTGTGAACGAATGTCTCATGTTACATGTAAATAGAAAGTATGTACAAGTGTATAGCATTAGCATCCATGATTTAGAATAAACACGTTGCAACGACCCTCATTATACCGGTACGGTTATACCAACCCACGTCGGTATAGCGAGCGTCATCACAGTGGGACATTTACCCAACAATAACATTCAGCTGAGATACACGTGAATATAAGAACAGAGTAGCGGAAACAAAAGAACCACTGTCTTCATTTCATTCATCATCCACATTTAACATACATGATTCGATAACATTTAAGAACTGAAAGTCCACATAATTAACTTGCTGAAAATCAAATACATAATTGTCCACACTTATACACTTTTCCATGATAATGCTAGTACAATGTTGCAATTACATACTATGAAGTCAAATATCGCAAAGTACACTGGCGATCTAATCTCCACACTCGGAGTCGGTCTCCACTGCCTCCTCCGCAAGGGTGTCGTCACCAACTACACCTGTACACCGAAGCAAGTAATGAGTCTAAAAGACTCAGCAAATAACTCTACACATACCATACATGTACATGTCATAGCAAGTTTTACATACATATTTACAAGACACAACATATAGCATACGTGACATTGAAATTGACAACCTTATCTTGGAAATTCTACTAATGAACACATGATTCATGCTTTCAGATTTTTCCACAATAAAACTTCCTATCACATGCTCTCTACTCATTCCAATACATGAAAGGTCTATTTTCAATTAAACTAATCATGAAGCAAGTTTAGCATGGTCTCAATGCCTATGTGAAAAGAATACACTTAGCATGAATTTCTATACATTCCTATACATGCTCATGACTATTTGTCCTCTTTAAGCTTGCTGGTTTTACATAGACTAGGAAGCATAATCCAACACATGAGAGCTACTTAATCGATTTGAGTTACAACATGAAGGCAAACAAGCATGGGATTACTTACATACCACTAAGGATCATTTCTAACATAAATTCTAAGCAATTTGCACATGTAAAGCATGATTATAAGTACATTTAGTTTGTTGTTTTAACATGATTTCAGATTACTACAACATGGATCACAAATTCACAACTTCACATTTCGGTTTCACATTTTTACACAACTTTTTAATCACATAGTATACACTTTACACATGCACATTTACACATTGTTCACATTCACATTTCTTTACACATGAACACATACACATTTTCACTTTCACATTTAGTGCCGTGACACATAGTTCAAACCACCAGAGAAGGACACATCACATCACATACACATAGACGTCACCTAGGCAATACAGTGACGACTCTTGGACTGCGCAGACCGGGAGAACAAGTCTCCACCCTAACCAGTGGTACTTGTCCACCTCCAGGATTTCATCCTAATGCCATTAGGATCACAACACATTGAACCTTCTCAGGGGGACTTTTCCCTGATACGGTTCCACTGCCCTCTATGGAAGCAATGTCACACTTGGCAC
Source organism: Colocasia esculenta (assembly GCA_014218235.1). Lineage (NCBI taxonomy): Eukaryota > Viridiplantae > Streptophyta > Magnoliopsida > Alismatales > Araceae > Colocasia > Colocasia esculenta. The sequence goes on from CM024766.1 coordinate 28,805,283, forward strand.
AATTTACACATTTACCGATTTTAACACATATCTTTACACATGTCACTTGCCTCTCATTCTTTTTCTCACTCACACAAGGGCTCTGTTTTTCCTAACATGATTCTACAGTTAACCGGGACTACATGTTCAGAATTTTACACAAATCAGATCACACACACATGTCACATTATTCCCACATTAGCATGCATTCTTTTTTTCACATTTCTCGCATGGAAAAATTCATATTTCACGATACAGTTGTCCAAACGACTTGAAAATTTAACCACATGCTGATCTCAAGTTTATAATTCCACATAAAAATTTTCAGATTTTTTTGACTCAAAATGAAGTTACAGAAAATTTAACATCAATTTCATATTATATTCATAATGCAAATTAACATGGAGTTGAACATAATCACAAATTTTAATAGCTCACTGTCTACACCCTAGCATGCACAGGGTCACAGAATTTATTCTCGAATTTACTGAGCAACAAGCAATTTACTGGAATTTAACATGGCCTACGCATGATTTCTATTTCCCAAAATAGAAATCTCAATAACCATACAAGCAGGGGAAAAATGTCAGAAACTCAGAGCACAGATAGGATCATGCATACATGGTCTAACAAATTTGGGCAACAAAACTTTGCCACGGATCGTTAGGATCATGGTGAATACACATTGCCATTCTTTTCGCATACACATTAGATAGACGAATAAACTCAACCACCCACAAAATAAATGTTCATTCATTCTCCCATTCATCACATTAGCTAGTATACATAGCATATAAGAGTTACATTATATCCTCATCGCAAAACACGTCGAAATTAATCATATAGAAGGGCAGAACAGTTCACTGTTCTGTCCAGACGAACTTGGCGGCGGTCTCTGGCCGTTCCAGGAGTGGACGGCAAGATCGCTGGACGCATACCAGGGATCTCAGCGTCAAGGGCATTGACGCCAAGTTCCTATCTGTGCAGAAACACAGACCGAATTCCAAATGCAAAGGTGAAAGGAGGATCTAGGACGCGAGGAAAAATACATAAAAATTATAAAACCCTACTTGACATCTACATGGACGGAGGGTGAGGGTTACTTGCCTCTGAAAAATACTCCAAATGGATCTAAAATGGTGGTGAAGCTCTCCTTGGGCAGTCCCAAGAAGCCTCCAAAGACACCTTCCTCCAAGATCTTGACTGATGTAGACACCAAAGCGAGATCGGGGAAGCCTTCCCTGATGCTCCAGCTATCTCTCAGTCGTTGTAGATGGCCGGATGAAGCTCCAAATTCCCGATCTAGGCTTGCAAAGTCAGGTCCTTCTCACAGAACTAGGGTTTCTCTTCTTCTCTTTGCAGAGAGCCAAGAGAGGGATGAGGGTTGCAAGAAGGGCTTGTATATAGAGGAGGGGAAGCTCTCCTCTCACGCAGGTCGGACAAGAGGGCTTTCAGACCGTTGGAGACAGCTCCCCAATGGGTGAGCTAGCTTGCTCCCGAAATTCTGGGCTCTGCAACGCATGCAGGTCAGAGAAGTTGGCGTCCACATCGCTGGACGCTGGGGTTAGTGTTGGCGTCCATATGGTTGACGCCGACACCACATCGACGTCTGTTGATATTGACGCCAATCTGGCCTTCAGCCAGAACTCTAAAACATGCAGAAACCATGCACAACTTACACCTATATAAGTACCATATGTTACTATTATGTACATATTACCATCATACCATTCATACATTATTTACAACTAATTTATACACATGCATACATAAGTATACTAACTAGTACTTACGTAGATATTTACATACGTACATACACAACATGAATTATTTACATGCAATACAATAATGCAACAAAATTCGAGGGCCTTACACCCTCTCCCCCTTAAAAGAAACTTCGTCCTCGAAGTTAGAACGACGCTACTCAAACAAAAGGGGATACTTCTTCTTCATCGCATCCTCAAGCTCCCAAGTAGCCTCCTCTCATGAGAAGTTCCGCCAGAGAACTTTCACCGACGCAATACTCTTGTTCCGGAGATGCTGAACCTTCCGGTCAAGAATAGCTATTGGTTGCTCGACATACGACAGATATGGCTGAATCTCCACTGGCTCCTGACTAATCATATGAGATGGATCTCGGACATACTTCCTGAGCATCGAAACGTGGAAAATGGGATGAACACTAGCCAAAGATGGGGGTAATGCTAGCTCATATGCCACACTGCTCAATCGTCTGAGAATCTCATATGGGCCAATGAACCTAGGGCTCAACTTACTATGCCTGCCAAATCTGACGACTCCTCGAGTAGGCGATATCTTCAAGAAGACATGATCGCCAACCTCGAACTCCAAATCCTTTCTCCTGTTGTCGGCATAACTCTTCTGCCTATCCTATGCCGCAACAAGCCTCTTTCTGATCAGCTGGATATTATCCGAAGTTTCCTGAACTAACTCCGGTCCGATCAACTGCCTATCACCAGTCTCCTCCCAACATAAAGGAGATCTGCAGGGCCTACCATACAACGCCTCGAATGGAGCCATACCAATACTCGCATGAAAGCTGTTGTTGTATGCGAACTCCACAAGAGGTAAATGACGCTCCCAATCATCCTTCCAATCCAGCACACACGCTCTCAACATATCCTCGAGCGTCTGGATAGTCCTCTCGGACTGTCCATCAGTCTGGGGATGAAATGCCGAACTGAGCTTCAGCTCCGAACCTAAAGCATCCTGAAGACCCTTCCATAACCTCGAAGTGAATCTCGGATCTCGATCCGAAATGATCGACTTCGGCACACCATGCAATCTAATGATACCACTAACATACAATCTAGCTAAACTCTCTACTGACTGCTTCTTCTTCATAGGTAAGAAATGAGCAGTCTTCGAGAATCTATCTACAACTACCCAAATCGAGTCATTGCCCCTTCTAGATCGAGGCAAACCCGAAACAAAGTCCATAGTGACAGCTTCCCACTTCCATACTGGGATGTCCATCCTTTGCATAAGGCCGGATGGTCGTTGTCGCTCGACCTTCACTTGCTGGCATACTAAACACCGGGATACATAATCCGCTACATCCCTCTTCATACCGAACCACTAAAAGGATCTCTTCAAATCCTGGTACATCTTTGTGTTACCCGGATGAATAGAGAATCGCGATCTATGAGCCTCCGCTAACACATGCTCACGGACATCTACTAAATCAGGGACACAAACACGGTGCTGAAATCTAATCACACCGTCCTCATCACGAGCAATGCCTGCCTTGCCCACTAACTCTAAGAGTCTAGGGTCGACCTTCTGTTGCTCGATCACCTCATCCAAAACCGAGGACCTAAGAGATAACTGAGCTACAAAAGCCTGGCATAGCGATGGCTCTAACTCAGTCAACGCGCAAGCCGCATCTTCCAACATCTTCCAATCTTGCTGGAGAGATGGCCTCCTTCTACTCAGAGCATATGCTACGACATTCGCCTTCCTAGGGTGATACTGAAGGTCGAAGTCATAGTCCTTCAAGAACTCAATCCATCTCCTCTGCCTCAGGTTTAATTCCTTTTGGGAGAAAAGATACTTTAAGCTCTTGTGGTCGGTAAACACCTCAAATCTGACACCATAAAGATAGTGCCTCCAGATCTTTAGTGCATGAACCACTGCTGCGAGCTCTAAGTCATGAGTCGGATAGTTCTTCTCATGTTCCTTCAACTGACGAGAAGCATAAGCCACTACCCTTTCTTGCTGCATGAGCACACAGCCTAAACCAATCCGAGACGCATCCGTGTAGATAGCAAAACCCTCTACACCGCTCGGTAAGACTAACACCGGGGCTGTCGTGAGCTTAGTCTTCAACAATTGAAAACTACTCTCACACTTCATGTGTATTCTTGTAATATGAATGATAGGTGTATACTTAGTGTTTAATAGCTTAAGGTGAATGTGGCATGTTTGAGTTTAAGTCTTTGTATTACTTGCTGAGTCTTTGGACTCACCCTTGCTTCGGCGTACAGGTGAGACAGGTGTTGCTACCTTGGAGGAAGGCATAGCGAAGGTCGATCTATTGGAGGAGTAGCTCGTGAGGAGTGGATTTTAGTTGAACTCTTCTTTCTCAGCTTGAACAATATGTTGTATGGACAATCATTTTGGACAATGTAATTTCATTATCATGTAACAATGTGGATGCTGATAATTTCATTATCATGTTTGAGTTTAAGTCTTTGTATTACTTGCTGAGTCTTTGGACTCACCCTTGCTTCGGCGTACAGGTGAGACAGGTGTTGCTACCTTGGAGGAAGGCATAGCGAAGGTCGATCTATTGGAGGAGTAGCTCGTGAGGAGTGGATTTTAGTTGAACTCTTCTTTCTCAGCTTGAACAATATGTTGTATGGACAATCATTTTGGACAATGTAATTTCATTATCATGTAACAATGTGGATGCTGTCAATTTATTTTGCTATATAGACTGTGGAATATGTGATGGTGATGATCTCAAGTTAAATTGTTTATTTTAAACTCCGCTGTAGTAAATTGCTATTCACGTACGTTTCAACCTATCGGCTAGCGTTGGGTTTTATCCCACTGTAATGACGCCCTTTATACCGATGAGGATTGGTATAATCGTACCGGTATGAAGAGGGTCATTACAAGTACACTGTCCCAGGAGCTTGTTTCTCAGCCAGGAACCTGTGTGTCGACACATAACAGTATAGTGTCGACATAGTTTGGATAATTCTCCAGATCTAAAATTGCCAAGGCACGTGGAGGATTTTGGTAAGGGCTTTTTGGGCGGGAATTCCTATGCTCCCAATTCCCAAGATATTTTGTGGACCTTGGGGCTATAAATACCCCTTTGCCACTTGGCATTTGGAGAAGCATCCATCGGGACACACATCTGCTCTTCATGCTCCAGAGTATTCTAGCCGACCTCTGAAGAAAGCTTCATCCTGGCGAACTGCTTCCAGATCTGAAGGAACAAAAGCTTTGAGCATCTTGGATAATCCAACTGAAGGAGAATTTCGAGCCATCAGAGTCTTCTTCCAGGAGCTGAAGTAGAAGAGCTGATCCCCATTACTCAAGTATAAATAGGGACATTCGAACCAGAAGCCTTCCATTTGCTATTGATTGTTCAATCTGGTTCCTCACTCTTAAACTCATTCCATAATGTGTGTTTTGTGAAATTGGTGCAATCCTTGTGCCCAATTTCGTGTGTGTGTGTGTGATTGGATCTGAGATTTCTGTATCTCAGAGTGTGTGTGTAATCCTTGTGATCTTTTTGAACTGGCAAGATAAGCCACATTCGTGTGTGTGTGTGGATGGTGGATGTAGGATACACTGTTGTGTAATCCGAACCACCCTAAATCTCTATGTTATTGTGGCTTGCTTATCTCTTGCGTTAGATGTTTGATAGGCTCGTCAGCATTTCACCATCTAACTGGTCTAATTTGTTCACAAGTGACATTGATCTTTAGATTTATACTGAATTCAATTTCTCTAAGACCCTAATCGAAGTGAATCTTAAAATTCTAAGAAATCTATTCAACCCCCCCCCCCTTCTAGATTTCTTCATAGTAGTTTTTCCGCAACATTTCATTGGTATCAGAGCAGGTTCTCTTTGCACTTTAAGTGTTTAATCTAACGATCAAGAGTTTATTGCTATGAAAAACACTAAGGGGTTTATTGCTGAGGGTCATTCAATTTCTAGGCCTCCTTTTTTCGATGGATCTGACTATGCTTATTGGAAAAATTGGATGCAAGTGTTCCTTAGAGCACAGAATTATGAGCTCTGGAAGATTGTCGACAAGGGACCTGATGAACTTCCTGAGGATGAAAGTCTATGGACCAAGGACCAGATCAACAAGTCCACACTCAGCTGGAGTGCCATGAACATGATGTAATGTGCCATCCATCCCAAGGAGTACTCCAGAGTCTCCTCATGTAAGTCTGCTAAGGAGATGTGGGACAAGCTACAGCTCATTTATGAGGGAACTTCTGAGGTAAGAGAGACCAAGGCAAGTATCTTAGTCTCAGAATATGAAATGTTCAGGATGAAAAGTGATGAGACTATTTATGAGATGTTTGCTAGATTCATGCTTTTGGTTAATGGTCTTAGAGGTCTGGGAAAAGACTATTCTAATAGTGATTTTGTTAGGAAAGTTCTTAGATCACTTCCATCAGCCTGGCACACAAAAGCAACTGTAATTGAGGATTTAAAAAATTTGTCAACCATGCAACTAGATGAACTAATAGGTTCACTCATGACATATGAGATAAATCTGAAAAGAAATGCATCTATGTCTACATCTAAGAAACCTATTGCTTTAAAAGCTTCATCTAGTTCAAAAATTATTGCTGATCAATCTGATGAATATGATGAGTCTTCTGATGAAGAGAATGATGAAGAATTGGCCTTACTGACAAGGCAATACAGAAAATTTTTGAGAAAGAAAGGGAAAGGTAAGTTTAAACCTTTTGTCAAAAAAGATGTTTCAAAGAAAAATAATTTCAATAAAAAATTGGAAACCAATAAAAAGACTGACATTATTTGCTATGAATGCAGGAAGCCAGGACACATGAGAGGAGAGTGTCTGATCTGAAAAAGAAATTGAAAAATCAAATGTTCAAAAAGAAAAGGGCAATGCTAGCCACATGGAGTGACAAGGATGAAGAAGATCAGGAAGAAAATGAATCAGAAGAAGAAGAAGTGACTTGTCTCATGGCAAGACATGAAGAAAATAATGAGGTAAGTTCTTCATTTGAAAATTTCTCAACTGATGACTGAGAGGAAGCTTATGCTATTTTATTTGAAAATTTGTGTGAACTAAAGTCTGAAAATAAAACATTGAGAAGAAAAATTAACAGCATAGTGCAAAGTCCACAAGAATCTGAGCAAATAAAATTGCTGACTGATGAAATCAATAACTTGAAAAAGGAAAAAGAATGTGTGAATGAACAACTTGATGTAATCAAGGAGAGATGTCAGTCAATTGAAAAAGAAAAACAGATCTTAATGAATGAAAATTAAAAACTCATAAATGAAAAAGAAGTGATGCAAGAGGAACTGAAAACTGTCCAACAAGAACTGGATGACAAGAAAGAGATCTTGTCAAGACTTGTCAAAGGCAAACAAAACCTAGATGCTATTTTAGGAGTTCGGATGAATCCTACCAAGCATGGTCTAGGTTATCAGTCTAAAAGTAATAAGAAAATTGGACAAACATTGATAACCTCATTTGTCTAAGGAAGCACTTCCTATGGTAATTCTGAAAAGAACTTCAAGGAAAAATCAGAAGCAAACTCAAAAACAAAAATTCAAAATCAAGTCAAAAATTTCAAAATTCAATTTAAACATGAAAAGGCTCAAGGTAAAGATCAACAGAATTTAAAATCCAGTTTGAGACCAACTTCAAATCCAAAGAACAACAAAAACTCTTCAGTTGATTCCAAATCATACATCAATAAGAATAAGGGTTTCACACCACAAAGAATCATGATGTGTACTATATGCAAGAAATTTGGTCACACTGATGAAAAATGCATATCAATAATGAATTCAAGGAAAATAAGACAAATCTGGATTCCAAAACATCTTGTTGCTGAGCTGAAACAACTGAAGGGACCCAAAGCAATTTGGGTACCAAAATTCTTTCTAAATTTGTTTTGCAGGAATGTCTTACAGCCTACAAGAAAGATAAATGGTACCTTGACAGTGGCTGTTCAAGACATATGACTGGAGATAAGGAAAATTTTTCAACATTGATTGAAAAAGATGGTGGACAAGTAATTTTTGGAGGTAAGAACAAAGGGTAAATCATTGATTCAAAGTCAGCTTCCAAGAAAATTTTGGGCAGAAGCCGTCAACACTTCATGTTATGTCCTCAACAGAGTAATGGTAAGACCAGTCCTAAAGAAAACATCCTATGAACTTCTGAAAGGTAAGAAACCTCACATTGCATATTTTAGAGTCTTTGGATGTAAAGTTTTCATTCATAATAATGGCAAACATGATCTTGATAAATTTTAGAGTCTGAGATTTCAGTTCAAAAGAATCAAGATTGTTCACAAACTCTTTTGAGAGCAGGTTGCTGAGACTGATCAAGAAAATGTTGAGGTGATGTGAGCCTTCTATGAAACTTCTATCAAATTCATGTTCATTCTTGAAGCCATCAATTCCTCAATTTCTAATTCATCAAATCACTTGATCATCTTAATAATCTTTCATCATGAAGAAGGAATTCTTTACTTTTGATGAAAAATAGATGAGATCAATAACTCAGGGGGAGCTAAAGACTTCATTGCCATTTTCTATCATCAAAACCAAAGTTAATTCAGTGTGTTGATGAATATCTAATACATGAAATGTTCATTAATTCTTCTGAAGAAAATAAGGATTGATTTCTTAATTGCTATAACATGTTCTTTCAGTCAACACTCTCTTTTACTTGAACTCGTCAAGTAACTTGATTTCTTTTATGGACTTTTGCTCAATTGTGTATTGATCTTACACACTTCTTTCAAGACTGATAAAAGGTAAAGTTGTGTCAAAAGTCTCAATGTTCATTTACAAGAAGATTTTCTGACAGAGCAATGGCATAACACTGAGAAACTGCACACCTTCACAAAAAGTGAAGTGCCATGTATGTCATGAGGTGTTGTGTTATCTCTGTTCTAAGGGGTAAAATCAAAATAAAAAGAACCAATGTCAACTGAGTAACTGGAAATATTGGCGTCTGATAAAAGCATATTTCCATGTAAAAAGGTTTCATTCACCCTTGAAGCAGGATAATTAGTAAATCTTCAATAGCCAGAGATTCTGGTGTGTAAAAAGCATGTATACTTGAGTGAAAAAGATTTACTATATTTCAATGCTCATTGCTTAAAAGTTAAAGAAAATTCAATCAAATAAAATGAACAACTTAAACCTGAAATCAAATCTTTTAAGAGTGTTTAATTTCAATATAAATTGACTTAATCCTAAAGAAATCACATTACTTTTGGTTAAGTAAAGTGTGAAAGATTGAAATTGACTGTATAGAATATTTTATATCACTTAAGAAATCATTCTAATCCTTCAGGATTCTTAATGATCAATTTCATGCTAGATATCTTTCAACCGGTGAATAAATGATGGAATTATGATGAAAAATGGAAATGATTTCTTTAACATGTTAAAAATCCCTGAATAATTGATTTCAGATATGACTCGTCATATAGAAGGTTCCCCATCTCATTCTTCTCAACAACTCTAAATCTTTGTCAAGTAAGGTCGACACACCTTTCTTGTGTGTCGACACTAGTGTGTCTGTCAGGTCGACACACCCTTTGTAACATCACGTGTTTTCGGATCATCGTGGATCCGTGTTTAATAGGTTTGGTAGCCGATGTGTGGCCCATGAGTTTGAGTTTCAGGTTACTCGTGTTGTGAGGCTTGGTGGGCCGGCCATTGGGCCCAAAGCGTTCACAGGTTTTCTGCCTGTGAACGCGACAGGGGTGTGTGTCGCGTTCTGAATGCAATAGCCCTAGTGGTCGCGTTCTTGTTACCGTTGTTGAGCGGTGACGTTTGCATGCGCGCCAAGTGTTGTGCGCTGGGTGACATGCTGACGTCGGGCTTGAGAAGGGACGGTCGCCTATGTCGCATTCAGGTAGCAACGTAGGGCTGCGTCGTGTTCTCAACTGTTGTGCGTTTTAAGGAACCTTAGCCGAATAGAGCTTTGAGAAGCTCAGCTCGGCCAGGGGAGGCTGCTGCACGGGTTTCTTGGCGATTCGAGGTCCTGGTGGAGTTCTCAGCGCGTTCTCGCCGCGAGGACGTCGTGTGGAGCGGGGGAAACGTCGAGTGATCTCTGGTTTTCACGTTCTTCACGAAGGTAGGGTGTTTCTACCACGTTTGATTGTGTGGAATGCTCGTGGTGGGATTTGATTCGTTTAAAGCTTAAAGAACATTAGATACCATGCTAGGGTATCCATTAAAGCATGTAAAATGAGAATAATCGTGTTTTGATGGTTGGAATGGTGATCCATGGAGTTCTCCTGGATTAGGGTTTGCGCCTGTGAAGGCGACAGACCTTGCCGTCGTGACAAGGTCGCGACAGGCCGACCCGTCGCGATAGGGTTTCCCATTGCGACAGGTCGGGGCGTCGCATTCTGAAGGTGACCTGGCCCCTTGTCGCGACCTCAGCTGAGAGGTCTGGACATGTATGCCTTTAATGTTGTGGTTAAACGATTATTCGTATTTGTTGTGCATGGCAATGATAGGTGGAGCCAATGCACTTGTTACGCTCACGAAGCGTGTTGCTCACGAGGTGGGCATGTTTTATGTGGTTAATGTGTTATGTACGTAATCGGTTTGGTGTTTACATAGTATGTGTGGTGCGTTGGCACCTGTAGCGCTCTTGAAGCATGATGTCCATGTGTGGACATGTTGTTTATATGAATGACGTGTGGTGCACCTGGCTGGTGTATTATACACGTGGTGTCTACGTGGTTTGAATGCCGTGCATGTGGTTTGTGTGCATGGTAATCATACGTTTTGTGTTTATTGTATCTTAATTATTGTGTAGTCCGTGGTGTTGTGGCAGTGAGGTTCACATTTGAACTTAGCCTTGATCCTTTAGGATCTTTTATAACTTATCCTCGATGGATAATTAGTAAAGTATAAGTATGGTTATTACGTGATTATCATGTACTGTGTTTAGTGTGGGAATGGAAGTCACAAGGTGACTGATGACAGCTGTGTGTTATTATTAATATAGTTTATGTGTGTGATTGTGTAGGTAGCTTGTAAGTCACAAGGTGACTGGAACAAGCTATTCCTAACATATGTACCGTAATTGGTAATAGAAGTGTTTGTGTATATATATCGTGATTTGTGCTAGCCGAATGTGGTGGTCTGGCGCCTATTCCGGAATGCCTCTCTAGTCAGGTACCCCAGGTCTTTATGAGCCAGGCACGTTGTGTTTGTTGTGCTCGGGTTTGTCCCGGTACAGTGTGGTACCGTCGAGGTCTGTGTCGTCTTCCTGGACACCCTCACTCCTGTGTTTGAGTTGTACGTCCGGCTGAGGGAAAGACGACAGTGGGACAGCGACTTCCCAGAGCTTGTTTTTAGTCGCTTATAGCGCGCTCGTAGTTGGGGGTATGGACACCAGTAGTCGACACTAGTCCCCAGCTAGTCCTGTTTTCCAGTGCCTCACTTTAGGGTGCTCGGCCAGAGACCTAGAGGTGCCAGGCATGGACTGTAGCTGTGTGTCTGCAGGTGTGGTGTTGGTTGGTCTCCACAGTTGTTTGACTTGTCCTTGTGGAGCGGCAGTTGGACCTTTCGTCCGTGACTGCGAGACTGAGAGGTTGTTCTTGTGTTGTGTTGTCTGGGGTTGGATATTGGCCTGATCAGCCAGTAGTTCGTTCTCGTGTGGTGGCATCGTTCCTTTCCGACTCGTGCTTTGCCACTGGCTGTGGTTCATGAGTTTGTGACTCGTAGTTGAGGTTTGATTCATTCGAGGTGTGCCCTGGTGTTGGCACAGTTGTGACTGTGGTGTGGCTTGTGGTTAGGGGTGTAAATGAGCCGATACGTTCGATGAGTAGTTTGAAACTCGACTCGATAAAAGCTCGGTTCGACTCGTTTATTTAATTAACGAACCAAGTTTGAACAAAAAAAAAAAGCTCGATTCATAAACGAGCCGAGTCTGAACACATATGAGCTCGACTCGATTATACTCGTGAACATCTCATTTAAGAGCTCGTTAAGAGCTCGATTAAATACTCGTAAGAACTTGTTTAAGTACTCGCTAACACTTCGTTTAAATATTTCTTTAAATATAATAAGTATATATTGATATAAAAATATTTATTTGTTTTTATACAATTATTATTACAATATAAAATATTATGAGGTCTTAAATGTCATAGACTAAATTCACAGTGTATATACACAAATTATGTAAATGAGGGTATATACACAAATCATGTAAATAGGGGTATGAACACAAAATTTAGTGTTGCAAAGTCCCCCAGCATATCAAGCATCTTCTTCCTCCCGAGACCGACCTACGCAGTAGGTGAGCCCTCCAGTGGGGCCGAGGGGCGCGTTGTCGGCCACTGGCATCTCCGACGACCACTGGAGACCATCCGTCAGTGGTAGACGGTGCTCTCGGCGACCGCAGTATAGTCACCGACGGTGCAGAAAGGGGGCTCTGGGCGGCGTGCGAAGGGGAGTTGCAACACCGCCCCTACCTTTTCACGCACCACCCCATCTCTTGCGGTGTCTATCTATTAATTTCATATTGCTTGTGATAAATTATGAATATATTTCAAACATTATATTAAAATAGTTAAATTAAGTAACTTATCAAAACTATTGAGATATGAGCTTAAAATAAGATAAATTTATGTCTTATGAACGATCAGTTTTTTACTTGTAAATTGGATTGGATTTACTTATATACGAACTCGCAAATTCAATTAAGCTCGTTAAGATAATCGTTAAGGGCTCGAGCTCGAGAATATTTAAACGAGCCGAGTTTGAACAGGCATTTTCAATACTCGAGCTCGGCTCGAACTCGATTAAAAATTAACGAACAGAGTTTGAGCAGCATACTACTCGGCTCGACTCGGCTCGTTTACACCCCTACTTGTGGTGTGCCCGATGGTGGCACAGTTTTGGTTATGGTTGGTGAGTGTTGATTCACCAAATGTGGTTTAGCTTGCTATGGTGTGCCCTGTTATGGCACTAGTTTACTTCGGTTTTCGTGCAGGTACCTTGTGGTAATAGGTACCTGTACCCCATGTGGGTAATGGTTTGTGGTGGTACGTCGTATACCAGTCTGTTATGGTGTTGACGTGGAACTGTGTTTCGTGGAGGTCATGTGGTGTGACCTTCCACTCAATGTGCTTTACCTTCCTCGAGTAAGCTTCTGTATATGGTTTCCGTGTGTGAAGGATTGGCCGTTGTAGCCAACCTTGCCATTCTGTGTGTGGCTTCCGACATATTGTGGTTTGGGGTATAAAGGGCCAGCTTTTGGTTAGCAGTCCTATTACCCACATACTTGAGACTCGTCTGTGAAGCTTATAGCCTAGGCAGTGATTTGCTTGTGCGGCTTATAGCTTAAATGATTGGTTGTGACTATGATTTGTTTGTGAGGCTTGAGGCCTAGGCGTTACTGTTGTTGAGCGGACTAGGTGTGTGGAACTAGTCCTGTAGCTTCTTCTTACCTTCTGGTTATGTTTGATTAAGTTGTTTATATTTAATTGTAGTTTAAATTCAATTGATGTGAGCATGTTATGGTTTGGCTATCATGTTGCCAGTGAGACCCTCTGGGGTTGAGGTCTCTTCTGTTTAGTTGTTGAGGTTTTTGGCTAGCCCCTACTGAGCCTGTGACTTGTTGAGGCTCACTCCCCTACAGTTTCTTTCAAGACTTGACGTGTGTTTGGTTTGCAGCAGCGTTCTATCAGACTTGTACCACCAGCAGTAGTGTAGTAGTTAGTGTTGCGTGAGCTCGTGCTCCCTCAGGGTATGCCCCAGGTAGTTGTACTTTTTAATTGGACATGTAATAATGTAATGGGACAGTTGTAAATTGTTATATGCAAGTATGAGCACATGTACTTTCTTGTGTCTTATACTGTGTAATTGTCTTTTATATTCTTACTGGACACTTGTGTGAGATATCCCTTGCGAGACTTCGGTCCGTTCGCGGGAGGCGGATGAGGATATGGAGCCTTAATGGGCATAAATATCTAGGGCCGTCACACCCTTCATATGTGTTGACACACCTGGGCTTGACCGGTGGCTCATGTTTAGGGTATTTGGACCGCGGGTACATTTTATCCCCCATCTTGAGGGATTAAATCTCTTTTCTATGCCCTAGGTCCCATGTCGACCCTACCATTTGCTTTTTTCACCCCACTTGAACTCTTCCCTCCTTCCAACTTCCCAGGAACCGATCCCCTGCTTTCCATTTCTTCTTCTCCAACCTTCCATCCTTCTTCTCTTCTCATCCTTCCCTTCATCATGGCTCCCAAACAGACTCCAAGGAGAGGGGCAAAGACCAAGGCGGCTACAAAAGGCATTGTCATTGAAGAGCCTCAACCGGAGAGGAGAAGCAAATTTTGCCATGATCCTTCAAAGAGAAAGGGTGAGGTGACTCATTCAGGAACACCATCTAAGCAGGGAATGGCATCTTCTCTAAGCAAAGGCAAGTCTCTCATGCCCTCTCGTCACCTTAGAAGGAAGCTTCTACCGGATTCCAGTGATTCTTCTGAAGAAGACTCATCCTTGGAGTCTTTAGACTCATCTGAGGCACAAGTAGTCACCCCATCTCAAGTTGCAACTGAAGGTCATTCTATTCTCAAGCCTAGGGTTGTGGCTTTAGATGATGAAGCTCTTGTAAATGCTTTTCCAGAGCTTATACCCTTCTTTCAGTTTCAAGGGTGGTTGAAGTTTATCTCAGAATTCAGAATTTTTTATCCACGTTTAGTTCAAGAATTCTATTTGAACATGGTGGATGATCCAGAGGGTTTCAGGTCTGAAGTCAAGGGTGTATCTATTCTTTTCACTCATGATTTAGCTTCTAAACTATTTTACTTTCCAAATGATGGTGAGGATTGGAGTGATTTTGAATTCAATCTCCATGAAGCCTACACTTTGCTTACTGGTCTTCCTCATGATTCAATGGATTCAAGGCAAACCCATGTCACAAGATTCAATACCTTTCCTCCAGTTCTCCATTTGGTACATCACATTCTTACCACAATTATCACACCACAGGGTGGTGACAGGAATAGATTGACAGATATTCAGAGATTTGTGATGTATGGCATGAAGAAGAATGTGAAAATCAATTTGAATTTGATAATGACTCAAATTATGTCTGAAACTATAAGGAAAGATCTTCACAGATCCTTGCCTTATATTGCACACCTTACAACTGTATTCAAGCATTTTGGAATTTCCTTTGTGAATGAAAAAGTTCATAAAATCCCTCAAAATAATATATATTGTTTGCATCACTTGCAAAAGTTCATGAGGTTCAGAGTTGAGGGAGATCAAGTGTTAAGAGGGCCAGTTGTAGAGCCTGAACCACATGTTGAACAAGTGCAAGAAGAAGTTGCTCCAGCAGATGCAGCACCTCAAATTGATCCAGTGGACCAGCCACATGTTGAGGTTGAAATTCCTTTTGAGCCACAAGCTGTGCCTTCTCCTCGTGCATCTGATCCACCTCCATCAAATATACCTGTCCATCCAACCTTTTTCACCCATCATCACAGTACAGCCTCCACTTCAGATAGTGGATCTTCCATTCCACCTCAGCTATATACATTTCTGCAAACTCAGTTTGAAACTCTAAATTCCTCCATAACAGAAATGTCTAACAGATTTGAACTTCGGATTTAGAGATTGGAAAATTCTGTGAATGGTCAGTTTGTAAGACAACATGAAGTAGCTGAGCATGCAACTAGAAGATTCAACAGGCTAATTGGCACTTTGGGTGATGCTTGTACCCAACTTAAAGAACTTCATATCAAGACTCAAGCAGTTCTAGAAGGAATTTTGCTTAACACTCAACATGGACTGTTCAATAGTCAAGAAGCTGTAACTCAAGTGTCCAAAACTCGGTTGTCCTTTGCTCATCCGATTGATGATATGGACGGCATGAAGACTTTGATTGCTCACATTGATCAAGAAATGGCAGATCTCAAGTCTGATTTTAGCAATTTCATGCAACATGGCACAGTTCCCAGCTCATCCTCCTCATCTCACCATGCAACTCATAGTCTTGGTGTCTTTCAAGAGAATATGTATGAAAATCATCAAAGAATAGAAGATCTTCTACACACCAGACTCTCTACTATGCAAACACAAATGAGAACAAGCTTGAATGCTATAGAAGCAAGGATGAAGACCATGGAGACCATCTTGCTCCCTATTCCTCCTCCTCCTCCACCTCCACCTCCTTCTGCATGTTATCTTTTGTTTTGATGATGTCAAAGGGGGAGAAGGATTTACATCATTTTGGGATTCATTTTGGGATGTTAAACTTTAAACAAACTTTTTGGGATATATCTTGATATGAATACTAACATATTTCGGTTGATGGATGCATTGTTGGATGCTTGTATGTATGGTTTTTCTTTGGAAATGACAAATGAATGACATGTTTTGCTTGCAAAGGGATGAAAAATTGTGAATGTCATTGTTATGCTTATGATATGCTATGAAATTGTGAATGGATGACTTTGAAAATCACATTTGTGAGAAATTCAAGTTAACTTAATGAATCATAGTTGCCATCATCAAAAAGGGGGAGATTGTTGGATCTCTTATTTTGATGATACTCAAATATGATTCATTAATATATTGAAGTCATGCTTATTATGCTTAAATTTATATCTCAGAATGTTTCTTTCATATATAGTTCAAAGAAAAGGTCATATATGCCCGGGTGTCGACACAGTGCCTTGTGGTGTCGACATTAGTTCACTGTCCTAGAAGAAGAATACTGAAGAAATGACCAGTGGTGTCGACACAGTGCCCAGTGGTGTCGACACTAGTTCACTGTCCCAGAACCAGGATTTCAGCAAGTACCCACTGGTGTCGACACAGTTCAGCTGTGTGTCGACACTAGTACACTATCCCAATAGCTTGTTTCTTAGCCAGGAACCTGTGTGTCGACACATAACAGTGTAGTGTCAACATAGTTTGGATAATTCTGAAAATTCGAGGTCATATAGAGTGTTTAACAATGAATCAAACAGTGTGGAGGAAACTCCTCATGTCATATTTGATGAGAATATTGAAAAATCTACTGACCTTGATTTGTGCAGGAATCAAGAAGAAGATGTTGACATTCTTATAAAAGAAAAAGATCAATCTGTGGAGAATGAAGAGGTTGCTGAACCTGAAGCTGAGTCGACACCACAGGACATTGAGTCGACACCAGAGCAGGTAAGTGCAGCAACAAGAGGTAATTTCAAATATATTAAAGACCATCCACTTGAGAATGTTGTTGGAAATGTTCATGACAGAGTCCATACAAGATCTCATTTCAAAAATGTCATCGAACAAGATCATATGGCTTTTATATCTCAAATAGAACCAAAAAATATTGAAGAAGCACTAAAAGATAATTCTTGGATAGAAGCAATGCATGATGAATTGAATCAATTCAAAAGAAATAATGTTTGGAGTCTAGTTCCCAAAAATCCTGAAAACTCAATAATTGGAACTAGATGGGTGTTTAGGAATAAATTGAATGAAGGAGGAAAAGTTGTCAGAAATAAAGCAAGACTGGTTGCTAACGGATATAATCAAGAACTTGGAGTTGATTTTGAGGAATCCTTTGCACCAGTAGCTAGATTAGAAGCAGTGAGAATTCTATTGGCATATGCATGTTGCAAAAACTTCAAATTGTTTCAAATGGATATGAAAATTGCCTTTTTAAATGGTTACATAAAAGAAGAGGTGCTTGTTGCTCAACCTCCTGGATTTGAAGATCTTGATAAACCTAACCATGTGTATAAACTGCATAAAGCTTTTATGGTTTGAAACAGGCTCCAAGAGCATGGTATGACAGATTGAGCAGTTTTCTGGTTGGTAAGAATTATTTCAGAGATAAGGTGGATCAAACTCTTTTCACAAAACCAGTCACAATCATATCATTGTAGTTCAGGTGTATGTGGATGATATTATTTTTGGATCCATTAATCCTTCACTGTGTGAAGAATTTTCAAATCACATGCACAGTGAATTTGAAATGAGTCTTATAGGAGAATTACAATTCTTTCTTGGTTTGCAGGCCAAACAACTTGAGGACGGGTTCTTTATAAATCAAGCCAAATATGTAAAAGAATTGCTCAAAAGATTTCACTTTGAACAAGCCAAACCAGCATCAACTCTCACGAGTACAAGCATCAAATTGGACAAAGATGAAAAAGGTAAATTGGTTGATGCAAAGCAATACAGAGGTATGATTGGATCTCTTTTATATCTTACTGCAAGTAGGCCAGATATTCAATTTAGTGTATGTCTTTGTGCTAGATTTCAGTCTAGTCCGAAGGAAAGTCACTTGCTTGCAATTAAGAGGATTTTTAGATATCTCTGTGGAACTTGTGATTTGGGTTTATGGTATCCAGTTGGATGTCATGCTAATTTGATTTCATATTCTGATGCTGATTATGCTGGATGTAAGCTTGATAGAAAGAGTACTAGTGGTTATTTTCAATTCTTAGGAAATTGTATGATAACATGGGCTTCCAAAAAGCAACACTCAGTTGCACTATCTACTACAGAAGCAGAATATGTTGCTGCAGGAAGTTGTGCAACTCAAGTGTTGTGGATTAAAAGTCAATTGCTTGACTGCAACATTGATATTGGATGCTCATCTATTATGTGTGACAATACTAATGCAATCAATCTTTCCAAAAACTCAATTCAACACTCTAGAACAAAACACATTGAGATCAGGCATCATTTTCTAAGGGATGAAGTTGCAAACAAAAACATTGAATTAGAATTCATCCCCACTGAAAAACAAATTGCAGATATTTTTACAAAACCATTGACTGAAGATAGATTCACATCTCTAAGAAGAGAACTTGGAATATGCAACATGGAATAAGAACTGAAAAACTTGTTGATTCTTTATGCTAAGATTATGAGGTATATCAAATAGTGATTAGTGGAAGGATAAGTTATGCTTATTTGAAAGCTATCATTATGTGTTGAGGAAAATCCTCCGCCAAGTACCCATGATCTAAAATGTGTAAGAATCATTTAGTTTTTGAAATTATTTAAAAAAGCATTTGTTGTGATTGCTATTAATGTGCTTGAAACATGATTGGTCATGTATGCTTGTTTGATGAAATTGGGTGCTGAAATTGAGTATGCATTGTTTGAATGCTGAATTACTGATGCACATATTGAGGGGGAGCACCTCTGCTTGAGAAACAAAGGTAAGGTCTGAGATTTCAGTTCAAAAGAATCAAGATTGTTCACAAACTCTTTTGAGAGCAGGTTGCTGAGACTGATCAAGAAAATGTTGAGGTGATGTGAGCCTTTTGTGAAACTTCTATCAAATTCATGTTCATTCTTGAAGCCATCAATTCCTTAATTTCTAATTCATCAAATTCACTTGATCATCTTAATCACTCTTCCATTGAAGAAGGAATTCTTTACTTTTGATGAAAAATAGATGAGATCAATAACTCAGGGGGAGCTAAAGACTTCATTGCCATTTTCTCTCATCAAAACCAAAGTTAATTCAGTGTGTTGATGAATATCTAATACATGAAATGTTCATTAATTCTTCTGAAGAAAATAAGGATTGATTTCTTAATTGCTATAACATGTTCTTTCAGTCAACACTCTTTTTTACTTGAACTCGTCAAGTAACTTGATTTCTTTTATGGACTTTTGCTCAATTGTGTATTGATCTTACACACTTCTTTCAAGACTGATAAAAGGTAAAGTTGTGTCAAAAGTCTCAATGTTCATTTACAAGAAGATTTCTGAAAGAGCAATGGCATAACACTGAGAAACTGCACACCTTCACAAAAAGTGAAGTGCCATGCATGTCATGAGGTGTTGTGTTATCTCTGTTCTAAGGGGTAAAAGCAAAATAAAAAGAACCAATGTCAACTGAGTAACTGAAAATATTGGCGTCTGATAAACGTATATTTCCATGTAAAAAGGATTTCATTCACCCATTGAAGCAGGATAATTAGTAAATCTTTAGTAGCCAGGGATTCTGGTGTGTAAAAAGCATGTATACTTGAGTGAAAAAGATTTACTATATTTGAATGCTCATTGCTTAAAAGTTAAAGAAAATTCAATCAAATAAAATGAACAACTTAAACCTGAAATCAAATCTTTTAAGAGTGTTTAATTTCAATATAAATTGACTTAATCCTAAAGAAATCACATTACTTTTGGTTAAGTAAAGTGTGAAAGATTGAAATTGACTGTATAGAATATTTTATATCACTTAAGAAATCATTCTAATCCTTCAGGATTTCTTAATGATCAATTTCATGCTAGATATCTTTCAACCCAGTGAATAAATGATGGAATTATGATGAAAAATTGGAAATGATTTCTTTAACATGTTAAAAATCCCTGAATAATTGATTTCAGATATGACTCATCATATAGAAGGTTCCCTTCTCATTCTTCTCAACAACTCTAAATCTTTGTCAAGTAAGGTCGACACACCTTTCTTGTGTGTCGACACTAGTGTGTCTGTCAGGTCGACACACCCTTCATATGTGTCGACACACCTGGGCTTGACCGGCGGCTCATGTTTAGGGTATTTGGACCGCGGGTACATTTTATCCCCCATCTTGAGAAATTAAATCTCTTTTTCTATGCCCTAGGTCCCATGTCGACCCTACCATTTGCTTTTTTCACCCCACTTGAACTCTTCCCTCCTTCCAACTTCCCAGGAACCGATCCCCTGCTTTCTATTTCTTCTTCTCCAACCTTCCATCCTTCTTCTCTTCTCATCCTTCCCTTCATCATGGCTCCCAAACAGACTCCAATGAGAGGGGCAAAGACCAGGGCAGCTGCAAAAGGCATTGTCATTGAAGAGCCTCAATCGGAGAGGAGAAGCAAATTTCGTCATGATCCGTCAAAGAGAAAGGGTGAGGTGACTCCTTCAGGAACACCATCTAAGCAGAGACGAGCATCTTCTCTAAGCAAAGGCAAGTCTCTCATGCCCTCTCGTCACCTTAGAAGGAAGCTTCTACCAGATTCTAGTGATTCTTCTGAAGAAGACTCATCCTGGAGTCTTTAGACTCATCTGAGGCACAAGTAGTCACCCCATCTCAAGTTGCAACTGAAGGTCGTTCTATTCTCAAGCCTAGGGCTGTGGCTTTAGATGATGAAGCTCTTGCAAATGCTTTTCCAGAGCTTATACCCTTCTTTCAGCTTCAAGGGTGGTTGAAGTTTATCTCAGAATTCAGAATTTTTTATCCACGTTTAGTTCAAGAATTCTATTTGAACATGGTGGATGATTCAGAGGGTTTCAGGTCTGAAGTCAAGGGTTTATCTATTCTTTTCACTCATGATTTAGCTTCTAAACTTTTTTACTTTCCAAATGATGGTGAGGATTGGAGTGATTTTGAATTCAATCTCCATGAAGCCTACACTTTGCTTACTGGTCTTCCTCATGATTCAATGGATTCAAGGCAAACCCATGTCACAAGATTCAATACCAACACCTTTCCTCTAGTTCTCTGTTTGGTACATCACATTCTTACCACAATTATCACACCACAGGGTGGTGGCAGAATAGATTGACAGATATTCAGAGATTTGTGATGTATAGCATGAAGAAGAATGTGAAAATCAATCTGAATTTGATAATGACTCAAATTATGTCTGAAACTATAAGGAAAGATCTTCACAGATCCTTGCCTTATGCTGCACACCTTACAACTGTATTCAAGCATTTTGGAATTTCCTTTGTGAATGAAAAAGTTCATAAAATCCCTCAAAATAATATATATTGTTTGCATCACTTGCAAAAGTTCATGAGGTTCAGAGTTGAGGGAGATCAAGTGTTAAGAGGGCCAATTGTATAGCCTGAACCACATGTTGAACAAGTGCAAGAAGAAGTTGCTCCAGCAGATGCAGCACCTCAAATTGATCCAGTGGACCAGCCACATGTTGAGGTTGAAATTCCTTTTGAGCCACAAGTTGTGCCTTCTCCTCATGCAACTCCACCTCCATCAAATATACCTGTCCATCCAACCTTTTTCACCCATCATCACAGTTCAGCCTCCACTTCAGATAGTGGATCTTCCATTCCACCTCAGCTATATACATTTCTGCAAACTCAGTTTGAAACTCTAAATTCCTCCATAACAGAAATGTCTAACAGATTTGAACTTCGGATTCAGAGATTGGAAAATTCTGTGAATGGTCAGTTTGTGAGGCAACATGAAGCAGCTGAGCATGCAACTAGAAGATTCAACAGGCTAATTGGCACTTTAGGTGATGCTTGTACCCAACTTAAAGAACTTCAGATCAAGACTCAAGCAGTTCTAGAAGGAATTTTGCTTAACACTCAACAAGGATTGTTCAATAGTCAAGAAGCTGTAACTCAAGTGTCCAAAACTCGATTGTCCTTTGCTCATCTGGTTGATGATATGGACGGCATGAAGACTTTGATTGCTCACATTGATCAAGAAATGGCAGATCTCAAGTCTGATTTTAGCAATTTCATGCAACATGGCATAGTTCCCAGCTCATCCTCCTCATCTTACCATGCAACTCACAGTCTTGGTGTCTTTCAAGAGAATATGTATGAAAATCATCAAAGAATGGAAGATCTTCTGCACACCAGACTCTCTACTATGCAAACACAAATGATAACAAGCTTGAATGCTATGGAAGCAAGGATGAAGACCATGGAGACCATCTTGCTCCCTATTCCTCCTGCTCCTCCACCTCCTTCTGCATGATATCTTTTGTTTTGATGATGTCAAAGGGGGAGAAGGATTTACATCATTTTGGGATGTTAAACTTTAAACAAACTTTTTGGGATACATCTTGATATGAATGCTAACATACTTCGATTGATGGATGCATTGTTGGATGCTTGTATGTATGATTTTTCTTTGGAAATGACAAATGAATGACATGTTTTGCTTGCAAAGGGATGAAAAATTGTGAATGTCATTGTTATGCTTATGCTATGCTATGAAATTGTGAATGGATGACTTTTAAAATCACATTTGTGAGAAATTCAAGTTAACTTAATGAATCATAGTTGCCATCATCAAAAGGGGAGATTGTTGGATCTCTTATTTTGATGATACTCAAATATGATTCATTAATATACTGAAGTCATGCTTATTATGCTTAAATTTATATCTCACAATGTTTCTTTCATATATAGTTCAAAGAAACGGTCATATATGCCAGTGGTGTCGACACAGTGTCTTGTGGTGTCGACACTAGTTCACTGTCCCAGAAGAAGAATACTGAAGAAATGGCCAGTGGTGTCGACACAGTGCCCAGTGGTGTCGACACTAGTTCACTATCCCAGAACCAGGATTTCAGCAAGTACCCAGTGGTGTCGACATAGTCCAGCTGTGTGTCGACATAGTCCAGCTGTGTGTCGACACTAGTACACTGTCCCAAGAGCTTGTTTCTCAGCCGGGAACCTGTGTGCGACACATAACAGTGTAGTGTCGACACAGTTTGGATAATTCTCCAAATCTAAAATTACCAAGGCACGTGGAGGATTTTGGTAAGGGATTTTTGGGCGGGAATTCCTATGCTCCCAATTCCCAAGATATTTTGTGGACCCTTGGGGCTATAATACCCCTTTGCCACTTGGCATTTGGAGAAGCATCCATCGTGACACACATCTGCTCTTCATGCTCCAGAGTATTCCAGCTGACCTCTGAAGAAAGCTTCATCCTGGCGAACTGCTTCCGGATCTGAAGGAACAAAAGCTTTGAGCATCTTGGATAATCCAACTAAAGGAGAATTTCGAGCCATCAAAGTCTTCTTCCAGGAGCTGAAGCAGAAGAGCTGGTCCCCATTACTCAAGCATAAACAGGGACATTCGAACCAGAAGCCTTCCATCTGCTATTGATTGTTCAATCAGGTTCCTCACTCTTAAACTCATTCCATAATGCGTGTTTTGTGAAATTGGTGCAATCCTTGTGCCCAATTTTGTGTGTGTGTGTGATTGGATCTGAGATTTATGTATCTCAGAGAGTATGTGTGTGTGATCCTTGTGATCTTTTTGAACTGGCAAGATAAGCCACATTCGTGTGTGTGTGTGTGGATGGTGGATGTAGGATACACTGTTGTGTAATCCGAACCACCCTAAATCTCTCTGTTATTGTGGTTTGCTTATCTCTTGCGTTAGATGTTTGATAGGCTCGTCAGCATTTCACCATCTAACTGGTCTAATTTGTTCACAAGTGACATTGATCTTTAGATTTCATACTGAATTCAATTTCTCTAAGACCCTAATCAAAGTGAATCTTAAAATTCTAAGAAATCTATTCAACCCCCCCCTCTAGATTTCTTCACAGCAGTTTTTCCGCAACATTTCAATGTGCACCCCCAAAACACACAAACATGGATTAACTATAGAAGCATGAAAAAATGGATGTGATCGCCACCTAGATAGTTGCCTACTAATGAGAATGAGAAGGGGCTAACTAAACTAGGAAAAGGAAAGAGGACAGAAGGACTTACTGAGATCGCGACGGGGGACCCCGTCGTGATGGGCTTGATGTCGCGACGCCCGTGTAGGGCGCGTCTCTATGTCGTGTCGCCCTCGTCCGTCGCGTCCTCTGCAGTGCGGGAGAAATGTGAGGGGACCTTCTTCCTGCTCTCCGGCCAGCCAGAGAACAAGAGCTGCTCGTCAGCTTCGCTTGGGTGTCTGCCAAAACAACGAAAACAAGAAGAGAAACCCTGTTAGAATAAACTTAAGTGTAGAATCTATCCTCAAATAAAAAGTAAAATGAAAGCATGGTGGGAACGGACCTAGGGGGTGTTTTTTTTAAACCCCTTGGGTGATGGAAAACGTGGGAGGAATATGGAAATGCATCCTACCTACTAAAAGAAACAATCATGCATGAAAGAGGAAAGGGAGAGGGAGAGGAAGAAAGAGCCCCAAAGGGGCGACTCCCTGGTGCTATATGACGTCCTTAGTTGATGTAGATGCTCCAAGAGTCGCCTCCTCCACCTTCAAGCCTCACGGATGAAGCAAGAGACATGGCTTGGTGAAGAGAGAAGGTGGAAATGAGAGAGAAAGAGGGGCTGTGGGCTAAGTCCAGCTCAAAGAAAATTTTGGCAGCCCTTCGGGGTGAAAATCGGGGCTCTCCTCTTCCTGAAGGAGAGGCCTTGCTTTTATAGAAAAATGAGAGAGAATAATCCAATTTTTCTGATAAATCCTCCAAATAAAAGATAAATACCGTTAAATCTCGTGGGTGAGAGTCCAAAGGAGCCTCCAAAGAGTCCCACAATCCCAAGATGCGCACAGGAGGTTGGGGGGTTGCTTGAGGATTAAGATAAATCCATGAGAGGATAAATATGAGGTGGTTGCGGAGGTCAGCGCATGCGGCTGTTGTCGCAACGGGTCATAGGGGCACGACAGGGACTAACGCGATGGCCAGAAGGGGCGCGACAACAAGGCCACGTGCATGGATTTGCATGGGCTGTCGCGACAGCCATAGGGGGCCCGACAAGGATTGACGCGGCGCCACGACCCGTCGCGTCAAGGAAAATCGATTATTCTTCAATTATTGGCCAATCAAATGGGAGAATAATGGGCATTTAAGGCTCATGGACCCTTTTAAGAGATAATGGACGGAATATCATGAAAATTGGGCTGTTAATGGGCTCAAAGCAAGGCTAATGATAGGCTAAAGGTGAGTGACCAACTTGGGGCTCACTAAGATAACAAGAAATATGGTTCGACTTATAGGCCAGAATCGGGTGTCTACAGATTTGCCACTCCTTGGCTTCCGCTTTGCAGGGGAGCGAAGCAGAAGTGTAGCGGAAGGTGTTATGAAGTGACGGCGGAGTGGAGATGACGCGGAGTGGACTGAAAAGTGGGAGCCAAGGTAAAGAGACACCCGATAATCAACAAGCAAGTGGAATCTTTATGAAAGCCCTGTGTTAGCTGCTCGAGCAGAATGCAAGGAAGACACAGGTCTGGATGAGAAGGAAGAAAGAAAAGGTCGATCAACCCCTCGATTGAGAGGTACCATAGCCGATTGGCCTGCAGGTTTCATTTTGGAGGGACATGTGCGTGCCAGGTAGGTAACTCATGACTCTGTTCTGGGAGCGGTTCGCAACCAAAATGGATCAAAATGAATAAGGATAAAATTGTATAGAGAATCCAGACAAAGAAATCTTTGACAAACTGACGGGAATAACTCACTCGGAGGCAAACCTTCCGATTCAGAGTGGAATAGAATTTCTTGTTTCGAAAAATGAAAAATGGTTGGGCACTCAACAAGGGCTCACCATTAGTCAGGGATGAGACGTGAAAGCTCAAAATCCTACATGATGCATGTTGGGTTAAAGGAAAAGAAATTATTTAAAACAAATACAAAGAAATGAGAAAATAGAAAATATATCAAGGATAATATTGCTAAACCAGACAAAAATAAGTCGAGAGTCTTCCTGCAACCGCTGTACAAGACAGAGTCCGTCGTTCCTAAACTCACCTGACTTAACGGCCTATCCAACGATTAACAATGTGCACCTAGATCATTACTGTTTTTTGGTAAAGGAGAACTCAAATCTCATAGCACATTGAGAACCAGCCGGTCCTTGAGATCATCACTTCCTTCAGATCATCTAACAGATCCCTGTTATCCCTGCATCAGTGAGCCTGAGTAAGAGTATATATATATATATATATATATATATATATATATATATATATATATATATATATATATATATATATATATAGAGAGAGAGAGAGAGAGAGAGAGAGAGTAGTGCTATGGTGCGGCGGTGCGGCCCGCCGCACCATAGCACATCTCCGTTGGATAACATCCAACGGAGGGAAAGTAAAAAAAAAAAAAAAAAAGTCGGTTGCACGCGCCGGAGGCGCATGCATACCACGCCCTCGCGCCCGTTGGATTTGCATCCAATGGGCGCCGATGTGGTGCGGCGGGGCCGTACCCATGGTCCCCGCCGCACCACATATTTTCCCTATATATATATATATAATCACAAGGCTCCCATATATGTTTGACTCTAGGTTAAATTTTTGAAAAAATAGGTAAAAAATAATGATTTTGGGTCAAATTAGGTGTTTTAAGTGTAATACGATGGCCATTGTGAATGATATAACTAGGTTGTCTACAACAAAAGTTTAGTTTTTGTGTTGTCCCAGTAAGATTCAGGTTGACCTGCCTCAAACTTGCACCCTCAAGGTTTCTACTGAGTGCTCATGCCAAGGGTTAACACCACTTATGTTTTGTTTTTGAATTTATGATGTGAAAATTTCATATAATTAGTTTTCAAACATTCGTTTTTCTTGTGAGACTCAATTTTAAAATTGTTTTGCTATCATGCGCATGTAACCAGGAATAAGCTTCTTCTTATTATTTTTTAAAATACCAAGAGTAAACGCAGCCTGCCTATGATCAAGTCTGATCACCAATAGCCTGGGCTGTGGGGAGGTCAAACATCTGCAGAGTAGTGTGTTCCCTTGCCTGGCAAAGTCTGTGAGGTTGAAACCACGTGAACCCTGATTTAGTAGTTGGATGTCCATAGTTGGAATCATATTGCAACCTCATAATTTCCCCTGAAGTGCCTATCCATCTTTGCCACCCTAAGGGACAATAAGCTAGTTATTTTAGATATGCTGCTTATACCTTGTTGATCAGGATCTTCTTTTTGCATCGTAATGTCTCTGACCCAATTATGTCCATTAAAATTTCTCACAGCATTGATAGAATATGTACTTCTCATGGTATTCATCCAGATACTTGACATATTATTATTGCACACAGTTTTCTGCTGTTGCTCTCCGCCCTCCCCCCCACCCAACCAACCCCCCACCACACACATACAAAAGAAAAGGGACTCTCAAGACTGCCTCAGATAGTACTGTGGACACGCGGAAAGGAATCTACGGAGAATTTATAGCGTATGGTTCGTTTGTGGTGTTTTCTCTTTCTTTCTTTTTTGTTATTTGTGTTTTATGTTGGATTTAGATTGATTTCTTTTTCTTTTCTTTGTCTTGCGGGACGTGTCAGTCTGTCTAACGGACAGAAGTAAAAATCCGCGTAGTGCGGAGAGAAAATTTGATGTTCATGAGAATGAACGGGTGCGCCGGTTTATAATCTGAACTTCTTAAGTTCCGCGTGTTTTATTTGTCAGGCGATTAGAGTAGCTTGTGCTGGACCTCTGTCTCTATCGATCGGAATCGATATTTTGTTTACATCGAGTTAAAAGCCCTTGATGTTATTTGACATCAGTTTTAACCCGAATATCATTCATAATAAAGTCGAAAAAAAGATGCATTTCTAGAAAATTCTAATGTGACGTTTTCCTTTCCCCTTTTTATATTATCGGGCAGAATTAACTTTTATTTTGAAAGAAAGATTTGTTCCTTGAAATATTCTGTTTTGAAAGTTTCACTTTGGAAGAGTATGAATGCCCCTTTTTGGGGTTCAAAATATGATTTTGGGAGGAGTGGGAATATACCCGTAGATTTGTTTGGTGCCGAGCATATTGTTTGCTTTAGAATTTTATGTCGATGAGGTCTTTTTAAGTATGAATAAGCGTGTGCCCATGAATTTATCCGGGCTTTGGTATATGTTGAGAATTTGGGCAGCGCTCCCGCATAGGCAGAATTATTATGCAAATATATAAGTATGAGTTTGATGAACATATGATTGTATTGCTTTTGAGGAAAGTCATTGTATATACAGGATGTCCCCGTGGAATACGGTCATATGAACATGTATCTTATGGACATATGAATATATTTTCGAGCAGAATCCTTGTTTAGGCAAAGTTTCTTTTAGAAGATATATTCGTATGAACATGATTTCGCGAAAATATAGATATATTTTCAGCAGTATCTCTGTCAAAACGGAGTTTCTCCCGAGAAACTACCCATATAGGCACAACTCTTTTGTGAATATATGGATATATTTCCGACGGAACCTCCGCTTGTACAGAGTTTTTTTAGAAATGTATACATATAAGCGCAATACTTGTGAATATATGGACGTATTTTCGGCAGAGTCTTGCCTTGAGCAGAGTTTTTTTTAGGAAGTATAGGCTGCCTGGCTGTGCTCTGCTGAGACTCCTCCACCTCTGGCCTGTAGCCACGCCCCTGCTGGAACACCTGTTGGCGACCTCCTCCTCGACCTCTGAATATTTTCTTCAACTTTGATCCCCACTTGCTGAAACCTGAGGAAGATGGTCCCGCTGGCGCCTTTCCTTTGCTAATCCCCGAAGATTGCTGAGGTAGCCGAAAACTACCTGAACCTGACTCTCCTGCATGACGAGTCCGAACGGACCTCTCCAATGTGGCTGCTCTCTGGGCTGCCTCCTCTACAGTCTTGCACATAAGCGGTATCACCGCATTCTGTAATTCTGTCCTCAAGCCTCGAATAAAATATTCAACCATCATAGCATTATCTGATACAACATATAGCACATATCTGCTGAGTGCCATAAACCTCATCTGATACTCCAAAACAGAAGAATTTCCTTGCTGAAGTGTCCGGAATTGCTCCCTTTTTGCTTGCTGCACTTGTATTGGGAAGAATGTGTCATTAAATGCTTCTAGAAATTCCGGCCATGTCATAGTCTCCTCTATCCTGTCTGCAAAGTGGTCTGCGTCTTTAACCTCCACCATTCTTGCGCAAAACCCCGCAACTGATAGGTAGCCAAAACTACCATGTCCGCTGGAGGACACCTCATAGTCACAAAAACCCTCTCAATCTCCTGAATCCAGTATTCAACTGTGTCTGGATTAGGTCCACCTGTACAAGTAGGCTATTGCAGTCTCCAAAATATTTCAACCTGCAGCATCGGCTCTTCCACTGCCCTCACTGGTGGTGGTGGCAGTGTAGGTACCACAAGAGGTACTTCCATTCCTGGTGGTGGTGGAACTGGTGCCACTGGCACAGCCCCTTCTACAACTGGCGGTACTGCTACTACCGGCTGTACCGATGCCTGCTGATCCATACTCATACGGATATCAGTAAGACTTTCTCATATTCTTTCTATAATTCGTTGGGTAGACTCCTCCCGCTCATCTCCTCCACCACCCCAATCTCTCCTATCAGCCATCTCAAATCCCTGCACAAACAACATTCCAACCACATACATACCAACAAATCATTACAAAACCAGGGTTAGCTACCAGCAGTGGACTAGTGTATAAATAAGGCTATGTAATTTCCCAGTTCCTTTATATTTACACGAGCCTTGCTCTGATACCAACTGTGACAGACCACGTCGCTCAAACCCGTTAACCCGGTAATGAGCTTGACCCGACTTCGTCTCCTGCAAACGAGCCGTAGCCTCGCAATGGATATCACACACATGTCTGTGAAAACACAAAGAAACACACTGATATATATATATATATATATATATATATATATATATATATATATATATTCACAATGTCACACATATTTACATTGGATTTACATAGCCAAATTCAACAAAAGTCAAATAAGGTACAAGAGCCTGGGGCATACCCCGAGGTACAACAGGAAATAAACTACACTATTGGAGGCGTCGGCCCAACTCCGCTACGATGCGGCTCTGAACTGGAAGACGGTAGAGAAACCTCCTACTCTCCTTCACCTGTAGGGAGTAGGGGTGACCCTCGCAAGTCACTGGCTCAATAGGGAAACTCCCCCAAAAACCGAACAAACCAAACTCAAGTACGTAAGCAGGAAGCTACGCTAGCAATTTATAGCACATATATGCAGAATATTAAAGCTGTAAATACCACTTACCACTTGCCGATAACTTAAACTAACCTTAATAAATAAACGGCAAAACCACAACTCGGTGTACGTGCAAAAGTAGAGTCTACCACACTCGAGTCACGTAGACTGGTTCTCGACACCGGCAACTGACTCGGACAAACCACACATGTCTACCTCTCAACCTCGCAGCCACAGACGAATGGTCTAGCTGCCGCTCCACTAGAACAAGTCAAACAACTGTGGAGACCAACCAACAACACACCTGTGGGCTACACTGCCGCAAGCCCATGCCTGACACCTCTATAGACTCTGACCTGAGCTCCCTAGAGTGAGGCACTGGAAACAGGACTAGCTGGGGTCTAGTATGTCTACTGGTGTCCGTACCCTCAACCACGAGCGCACTACAAGAGACAAACAACAAACTCACACAAGTCGCTGCCCCACTGTCGTCTTTCCCTCAGCCGGACGTACAACTCAAGCAACGGAGTGAGGATGTCCAGGACAGATGACACAGACCTCGACGGTACACAAGTACCGGGACAAGCCCCGAGCACAAAGCCTGGCTCACACAGAACCTGGGGCACCCAACTGAAGAGGTAACCACGGTAGGCGTCGTACTACCCGCCATGCACACACAAACCATGTGCACACCGCATGACCCATGTGAAATCTCACGTCAACCACGTGAACACAGTACACTAGCCACGTGGACACCACGCCAATCACATGAACCACTTGCAGAGATAAGTGACTTCTTAGAATTGAGCATCAGAGCAGCACACCACTATGCACATAAACCACACATATATTTCTTAAAACTACATTACAATCTTGCCTGTCATTAGTCATTTCATGACCTCCATAGCAGCACACCACTATGCACATAAACCACACATATATTTCTTAAAACATGCTTAACATGATTCACATAACCATTAACCTAAACATGCTTTGCTAATCATTAATCGACGCAGAACAACTTAAAATACCCTAAATGACCTGAGCTAGGTCCACACAGAACCCTCATTGCCTAAGGCTCAACCACTTATTTCAGACAGAAGAACGTGACGGGGGCCACTGTCACGATAAGAACGCGACAGCCCGACAAACCGCAATCGCACACCAGAACGTGACAACGTCTACCGTCGCGTTAAGAACGCGACGGCTCAACATGCCACGTTCACAAACCAAAACGCGACGGGGCCAAGGGTCCGACCTGAACGCGACAGCCCGATCCGTCACCTTCTCAGACAGAAACCCTGCACTCTGATTTTCACACAGAAATTAGCTAAAAACCTCATTTCCATGCATACCAAACTTCTACAAATCAATTACACTATACAGAAAATACAACTACACATCTATACACATTAAACATACTTCAAATCAATCAAATAATGCAATAAAACAAGGAAAGTCCCTATTGATAAGAAGAACTCTCAGAATGAGGCTCAATCGGTGCTCTCCACACGCTCGGAGCAGCTTCTACGTGCTAAAACCACGTCGAAACACAAGCTCCAAAGCCGACGTCACCGGAAATCGCTGCAGCAGCCCTCTCCCTGGTCGAACAGAGCTTCCTGCTCTGTTTGGCCGGAGGGCCAAACTTATCCCAACCAGAAACCAGAACGCGACGTAGCATCCTGTCGCCTTCAGAACACGACGCACCCAACTGTCGCCTTCTGAAAACTTTCCATGCCACGCGTCACAAAGGCGGTGTGGAGAACGCGACGCATCGCGTTCAAAACGCGACGCTTCACCCTGTCACGTTCTCAACCAGTGAACCTGTGGGCTGTTTGGGCTAAAACCTTCGGCCCACAACACCGACACAACGCACGGAGACTACGACCAATGCTCAATGACCCCACATTGGTCATGAGCACCACACCAGAACCAGTAAACAAGGATCTGAACGACCACAACGTTACATTTATAGTTCAGTTGGGACACATAATCTTAGTCGATTTATGATTTTGTACCTATAAAAATAGTTCCCTCACCATAGGTAAAGGATCATGTTCCATATCCTAGTTAGAGATCTCGGCTTAACCTGCATCTCTCTCTCTCTCTCTCTCTCTCTCTCTTTCTCCCCGACATGCTCTACTTTCTTTTGGTCCTCTTCTCTAGCCGACTTCTGAATTGAGCATCAGAGGGTCGACTCCGAGAATCCCTTCTTAAGCTTGACTTCCTATGGGTCGAGCGACGTCGGTATCGACATTGGCAACATTAACAATTTTGTTTCTCCCTTCATCATTAGATCCAAGTTTATCATCTCGGACCCCCTTGAAGTGGATCCGCAGCGACCCTTGAAAGTTTGAGATCGGCTTCGTTAGGAGTGCTACTACATTACAAGAGTTAATAGAAAAAAAAAAACAATTGCCATCTCGTGCCCGTATGATGGAGTCTAAGAATGACTTATAAACAAAAAAAGTATCATTAAAAGAATCATTGATTAATGAATTATTCGGTGTATTTTAAATAATATAAAATATTTTTTGAAATAATCAAAATCTAAAAACTTATTAACAGAACAATCTGATCTTAAAATTATAGAATTTAAAATCTGTGGGCCATTTCAGATTGAAAACCAAATAGACTATAATGGATGTCACGTAGGCACACAAGAAAAATTCAAGAAAATTATCCTAAATTTGAAATTCAGTAATCTAGAAATGATGTAAAAAGGAATTATAGCACACGAAATATAGAGTTGTTTACGGTCCTGTTCAGTCTAATTTTTTGGGAGAATTGAATTGAATCGAAAAAAAAAACCCTGTATTTAAAGAGGCGCTCCCATTGGGAGGGAAGGACCATGTCCATTAGGTCACAAATTTCTTCATAATATTATCTATTATTAAATATATTTAATATATATTTAATTTATTTGATTTCATATCAAAAATCAAATCGAATCGTAAGATATTTTAATACCCAAATCGAATCGAATCGGTCGGTTCAGTTCTTCAACTTGAATTATATTTTGAACACCCCTAATGAAATATAAGACACTATTTTACGACACCTTAGGGGTTTAGGTTTTATGACAATTTATGGAACAACCCAAATGACTTCTAACTAAAAATAAAAAATAAAGTTTATTTCTCTCGATTTCATATCTTAAAATTTTAAGTCAGATAATCCATTAACTTAAACATAAATTGACTTCACCAAAATAACTACTTTATCCTACCCACTCTCGCTTGATGCGAGGACCCGGCTTGGGGAGGGGAAAGCCAGCGGTGTCTGGTCGAGCCTTCCCCGGCCCACCGGGGTCTGGTTCTCGGGGGAGTTCGTACTTCGTAGTCTGACCATGTCGTCTGCCCTTCTCCGGATAACCCGATCGTTTCCCTTCTCCGTTTAGCCCTCTTTTCTTCCCTCCAATATCGCCCGCCCATCTCACCATGGCGCAGCTGGTGCTCCCGCTGGCGCTCTCCGCTGTGAAGTCCCATGGGGCGGCGGCTGCCCACTTGTGCCTCTTCTCCGCTGGAAGATCCCGCCCTGGTCTACTCTGCAGGCCCTTCCGTCGCGGCCGCTCCTCGCTTCTGTTGGGCGGCAGAAGAGGAGTGTCCGCCACGAGCACCTCCCCCGTGTCCCAGCCTCAGTCGAGGCACTCCAAGCCTGATGGCGCGTCCTCGGTCCTCACGTTCCAACAGGCCATTCAGCGGCTTCAGGTTATATGTTTGCACAATGCACCCCCTCTCCCCCCAGCCGGCTAGACTGTTCATAGTTCGCATGTATATGTGATCGTGAGTTACGATACCTGGGTACCATGTAGTGCCAGCTTTGAGAACTTGAAATCTTGTGTACTTTAATGTAGTTCCATGCCGTCTCTTTTAGCACCCTGCCGATTCTTGGTTCGACTACAAAAAAGCGCAACCGCTAGTTTTTTTTTTTAAATCTTTTGTCGTTTGACGGATGTCAGTGTTTGATGGGCTTGGAAGAGACCATCGGGAGTGACATTCTACATTGAAGAAGTTCCCAACAAAACATCAAGTTTGATACTCACAAATTTACTGATGACTGTTATAAAAGGGAAGAATTTAGACATGTGCTAGCCAGCTTTTAAGGTTCCATGGCTTTTGTTAACCTAGTTAGATTTTCTTAAGGTTGTTCGACCATTATGAAAAGCAGTGATGGAGCTAGAAAGTTTTCTTGGGCGGGGGGGGGGGCTCATCAAATGTCTTTTATCATTCAAATTAATATTATCTATTCAGTACCTTACATTTTCACATAAACACCACTAAAAATATTGTTAACAGTATAACTCAACATGAAAGTTCAATTCACCTAACAATACTTCGTTTTCTTTCATACCACAAAAAATACAGTACATCTTTGCAATTTGCCGTTGATTCAATCAGAATCTGACATTGCCATGTTGCACTAGAGTTTGTTATTTTTAATTAAATGTTAGGGTTGTTAACTAAATACCATAGAAGATATGACTTGTTAAACAATGTTCCCAGCTCAGTTTGGTTTAATTTTGATTTGGTGTTTCCAAAGTGGAACATCAACTTGGGTAGATAACTCAAAATAATAAAACAAATACTTCTCAATGATTAGGGTCAAAGAAAATTGCCATCTTTGCATGTTAAAGAGGATGGGAAAATGTGTGTGTGTGTGTGGGGGGGGGTCGCTTCTCTGTCGCTAAAGAAAAGCATCACACCCTGACCCTATAGAACAATGAGAGGGTCCTGTGATTGGTCAACCTAGTCAGAGGGGAGTACAAAACCCAAAAAGGAAAGGATAAACAGGAAATTACATTATAGATCATATGAAGATTTGTGGTCCCACTCTAAGAAGTCACTTATATCCAAATTTTAAATGGAATACATATCCATGCAACATGAAGCTTATGATTTCGGCTATAAAATTGTAATTCTCACACAAAAAAACACAAAGTGGAAGGGCAGGGCGAAGAAATTCCTTCCCTTCATTCTCTTAATGTTGAACTTATACTATATTTTCAAGAATTTTATATGAATATACGACACATGCTTAAGATGCAATACTTATTAAAGAAAGACTTGCTTCTATCTGCAAAAGAAGTGTCGAGGGTGGGAGTTGTGAAGCCATCAATCAAAGTAAAACAAAGAAGATATAAATCAACATAACTTATAAAATAGGATAAGTGCAAAATAAAATCTTGTATATGCATGGCTGTGGAAATATAATTCTTGGGTGCATATTAATTATTATAATCACACTATGTAATTACACATACAAACATCTCCCTAATATTAGGTGTTACTATCAATGTTAGATCAAATATGATCCTATAACTTGAGTTATAATTTAACTAGAGTTAAAAAAGACATTGCTAATGTCTTAATTTTTAGTGCAAATATGATCCTATAACTTGAGTTATAATCCAACTAGAGTTAAAAAACATTGCTAATGTCTTAATTTTTAGTGCAAAAATGATCCTAGTACGTGAATATGAGTGTAAAACAAACCATACTGTCATACTGAGTAAACATAAGTGCAAAACTATCCCTCCTAGTCTGTACTATCACATATGCATTTTGATGGTATCTCTGCAATTGTGTAACATAGTAGAGTTATTTAATTAATGTGTTTGAAGAGTGACATTTTAGGCGATTATGCATTTAACAAGGTTGTTTATCGCAGTTATCCATATGAAAATAATTGAAGAAAATACAGTTAGGAGCAGTGATCAATGGGTCAAGGGATCACACTTCCATCCCATGATTCCCATCCATGAGGTCAAAACCCAACCACCTATTTTTCCAAGGATTGAAAATGTCAGGACGAGCCTTTTCTCCACACATTCTTAGCTCTGGATGGCCTGTCCAATATTAGCTTGAAAAAGTATAGGCTTATTATTGTTTTTGCTTGAGGGGGAACTCAAAGCTTACTGGAATGTTTGCCTTATTGGTCCTTAAGAATTATGAAGTATACGCAGATAGTAAACTTCCTTCAGATCATCTAACAGATCCCTGTTATCCCTGCATCAGTGAGCCTGAGTAAGAGTATATATATATATATAGAGTAGTGCTATGGTGCGGCGGTGCGGCCCGCCGCACCATAGCACATCTCCGTTGGATTTGGATGTTGATCCAACGGAGGGAAAGTTAAAAAAAAAAAAAAAAAAAAAAACGGGTCGGGTTGCACGCGCCGGAGGCGCATGCATACCACGCCCTCGCGCCCGTTGGATTTGCATCCAATGGGCGCCGATGTGGTGCGGCGGGGCCGTACCCATGGTCCCCGCCGCACCACATCTTTCCCTATATATATAATCACAAGGCTCCCATGTATGTTTGACTCTAGGTTAAATTTTTGAAAAATTAGGTAAAAAATAATGATTTTGGGTCAAATTAGGTGTTTTAAGTGTAATATGATGGCCACATTGTGAATGATATAACTAGGTTGTCTACAACAAAAGTTTAGTTTTTGTGTTGTCCCAGTAAGATTCAGGTTGACCTGCCTCAAACTTGCACCCTCAAGATTTCTACTGAGTGCTCATGCCAAGGGTTAACACCACTTATGTTTTGTTTTTGAATTTATGATGTGAAATTTTCATATAATTAGCTTTCAAACATTCGTTTTTCTTGTGAGACTCAATTTTAAAATTGTTTTGCTATCATGCGCATGTAACCAGGAACATGGAAGGCAGGATCGGAATCGGGATCGGGATCGACCAGGCTCGATCCGATCCTGGATCGGATCGGATCGCAAGATCCCATGGATCCAAGGGAAGTCTGGCCGATCCTGGATCGGCCAGTTTATAAAATGGTTTTTTTGGGGAAAAAATTCAGGAAAATTCAGGAAAAAATAGAAAAAAACAGCAAAAATGAGGGAAAATCTGATAAATTGAAAGAACTAATATTTGCATAAAAAACCAATCATACATACATTCATAATATATGAAACATAAGATTTTGTGTATTATTACTACTATAATAATACAAGAAAAGTATAAAATATTAAAGACTTGGTGTATTATTAACCTAAATACCATTTAAGTAAATGTTAAAATTTGTAGTTTCATTTATTTAAGATATTACATGTAAATAAAGAAATATCCCCCATTTGAATCCAATAAAAATATTAAAAAAATCACATCTCTTACTAATAAAAAGTCAGCTCTCCCATCCAAGAAGAAAATCGCAATTTTTGTGATTTTATCAAAGTAGCAACTTTCTAATCTCTCATAATTTGACATATTTAAAATTTTATAATTCAAATAAGTCTAATAAAATACTAAAAATCTAAAGTCCAACAAAAAAATTAAACGTGCATATGACTTCTCCAAGAAGCCGCTCTCTTACTGACAGTACTAAGTCTACTTGAGACCTCTTAGGATTTGGTCAAACTAAGCTATCATCACCCAAACTCATGAGTGTCATGAGTTGGGTGATGGTAGCTCAATTTGACCAAATTCTAAGAGGTTTGGATGATGATAACTTAAGTTTGACCAAATCCTGAGAGGTCTCAAACAGACTAAGTGCTGTCAGTAGGAGAGTGGCTCCATTGGAGAAGTCACATGCACGTTTGACTTTTTTTACCGGACTTTGAATTTTTAGTGTTCCATGTGGTTTATTTGAATTATCAAATTTTTAGATAAACTAAATTACGAGAGATTAGAAAGTTAGCATTTCGCTAAAATCACCAAAATCGCGATTTTCTTCTTCGATGGGAGAGTTGACTTTTTATTGGTAAGAGATATGATTTTTTGATATTTTTATTAGATTCAAATGGGGGGTACTTCCTTATTTACATGTAATATCTTAAGTAAATGAAACTACAAATACTAACATTTACTTAAATGATATTCAGGTAAATAAGGAGATCCTGACAACCCTGCCTGAAGAGGATCCTGAAGGTAGCCTGAGGGAATCGACCTGGATCAGTCTGGATCGACTGAATCGAGCCGGGATCGATCGATCCCGGTTCGACTCGAGCGATCCAACTCAGATCCTACTGAGTTGGGTCGATCCAGCCGGAAATGTGGGGTTTTGGGGGGCTTCAAGGGGGAATCGGTCCTTGGGGGTCGATCCGATCCGGGATCGAGCGATTCTGGCTCGATCCCGGCGATTCTTCCTTCCATGACCAGGAATAGGCTTCTTCTTATTATTTTTTAAAATACAAGAGTAAACGCAGCCTGCCTATGATCAAGTCTGATCACCAATAGCCTGGGCTGTGGGGAGGTCAAACATCTGCAGAGTAGTGTGTTCCCTTGCCTGGCAAAGTCTGTGAGGTTGAAACCACGTGAACCCTGATTTAGTAGTGATCCTGTGTGGATGTCCATAGTGGGAATCATATTGCAACCTCATAATTTCCCCTGAAGTGCCTATCCATCTTTGCCACCCTAAGGGACAATAAGCTAGTTATTTTAGATATGCTGCTTATACCTTGTTGATCAGGATCTTCTTTTTGCATCTTAATGTCTCTGACCTAATTATGTCCATTAAAATTTCTCACAGCATTTATAGAATATGTACTTCTCATGGTATTCATCCAGATACTTGACATATTATTGCACACAGTTTTCTGCTGTTGCTCTCCGCCCTCCCCCCCACCCAACCAACCCCCCACCACACACATACAAAAGAAAAAGGGACTCTCAAGACTGCCTCAGATAGTACTGTGGACACGCGGAAAGGAATCTACGGAGAATTTATAGCGTATGGTTCGTTTGTGGTGTTTTCTCTTTCTTTTTTTTTGTTGTTTGTGTTTTATGTTGGATTTAGATTGATTTCTTTTTCTTTTCTTTGCCTTGCGGGGCGTGCCAGTCTGTCTAACAGACAGAAGTAAAAATCCGCATAGTGCGGAGAGAAAATTTGATGTCCATCAGAATGAACGGGTGCGCCGGTTTATAATCTGAACTTCTTAAGTTCCGCGTGTTTTATTTGTCAGGCGATTAGAGTAGTTTGTGCTGGACCTCTGTCTCTATCGATCGGAATCGATGTTTTGTTTACATCGAGTTAAAAGCCCTTGATGTTATTTGACATCAGTTTTAACCCGAATACCATTCATAGTAAAGTCGAGAAAAATATGCATTTCTAGAAAATTCTAATGTAACGTTTTCCTTTCCCCTTTTTATATTATCGGGCAGAATTAACTTTTATTTTGAAAGAAAGATTTGTTCCTTGAAATATTCTATTTTGAAAGTTTCACTTTGGAAGAGTATGAATGCCCCTTTTTGGAGTTCAAAATATGATTTTGGGAGAAGAGTGGGAATATACCCGTAGATTTGTTTGGTGCCGGGCATATTGTTTGCTTTAGAATTTTATGCTGATGAGGTCTTTTTAAGTATGAATAAGCGTGTGCCCATGAATTTATCCGGGCTTTGGTATATGCTGAGAATTTGGGCAGCGCTCCCGCATAGGCAGAATTATTATGCAAATATATGAGTCATGGTATGCAATCTCGCGAGATTCTCGCGAGAATATCGGTCTCGGCCCCTTCCCGAGAAGCGAGAAGGCCGAGATGAATCAGGTAGGGTTGTCAGGATCTCTTCAGGCAGGGTTGTGAGGATCTCTTCAGGCAGGGTTGTCAGGATCCCCTTATTTACCTGAATATCATGTAAGTAAATGTTAGTATTTATAGTTTCATTTACTTAAGATATTACATGTAAATAAGGAAGTACCCCCCATTTGAATCCAATAAAAATATCAAAAAAATCATATCTCTTACCAATAAAAAGTCAACTCTCCCATCGAAGAAGAAAATCGTGATTTTGGTGATTTTAGCGAAATGCTAACTTTCTAATCTCTCATAATTTAGCCTATCTAAAAATTTGATAATTCAAATAAACCACATGGAACACTAAAAATTCAAAGTCCGGTAAAAAAAGTCAAACGTGCATATGACTTCTCCAAGGGAGCCACTCTCCTACTGACAGCACTTAGTCTGTTTGAGACCTCTCAAGATTTGGTCAAACATAAACTATCATCACCCAAACTCATGAGAATTCAATTCCTAGTTTCTTTATTTATTTACCTGTGTTATATTAAATATATATAATAATCCTATGCGAATCGGATCGATTCCATACGAATCGGATAGAATCAAGGCGAACCCGATTTGGTCCAAATCGCCGCTCCAACAAACCATGATGTGAACCTATGTCATCTACAGTTGAGACTTGGGAATGTATGCAATTATCTATGTTCCTTAAGGAATTATCTATGTGAACCTATGTGATCCACACTTTTATGTTATCCTGATCTCCCGAGATCTTACCGAGATCTCTTCGAGATCTCTTCTCTTTGACCCTCCCGAGACGAAGCCGAGATCCGATATGGCAAACCTTGATATGAGTATGAGTTTGATGAACATATGATTGTATTGTTTTTGAGGAAAGTCACTGTATAGACAGGATGTCCCCGTGGAATACGGTCATATGAACATGTATATTATGGACATATGAATATATTTTCGGGCAGAATCCTTGTTTAGGCAAAGTTTCTTTTAGAAGATATATTCGTATGAACATGATTTCACGAACATATAGATATATTTTCAGCAGTATCTCTGTCAAAACGGAGTTTCTCCCCGAGAAACTACCCGTATGGGCACAACTCTTTTGTGAATATATGGATATATTTCTGACGGAACCTCCGCTTGTGCAGAGTTTTTTTTTTAGAAATGTATACATATAAGCACAATACTTGTGAATATATGGACGTATTTCCTGCAGAGTCTTCGCTTGAGCAGAGTTTTTTTTAGGAAATATATGCATATAAGCACAGAGTTGTGAACATATGAGTATGTTTTCGGGTAGAACCTTCGCTTGGGCAGAGTGTCCTTAAGAAAACATATACATATGAACACGAGTTTGTGATTATATGGATATGCTCTCGGGCAGAATCTTTGCTTAGGCAGAGTTTCCCCTAAGAAGCATACGCATATAAGCACAAATTTGTAGTTTTATGGATATGTTCTTAGGCGGCATCTCTGCTTAGGCAGAGTCTCCTTTAAGAAACATATATATATATATGAACACAAATTTATGATTATACGAATATGTTCTTGGGCAGAACCTTCGCTTGGGCAGAGTCTCCTCTAAGAAACATATACACATAAGCACAATATCCACCATCCCGGAGTCTTGCTCGACGGGCGGGGAGAACATATACATTTAAATGCGCATACCCATAGAGTCTTGCTCAATATGGAGGCATTTAGAGCACGAGAACAAGGGTATTTAAATACCGTGTATCCATAGAGTCTTGCTCGATATGGATAGTATTTAAACCCCGAAGGATATCTCCCCCACAGAGTCTTGCTCGATGTGGGGGCAGGGACTGCACTATGATTTTTTAGAGGCCCTCCATGGAGGCCATCTCGGCATGGAGGGGGATAGAAGAAATGTCGATGTCGTATGGAGGCGTTCTCTCGGTTCTTTCTGCTTTCTTGGATTGTTCCACGCTTTTCACCAAGCGGGGGAAGGGCCGGTACCTTCACGCTGAGCAGGGGAGATTTTTGGAACAAGAAGGGGAGGTTTGGGAGGTGAGAATGCTTCTTGCTATTTTTCTGGAATTTTTCTGATTTTTGGGACAGCAGGGGACCCGGGGGAGAGGACTGCGCAAGAGCCCCTTTTTCAGCACCCTCGGGAGAGGGGGAATAGGGGGCCTTTTATAGGGGAAGGCCCCCCTTACATGCGCATGGGGTGGGCCCCCTCCTAACCGATGGTACC
The DNA here is from genome assembly GCA_014218235.1 of Colocasia esculenta. Lineage (NCBI taxonomy): Eukaryota > Viridiplantae > Streptophyta > Magnoliopsida > Alismatales > Araceae > Colocasia > Colocasia esculenta. The sequence goes on from CM024766.1 coordinate 28,847,356, forward strand.
CCCATCGGTTAGGGGGGGAGAACCCCTTAACCGATGGTAAGACCATCGGTTAGAGGGGGGGTCCCCCCTCTAACCGATGGTACCCCCATCGGTTAAGGGGGGAAAACTTCTTAACCGATGGTGCTCCCATCGGTTAAGGGGGGAATGTGCTACCATCGGTTAGGGGGGAAAGTCCCCTTAACCGATGGTGCTTCCATCGGTTGGGGGGAAAATTCCCCTTAACCGATGGTATGTGAGCGTCATTGGTTTATCTTCAGCTTGTACAGTAGTATCATTTGTGGAGATTTGTAATTCCTTTGGTGGAGGTACGAACACCATATTGCAAGTGAAAGAGCTGAACATAGAGTCCAACTATTCCATGGTGATTTCTTCACCTTCATTAAAGAGACCCAAGCTTGGCGAGGGAGGGGACTCCTCCCCTTGTAGAGCTTCTTGCTGGACTTGGAGTAGCCAATCCCGGAGTCGGATTTTTCGCTCGATCTCCTCCCATGGGATATATTGATCGAGCGTGGGTTTATCAGATGGCCTGGGAGATATGTATTCTTCCAGCTCATCAATTAGCTGTTGGAGCTTCTTAACAGGAGATAGTTGTTGAGGAACTTCTGCTGTCGCAGCACGCTCCATTTGCTTTTTCATCCTTCCTTTTTCATTTTTTCTTCTGTTTTTCTCTCTATTTTTCATTTGTAGGGCTTCTAATGAGTTTATGACTTCCTGCCCTAGAGATGGCTTGGGGGCACTCCTTTGGCTAGAGCTGCCTTCCGCCATAGATTTCTTGGACTTTTTGGAGCTAGTTGATTTTCAAGAGCCTACAGTGACCCATCCACCTTTTGAGGCTTGTGCCTGAAAGGTTGAATTGATTGCTTCTTCAACAATTCCAGGTGGGAGTTGGTAATAATCATCTACAAACTCCTCAGTTTGCTGCGAGATTGGCTCCGCCGCAGTTTCTTCTGGTATTTGATTTCTGTATCTCAAAATGGCCGCTTTGCGCTTTTCCATTTTGGCTTTGCGTTTGCTTTGTCCATAGCCCAGTTGATGATGATAATATTCACATATGTCTTGATATTGTGCTTGAAACTCTGGAGTTGGATCATATATTTGTTGTGATGCCTCACCAAGGTGTGTCGGCGCCAAAGGATTTCCATCCTAATCAATTACTCCTCCTCGAATATTTGTTTCGATCCAGTCATGGAGATCCGGGCAATCTTTGGTGGGATGCATGGCTCTGGAATGATATTCACAGTAGTCAGGCATTTGCTTTTCACTTTCAGAAATATAAGGTGCAGGTTCATACACCTTCACCAGCTCTTGCCTCTTGAGATTATCAAATATGAGCTTGGTATTTTCTTTGACGAAGGAGCGCTGATGTAGAGGATGCCAGTTCATATACCAATGGATAGATATGGATGTGGCATAGGTTGCTCCTCCTCTGACTCAAGAAAACTAGAGGATGAAGCATTGATGACATTCACCGAGTGAGACCCAGGGTTAGCTGGCCCACTCGGCGGATGCTGAGTATGAGGTTGTGAAGGGTCGACCAGAAAACCACCTAGGTCGATTACCCCTTGTTGTATCAACTTTTTCGCGTCATCTTTGACTTTTATGCAATCTTCGATGACGTGGCCTTGCATTTGATGGTGTGGGCAATAGTTGGATAACATCTCCGCTGGAGCACGGAAATCCATCCATCCCGACCGCATGCATAGCCGGAAGAGTGCTAATGTTTGTTGTTGAGGGAAAGAATATAATCTTGCCGGCTAGACAGGATTTGAAGATCCTTCAGATAGCCATCTGATTGAATCGGCATATGGGAACCACGGAGGCAATTCCTGATTCACCTGAGTATGAATTTGAGTGGGTTGTGGAGCGTAGGGTCCCTGAATGGGAGTATCTTGACGTCTCTCCACACTTTGCATAATTTGCCGTAGCTCTTGCTGGCCTTGTTGTAGTTGCTGGAGTTGCCTTTGGACTCTCCGCATTGCTCTCCTTGTGGCTTGACGCTTGGATCTTGGCGGAGAATGGGCTCCAGAAGTATCTTGAGGTGGGTCGCTTGAAGGACCAACCTCAGGATTGCTTGAGCTTGTGGCGGGTTCTGCCGTATGAATAACATTGACAGATTGCTCTGGTCGATCCCAAGCATGAGGCTGAGGAGGGTTGACCATACCATTTTGCATAGATATGAAGCCGTCTTGAATCATCTTTTGGGCCTCGTTCTTGAAGACATAGCAATCTTCAATTGCATGCCCCACCATACGGTGATGCGGGCAATAATTAGGCTGATTGATCTTGCCGACATCCACCGGTTTCTTTGGCTCCGGCAGTGATATTAATCGATTGTCGAGGCAGAGATCAAAGAGCTTCTTGGTATGCTCCTTCTTAAAAGAATAAGGAGCTTTCATGCGCTCGGCCAAAGTTGGCATTGGCGCTTTTGGCTCTGATTTCTTCTTTGGGGCGGTGGGGATTGCTGCCCCCTTTGCTTCATTGGCAGGGGAGAAGTCGATGGCATTAACTTCTTTTGCCGGCAGATTACGTTCTTTGGGGAGCTTGCCTTTGTGAGATGCATGAGCCATTTGTTCGGCTAAGAACATCTCAATTTCTGCTACAATAGAATTTAATTGATCGAAACTCTTGATATTTGCTCCCAAGAGTTTTTCATTGATTGCTGCTATGAGGCCTCTCCGACAGATAGTTATTGCATCTTCTTGGGCAGGAGGATTGTCGCATTTCATGCTAAACTCTCTCCATCTCTGGATGAAGTTGATTGCCGATTCCCCCTTCTTTTGTTTGAGGGAACATAGTTCGGCAAGAGAGACTTTCCTTTCAGCCGTTTGGAAACGGTGAATGAATTTCTTTTGCATATCAGCTCAATCAGCAACTGAATCGGACTTGAGTTTTGAATACCATTGGAATGCGACCCCAGTCAAAGAAGCTTCTTGACTTGATGATGTATAGGATACGGGATAGAATATAAGCCCGTAACCTGAATACCTTCGCCCTGCTGAACGAATATATCTTCAATAATCTTCTTTATTTCATGCCTTTGTATGACGATATTTTGTACTGCTCCCATTTGAGGAGGTATAATATTAGATGGGTCATTGATATCCTGACCCGTAGCTTGAAGAAGAAGAGCACTTGAAGAAGCCGCCGGATTATTTGCCGGGGCGGATCCATCCGGATGCTGACTTTGTTGTTGATGTTGAGTAGAGACTGGCTCCATAGATTGCCGAAGGCTTGAAGTCGCCAGTCGTCTCATTTCATTGACCAGTGAGGCCATTTCAGACCGCCACTGTTGCATGACTTCATATTTGTCGTCATCCGACATTGCTTGGAAATTTTCCTTTGTTGGCAAATCAGTGACGGGGTTGATGGCAGGAGTAGAAGGTCCACCTTCTTCGATTTGAATATTTGTTTCTTCGAAGAAGGGGATTTGAGTTCCCTCATGTTGAGCGTCAACCCGAGGAGGAGCTTGACTAGACGTGCCAGCTTGCCCGCTGAGTTGGCGAGTTCTTCTGGCAAATTGTCTGGTGTTGGGGTGAATAGCCTCTGTAAGGATATTTGGAGTGGCTTCCGCGATTTGTTCCGCCGGTTCACCAGAGTCTCTCCCAGAGGCATAGCATGAGAATATTATAAGCTTGGGTTTTTCGTGAGCCACCCAAGTAACACGTCGTCTTTTTGACGGATGAGTACTGGCACTAGGAATTACCCCCAGCCTGTCAAATACTGGAATTCACGATATACGGTCGAAGACCGATATGCGAGCTTTGGATTGTTGAGTTGGATTTTCTTTGACTACTCGGATATTTTCCGGGCCTTGAGGAATATAGTTTGATTTTCTGTACACCCCTTTTCTTTTTTGTCCTTTGGGGTATTCAGCTCCAGTATGTTGAAGAGGAGTATTTTTGATGCTGCTTCTCTTCTTGACCACCTTTGATGCAATTTCTTGGTCTTTTTTGAACTTCTGGGTCTCCCTTTTGGGAACCCAAATTTGTTTGAGCTTGGTAAATCGCCGTGTCTTTTGCTTGACACCGGCCTTTACCATGGAGTCTTCATGTTTTCCTCGGAACCACCGCAGAGCTGAGAAGCGGTTCGAGGTTGGAATTGTTGGAACATACCTATCACGAGGAGTGATAGGTGGTCTTCCGTCAAGCCGCACCCGCAGGCTTCCGACCATGATGGATTTGCCGGATCTGGAGGTGGCAGGAGACGCCTTTTTGTTTTTGTGATGTTTGTATTGCCCCCGTTGTGAGGGGATGGGAGCTATAATGGTGGAGGAAATCATCTGGACCGAGTAGGTCCGAACTTGAGTTGAGTGGGGTTTCCTCCTTTAGCAGCATCATCTTTTGATGGCATTTGGGTGCCCCTGTTGATAGTTGCAGGACGAACTTTAATATTGGTATGGATCTTGCTGATCTTCTTTGTTGATTTGTTGGAGGGAGACTTTTGAACTGCATCCTCCTCTTGATGGGCCGGAACCACCCCTAGGAAGTAAGGGGATTCGACGATTGCTGGAAAATCTCCGAAAACGATTGGAGTCGCCAGGTAACCGAACCTGGCATGGTTGTTGACGACGAGTGGTCCATAGGTGACGGCCATCTCCAACAGTTTGAAGTTTGCTTTTTGTTTGTACGAGCACCTTCAAGGAAAAACATCAGTATCAGAATTTTCATGAGAATATGCACATATCTTGACTTTTTTACTATGAATGGTGAGAAGAGGTCCCACCGGGCGTGCCAGCTGTGGACACGCGGAAAGGAATCTACGGAGAATTTATAGCGTATGGTTCGTTTGTGGTGTTTTCTCTTTCTTTTTTTTGTTGTTTGTGTTTTATGTTGGATTTAGATTGATTTCTTTTTCTTTTCTTTGCCTTGCGGGGCGTGCCAGTCTGTCTAATAGACAGAAGTAAAAATCCGCGCAGTGCGGAGAGAAAATTTGATGTCTATGAGAATGGACAGGTGCGTCGATTTATAATCTGAACTTCTTAAGTTCCGCGTGTTTTATTTGTCAGACGATTAGAGTAGCGTGTGCTGGACCTCTGTCTCCATCGATCGGAATCGATGTTTTGTTTACATCGAGTTAAAAGCCCTTGATGTTATTTGACATCAGTTTTAACCCGAATACCATTCATAGTAAAGTCGAGAAAAATATGCATTTCTAGAAAATTCTAATGTGACGTTTTCCTTTCCCCTTTTTATATTATAGGGCAGAATTAACTTTTATTTTGAAAGAAGGATTTGTTCCTTGAAATATTCTGTTTTGAAAGTTTCACTTTGGAAGAGTATGAATGCCCCTTTTTGGGGTTCAAAATATGATTTTGGGAGAAGAGTGGGAATATACCCGTAGATTTGTTTGGTGCTGGGCATATTGTTTGCTTTAGAATTTTATGTGGATGAGGTCTTTTTAAGTATGAATAAGCGTGTGCCCATGAATTTATCTGGGCTTTGGTATATGCTGAGAATTTGGGCAGCGCTCCCGCATAGGCAGAATTATTATGCAAATATATGAGTATGAGTTTGATGAACATATGATTGTATTGTTTTTGAGGAAAGTCACTGTATAGACAGGATGTCCCCGTGGAATACGGTCATATGAATATATTTCCGGGCAGAATCCTTGTTTAGGCAAAGTTTCTTTTAGAAGATATATTCGTATGAACATGATTTCGCGAACATATAGATATATTTTCGGCAGGATCTCTGTCAAAACGGAGTTTCTCCCCGAGAAACTACCTATATGGGAACAACTCTTTTGTGAATATATGGATATATTTCCGGCGGAACCTCCGCTTGTGCAGAGTTTTCTTTTAGAAATTTATACATATAAGCACAATACTTATGAATATATGGAGGTATTTTTGCCAGAGTCTCCGCTTGAGCAGAGTTTTCTTTAGGAAATATATGCATATAAGCACAGAGTTGTGAACATATGAGTATGTTTTTGAGCAGAAACTCCGCTTGGGCAGAGTGTCCTTAAGAAAACATATACATATGAGCACGAGTTTGTGATTATATGGATATGCTCTCGGGCAGAACCTTTGCTTAGGCAGAGTTTCCCCTAAGAAGCATACACATATAAGCCCAAATATGTAGTTTTATGGATATGTTCTTAGGCGGCATCTCTGCTTAGGCAGAGTCTCCTTTAAGAAACATATACATATGAACACAAATTTATGATTATACGAATATGTTCTTGGGCAGAACCTCCGCTTGGGCAGAGTCTCCTCTAAGAAACATATACACATAAGCACAATATCCACCATCCCGGAGTCTTGCTCGACGGGCGGGGAGAACATATGCATCTAAATGCGCATACGCATAGAGTTTTGCTCAATATGGAGGCATTTAGAGCACGAGAACAAGGGTATTTAAATACCGTGTATCCATAGAGTCTTGCTCGATATGGATGGTATTTAAACCCCGAAGGATATCTCCTCCACAGAGTCTTGCTCGATGTGGGGGCAAGGACTGCACTATGATTTTTTAGAGGCCCTCCGTGGAGGCCATCTCGGCATGGAGGGGGATAGAAGAAATGTCGATGTCGTATGGAGGCGATCTCTCGGTTCTTTCTGCTTTCTTGGATTGTTCCACACTTTTCACCGAGCGGGGGAAGGGCTGGTACCTTCATGCCGAGCAGGGGAGATTTTTGGAACAAGAAGGGGAGGTTTGGGAGGAGAGAATGCTTCTTGCTATTTTTCTGGAATTTTTCTGATTTTTGGGACAGCAGGGGACCCAGGGGAGAGGACTGCGCAAGAGCCCCTTTTTCAGCACCCTCGGGAGAGGGCGAATAGGGGGCCTTTTATAGGGGAAGGCCCCCTTACATGCGCATGGGGTGGGCCCCCCTCCTAACCGATGGTACCCCCATCGGTTAGGGGGGGAGAACCCCTTAACCGATGGTAAGACCATCGGTTAGGCCCCCCTCTAACCGATGGTACCCCCATCGGTTAGGGGGGAGAACCCCTTAACCGATGGTAAGACCATTCCCCCTTAACCGATGGTACCCCCATCGGTTAAGGGGGGAAAACTCCTTAACCGTTGGTGCTCCCATAACCGATGGTGCTACCATCGGTTAGGGGGGAAAATCCCCTTAACTGATGGTGCTTCCATCGGTTGGGGTGAAAATTCCCCTTAACCGATGGTACCCCCATCGGTTAGGGGAGAAGGGGATTTTGCCTATAAATAGGCCCCCATATACCCCCATTTAGAGGTGTTTTTTGGGATTTCTGGGAATGGGGGTTTTGGCAATTTTTTCATGCCAACAAGTACCCATCTCCCACCTATTGATAATAGTTTGCCTTTCTGAGCAGCAATGTGGTCCCTGGGAATTCTCACAACATGGTTCCTATGAGCTGTCTTGAATGAACTGAATGGTTCCTGTGGCAGAAATATCTTTGCATGTTAAAGTTTTTTGGGAAGTTGGATTGAGTTGCCATAGGGTACCTTTGTGTTTGTCCTGTGTTCTCTTGTGTGTGTCTCTGGACTTAGTATGAAAGGTATCTCACATCTTTGTACCTTTGTTGTATCACCTCTTTTCTCTTTTCTAATAAGATTGATGGCTCACTCTCTTATTTATGAAAAAAAAGAATCTTGTGATTCATTTGTTTATTTTTTATTATCTTTCTGACAGTATTTTGATCATCTCTACTGATACATTTCAATGTGCTTTATAGGAGTACTGGGCTTCTGTTGGATGTGCCATAATGCAATGTAGCAATACGGAGGTAATTATTGTTGTAAAATAAATGCTGCTTTTTGTGTGTGGTTAGTTTAGTATTCTTTCATTCTGGCATGTTTTGGTTGCATTTGTTCAGTTCTGTCTTCCCAATCAGCCATTATATGCACGTCTGACTTTTAGTATTGCTCTAGATATATACTACCCACTTCCCCACCCCCCACCCCCCAAAAAAAAGAAAAAAGAAGAAAGTATTGTTCTAGATATAATTAGAGGTCCTTTTTGTGTTTACATAACATTTTGCATCAGTATTTGGTGGTGGTGGTGCCACATAAGTGCCCGTGATATGAGCATAGGTGGCATTTATGGCTATTGGCTTTGTGTAATAAAAAATAATTTAGTGTGCTTGTTCTTGAAATTGCATGTCTGTTTCTAGAATGATGATTTCTTTTTAACTTATTTATTACTTTGAAATTACTAGGTCGGAGCAGGAACAATGAACCCACTGACATTCTTGAGGGTTCTGGGTCCAGAACCGTGGAATGTTGCGTAAGTTTATTTTACAGGCAAATTGATGTATTTTCTGTCCATAGGGATCTATAATAGTCTAATGATATTTGTCCTACTCTCCTATTGATGCAATTATGTGAGTCCCTTCACCTCATTTAGCTATTAACCCTTTACAGCAGTTTCACAGGTGAATCCAAAAATTTCTTAGATTAGGAAATGGAAGTTCATATGCACTAGAATAAGGTTAAAAAAAGAAGAAAGAACCAGATGCCTTTGAAAAGGCGTATAATTGAAAAGATTATTGAAAACAAGTTTGCTCAATGAGGTGAAGGGACTCACATTATCTTATATAGTGTGCCGTACCCTATACACCATCAATACAAGAAATTACCACCTGAGTGCCCTAAAGTCCCGAAGCTACAAAAGTTTGACGTACATGGGTCGTCTTAGGAGCATCTGGCATATTATATAACTGCCATGGGTGATCTTGCCCTTGATGAGTCCTATCTTCTCTGATATTTTGCAACTACCTTGACAGGTGTTCCATTTCAATGGTATTCAAAATTGAAGCCCAATTCGATTGTTGATTGGGCCGATTTGCAAAAGAAATTTATCGATCTTTTTTAAACGGCCGAAAGAAAAGTATCCCTTGCTGAACTATGCTCCTTGAAGCAAAAGAAAGGGGAATCAACACTCGATTTCATCAAAAGGTGGAGAGAGCTTATCAGGAACAACCCTCTTGCTCAACAAGATGCAATCACTATTTGCCGTAGAGGGCTGTTGACGGTAATTAGTGAGAAACTCTTGGGGGCAAATATCAGGAGTTTTGATCAGCTAAACTCCATCGTAGCAGAAATTGAGGTGTTCTTAGCCAATAATATAGCTCATACATCCCTCAAAAGCAAGCTCCTCAAAGAGCGCAATACAGTAGGGAAAGGAGTCAACATCGTTGATTTCTCACCTACCAATGAAGAAAAAGGAGTGGCAATATCAGTCACTCTAAAGAAAAAGTCAGAATTGAAAACGCCAATGCCAACATTGGCCAACTGCATGAAGACTCCTTACTCTTTCAAGGAGGAGCATACCAAGAAGCTTTTTGATCTCTACTTGAACAACAAATTAATAGTGCTGGCGGAACCAAAGAAATAGGTGGACGTCAGTAAGATCAATGAGTCTAATTATTGCCCATACCATTGTGTTTTGGGGCACACAATCGAAGACTGTTACATCTTCAAGAATGAGGCTCAAACGATGATTCAAAGCGGCCTCATTGCCATGCAAGGTGGTCTAGTCGATCCTCCTCAGCCTCATGCTTGGGATCTGCCAGAGCGGTCAGTCAATGTAATACAAACATCTGAATCCGCTTCAAATTTAAATTCAAATGGCTGATACCATTTTACAATTATTGGATCGGGCCTTCTAACTCAAAACCTTAAGGTGATGAGTGGAGAAGGCTCCATTGTTATAAACACATTGATATTTTGGTCCCTTCGAATGTCGGACTATTCTTACAGTGACAATAATTGAACCTGGAACGTTTGTACTATTCAACAATCTCTCAGCTTCCTCTTGACTGTTTTGTCAAGGTGTGACAGAGGGTTGCTGTGGAATGAAATGCAATGTCTCTTGACTCCCTTCATCTCTGCATGACACTGATTTTGTAGGTTGGCTGTAAACTCTTCCCATTCACATAATTGTTCTCATGAGGACCACTTGATTTAGCAGTTTGGTATATCATGTGTTATTATTATTTGCATTGGGTTCTATTTCAGGCACCTAACGCATTGTATAAGTTTTTTGCTCTTTTACTGTATCACCTTTTGTATGAACATACTTTACTTTTGCTGGAGCTCTACTTTGTTGCTACATTAAGTATTGTTTAACTTTGAAACTGAAAAGATGTTGAAGTTGTTTATAAAATTCATCAACTCGATCAATTAAGATTGCATTGTTCTTTATAATAAATGTTAGCACAAATTTTTGCCAAAAGGTATGCGGAACCCAGCATACGGCCAGATGACAGTCGTTATGGGGACAATCCAAATAGGCTCCAGCGCCATACTCAGTTTCAGGTTAAAGTAGATTGACAAATTCTAAAGCTGCTTCCTAACAGGGAGCTACATTTATCTCTTGTATTATTGTCTTCTTCCAGAAGTGATCTCAAAATACTTCTATCTTCCCAGGTCATATTAAAGCCCGATCCTGGAAACTCACAAGATCTTTTCCTTCATAGTCTGTCAGCACTAGGTAAGTATTATGTTTTCCTGGAAGAGGCACATTTATCATTTTTAGATGGTAGATCAACCATAGCTTATAAACAAGGAGCTTACGGGAGTTATTTCAAATGTTCATTTACAGCTTTATTTATTGGTTTGAAAATATTCCATGGTAGAAAGAAACCTAATCTTGGTGGTAATATTATTGAGAAAATTTGTTTTCTAATTTTAAGTTGTTTACTGCTGCAATTGACATAATGTGCGCCTGTGCGAAATTGTCTGATCCTGATCTGGATTGGCCAATTCTTGGCTGGATCGCCCTAGGGAAATCCAGTTCTAGCGGGTAGCCCTCTCAATCGTCTAAATTTTGGCTGGATTGGCCGGAAGCAGTCTTGAATCTGGATCAGGCCAGATCGGCCCAGATTGGTCAATCCCAGCCAATCTTCCTGAACTATTATTTTTTATGAGCACTTATCACATTAATTCCTTTACATATATGCATAAATATGTCAACATATATACATTAAACCATCATTTTACATATATACATTAGTACATATGTATATATTTACATAGATTAATATGTTATGGCCAGTCTCAACAACTCCCACCAGTGGACTCCCTCATCTATGCCAAAACTACATGGTGGTTGTAAATGTATCTTGTAATCCTTTGCCCAGCCTCCACTACCTTCTGCACAGGTTGCAGCATGCCTATCTCTTTCAATATCAAATCTACGCAGTGAGCTGCACAAGGGGTCGAGAAAAGATGGGGGTACATCTTCATCAACTCTTCCCCTGCCTTCTTGTAGGCTGAGCTATTATCCGTCACCACATGTACAATGTTTTACTCGCCAATCTTGTCAACAACCTCCCTCATCAAACACAAAATATACTCATAATTGTGCACTATGTTGGATGCATCAACAGACTTGTGGTAAAATACTTGTCTATCACAGAACACAAGGAAGTTGATGAGACTACTCTTTGTGGTGCCTGACCAACCATCACATATTAACGTGACACCATATTTTTCCCACTTCTTCTTAAAACTTTAAATGTAAGACTTTATTTTGGCCACTTCTTCATCTAGATATTTCCCTGCCAAGTCTTTTACTGTGGGAGGCTGCACATGTAGCCCCTGGCGTGGGTTTATACGTGGGGTTTGGGTGGGAAGCGCCCAGGGATCGATCCCTGGGCGCGTGGGTTTGTACGTTGGCCAGCTAGTGGTCTTTACCACTGGGTTGTAGTACCAAAAAAAAAAAAAATGTAGCCCCTGGCGTTGTGTCTCTTGGATTGCCGATTTGTAATGGGGGCTATTGGCTACATTAAATGACAAGCCTGCATGGTGCCACCATTTTACCATTGCTTGACCCACTTTATATCTAGGCCCCTGCTTGTCGTAGGCATTTTCAATTCTCGTCTATTTCCCATGTTCTCTGGGGTACACCAAAGGATCCACTTCTTCTATTATCACACATGTGGATCTCTTTCTTTGTCTTTCCTGATGCTGTGTCGTAGGGGGTTGAGTGAAGTAATCCCCCATGTTGGAAAATTGACGAGATTGAGCCCCCCCCACCCCCCCTCTGAGCTGTCGCCAACGTCATACTCTGATCTGTCAAAACTGACTCTCTGAGCTGCCCTTTGGTCAGCTTCCCATGCTTCAACTCTACTTTATGCTCTTCCCTGCCTTTCCATCCAACTTGGTATGATCCTCTCTTGCATTTCCCTGGCTGCCTTCTTCCTTGCAGTTTCGGCCCAAACACCTTTAAGGTGTTCAACCATGAGCCGCTTCACTTTAGGTGGCACCATCTTGCAACTCTGCACATCATAGTACTCGGCTAGCCTGCCACCGGCAAGATGCTTCTTCAGGCGAGAAATGCCACCACCCGTACCGATATGGCAATAATCGTTGCACTTGTAATTGTGCTTTCTACCCATTATGGTGCCATGCTGCCATCCAATATCCTCACTACTAGTCTTCTTCAAAGCCATCTATGAGGGAAAAAAATAGGGATTAGAGTCATTAGAAATTTAGAATTTAGACTATTCATCATTTCATATAGCATTAAAATTAAAAAATTTAAAATCAATTTTTTTGGACCCCAAAAATAAAAATGTTCAATCATGTTCAAAATTTTTTTCTTGACAACTTACAACCTTACTAATATTTTTATGTAAAGATCTTCAATTTCAAATATTTATTATATTTTTTATAATTATTTTTCAATTATTAATCATCTGGAAAATAAAATTAATTTTATATCGAATTTGCATGGAGTCAATTTCTAACACCATGTTAGAACTTGATGATCACATTGCTATAAGTGTTCATAGTTTCCTATTTTTTTAATTTTTTAAATTTGTTTTTCAGAAAGTCAGAATTTGGGGAAATTCTGATTTCTGAAAATCTATATGAAGAGTCTGATTGCGACGGAATGTAATTCCGAAGACCCGATTTCATAATCGGGGCCAATTGTAAAGGTTTTGAAAGACCAAATTGTAATCCAAATTAAATATGTATAAAGAAATAAAAAAACAATTTCCAAATTGTGTGCTAAACGAATCTCGGCAGCATTATCAAAGGTATTCGGATTCAATCTGATGTAAATTAACACCGACTCCGGTTGGTGGGGGTCTAGTACACAAAATTCCAAATCGCTTGATAAAACAATCATGCTGAATAAATACACCAGAAAATATAGGCGCAATCATCCAACAAATGGACATACAAATTCCCCGTGCCAATTTTTTTTAATCTTTTGTTTGTTCATCAGATTGGCACGTCTGCACAAAATGAATAGTATTATCTTTCTGAATAAAAGAAATTTCACATGTTAACATTCAGTAAAACATTTCTCTTAGTGCACAGCCAGACCATTTTTTCCATTACAGGTTTGTTGCCTCATTGTGTTTTTTTTTTTCTTTCTATTATAATATATTTCCGTTAGTTTTATGAAAATTAATCTCGGTTTCTCAGGAATCAGTACATCATGTCTTATTTCTGCACTCTATTGTTTTCTTTCATACTGAATTTTGTTTCCTTTGTATCAGGTATTAACATTACTGATCATGATATTCGCTTTGTTGAGGACAATTGGGAAAGTCCTGTAAGAGATTGTTTTACTGGATACAGTACCCTTATTTAATCTCTAAATTTTCCCTTCAGGCTAGATATACAGTTCTAGCCCTACTGTTCCTTCTTTGGTGTTCTACAACTCGTTCTTCAATCATTTTTTTTATAGGTCCTTGGTGCTTGGGGACTCGGCTGGGAAGTTTGGATGGATGGAATGGAGATAACTCAGTTCACATACTTTCAACAGGTATTGGCCATTCTGAGATGTGTAATCCCCAAGAGCCACTGTTGTAATGGAACTCTGTGGTAGTTGTTAGAGGCAGTTCGGTTCAGTGCTTTTGAAGGTTTTTCATTCAATTGGAATGGCCACATGAAGCCTAACTGAAATAATTGGGTTTGGTTCAGTTCAAAGTGAAATTTGATGTTCAAAGGGTTAATGAATGTTGAGTCTGTGGGATAAAACCCCATGTGAAAGGCAATGCCATAGCCATTGCAATGCAAGGTACCATATCACAAGTATTTTTCTAGTGGGTATCTGTTATAGTATCTGGTATGCAACTATTCTGCTGGTCATCAATGTCCAATGCACTGGAGAGCCAAAACCCTGTAGCTGTGGTTGCTGGGGCCACGACAATGCTTGATGCACAGCTGTCTGCGGATCCGCCTCATCTGCTGCTGCCTGTCTGTCCTACTTCTTCCATGACTTTTACTGCTGGAGTGAGTGGATCTCATGTGACCTTGCATCACTCCAATGAAGTGGAGGAATGAATGGGCATGGAGGAGAAGGATCCGGCAAGGTCAACTCCTTTATGCCAGATTTAGCTCCATGGGCCACCCCCATATCTCTGTTCCAGTCCCTAACAATGTTGACCCCTAGGCCCTAGCGTGGGTGCCCGCGATGGAGTGTGCCAGGGTGAGCTCATCTTCCACATGGCAATACCATTATGGCATTGTTTAGTTCATCTCCATTAGTCCCATGTCATGAATAGTAAAAACCATGAATTCGTTATAAGTAAATCTGTGCCTTTTCACAGCAGAGAGCTTCTAGGCCAGGCACAGGGGGCGAGAGGTTTCACATAGAAGAGTAATGTAAAAGAAATTTGTATCAATCTGTTTTCTCGGTCTTGTTTGATTGAGAACCTTGAAAACTAAAGTGAAAATATTTTTTCAACCTGACCTGAAATTTTGGTTTTGTTTAATGCAAATCTCTACTAGCAGTTCTTTGTTTCTTAGGGAGAACAATAATTGTCAAATGCATAACATCATGTTCCTGAACATGCATTCTTCTGCTGATGAATTTATGTGGTTGGATCCACCTTTCCTTACTGTACACTATATTCCCTCAACAAAGTTTATCTTTTTTGATTTTAGTTGCTCGGATTTCATAACTAAACATGTCTGCCTCTTAAGTTACTGAAAAAAAGGTATATGATCTTTCAAACAACCTTGTTACAGATGTAGTGATAAGTCAGTCATGATTTTGTGTGCTTTTGTTTTATTTTCACTTTAGTTTTCATGAAGATCTATTGGGCAAAATCTTTCCTCAATTATTCTCACATTTTGCTTAGTTATGGATGATTATTCCCTTAACTTTCTGACTATTTGGTTTAAGGCTGGAAGTCTTCAGTTGTTTCCAGTGTCTGTGGAGATTACATATGGCCTTGAGCGCATTCTTATGTTGCTTCAGGTAAATAGTGCTTGAAGTTTAAATAAGCTAATTTTTTCTGGTGAAGCTGGTGAAGTGTGATTTGCTCAAATTAAGACATGAATTTGCAGGGGGTTGATCATTTCAAGAAAATAATGTACACTGATGGAATCACATATGGCGAGCTATTTCTGGAAAATGAGTATGCTTGCATTGTTCTAGACATAGAATCCTGGCACATTATCTTTTGTCTTCTTGATAATTGTGCATCAAATCCTGATTCCTCTGTGTTAGCATGTTAGATACTAAAATTACTTTAATGGATGTTTAGCTGTGGCAGCTTCTGTAGACAGCTTCCTCTCGAAGATGTCAGGGAAGTTGAGGAAGACCTTTTCCCAAACTAGGTCTTCAAGAGAAATTGAATTGGATAAATATCCATTTTATGTGGGAAGGCTTTGATTTGACTGTAAAGTTAAGCTCCATTTGACTGTTCTACTGATTTTATTAGATAAAACAGAGGATTCTGCCGTCTGCAGCATGTGTTGTGCATTTCTTATGGATATTTTCTGACTAATTTAAACATCTGGTACAGCTGTGGAGGTTGAGAAGCAAATAGCTATGTCATAAACCAGAAATTTATCTAATTTCATCACTTACACCATTACTTATTTTCATCTACTATTAGATGATCCTTTTCATATGTCTATGCTTGTTTATTTCCATTGTCATCTCAAAATTTAGGGTCAATTTTGTTTCCATTTCATCTCTAAATTTAGAGTCGATTCTTGTGAACTTACAGTAGATAGACTTAGAGAGTACCATCATTATTTTTGTTGTGGTTTAGTCCCATATCTCTTGGGAGATGGGAGTTTCACCTCTATATATGTAGAGGATTTCCTCAACTCAACACCTAGGTTTTGGGTTAGAGTTCAGGACTTTATAATAGAGGTGAAACTCCCATCCCACCAAACCACGAGTAGCGACAAGTGTCCACATATGGAGAGAGGATCCAATGGGTAAGTCCGCTTTGATGCCATGTTAAAGGCCATCCAAATCCTAGGCGTTGAGTTGAGGGAATCTTCTACATATATAGAGGTGAAACTCACACAGATTTCTGATATAGGACTACACCACAACAATTTTATGCGAACTTAACATAAACTTCAGAAACTGCTGCCTCAATCTCTAGATGCTTAAGTTATCAACGGGGCTGTCTGATTCAAATAATTTTAGTGTCCGGTATGCAGACTTGAGGATACCCAATTCATCTTTGTGATCATATGTTCAGCCTTCTTGAATAAAAGGTCTTTCTAGAGTTGTTTTCAATGGTAACCAGAAAATTCTAGTTACCTGTTACCATTGTTGAAAGTAAAGATGCAAGTTACAAAAAAATGTAAAATAAGAAAAGATACATAAGAAGAATAGATGTATGTGAGAAAAAGCAGAAAATAGAGATGATTAGTCTCTCGACTGAGCTAGTAAGGCGACTACCACACAATTAGGACCTCTGTTTCTTGACATCCTCCAACACGGAGGCTGTAAATCACATGATCCACCAATCTGCTGCCAATTCACAGTCCAATTGACAGCTCTTTGCAGAATGTCATATGTTGAACCGAAATCACCCTTGAATTTCCTTTCATTTCTCTGTTTCCAAACCGCCCATATAATAGTCCAAAACTCTGGCCCAGTCCTTGAGAAAGTATGATGATCTGGCAGCTACCCCCCATCTCAAGAAAGTATGTAAATCAGCAGGCATTACCTCCTTTATATGGAAACATCACATCACCTCCTTTATATGGAAACATCTGAGCACCATCTGCCAAATAATAACTCTAATGATTCCACATGAACAAAGGAGATGATCTATGGATTCCCCATATTGACCACAAAATGTATATGATTTTTTATCAATTTTTATAAAGGCCTTGATGGCTTGATCTTGTCAGCTGTAGGCACTAGGTAGCCTCATTGTTGCTATCTTTGAAACAAATAATAGATATTATATGCAGTCCCTTTCACCATGAATTTGTGCCACAATACTCTCTCACCCTCTTATCAATTTAGAAAGTGGTTATTTAACTAAATTGGCCATTATGTCCCCATCTCCATGTCATCTCAGCACAACCAGAGCTTAATCTTGGATCATGGGATAAAACCTGCTGCAGTTGAATATATTCTAACATCTTCGTGTCAGTTATATTTCTTCGAAGCTGAATTATTTAATTTCTGCCTCTGGAACCCCTTCTTCATACATATTCCTGATTCTTCTCTTTGAAACCTGGACAGCCTGTATGAAGTCCCAAACATCTTAGCCAGTAGCTTTGCCATACACCAAGATTCTTCCCAGAAAAGGGAGTTTCTTCCATCTCCTACTAGCATTGTAGCTAGCAAAGCAAATTGAAACATTAAATGCATATGCAGACTTGAGAATATGTTTCCATGTTGTAGAAACATTATTCAATGTATTAGGATTAACATTCCATCTACCTTTTTCCTTGAAATATTTAATCCTTAGTTCTCACAATCATTGTCCAAGACTCCAAATGACTTCATCTTCATTCCTGAGTCTCCATAACTACTTTACAAGCATTGCAACGCAGAGAAGAACGCTGTGTTTCTGTTGCCAATACATCATCCTATGAAAGCAATTTCCAGTCTGGCCTTTGAAGAAGCACCAAAACCTGAGATACCCATTTCTTTTTACTGCTCCTCGCATGGAAGGCAGGATCGAAATCGGATCGGGATCGCCCAGGCGCGATCCGATCCGGCCGATTCCCAAGCAGAATCGGAGGAATCGGCCTGGATCGGCCATGGCCGATCCGATCCAGAATCGGCCGATCCCGATCCGATCCGGCCGATTCTGCCTTCCATGGGCCTCCTCGAGCATTTTAAGCTCTTAACAAGCCGACTACCTGCAGACTTATGTCTAGCTTCATTTCTCCACCATTCAGGTACCAGATCCTTGAAGCCTTTATGTGTCATCCAAGCTAGCTCAAATATGAATGTTCTTGCTTTATTTTTTAGTCCATTCTATGTTCAAAATGTAGAGGAATATGATCAGATACTGACCTACTCATCCCTGTGACAAGAGAATCTGAAAATAATCTTGGGCATTCAGTTGGCACAAAACCCTGTCTAATTTTGACTAAATTTCCTTTTCCTGCATATTTTATGAAGTAAATCCTGTTAGGCAATGGAAGCTCAGATAAAGTACAATCTTCTGTCCACTGACGAAGTAAATTCATTTCTCTAGTCCATCTGTGTCATCCTCCTGACCTTCCCCATAGAAGCATAACACAGTTCAAATCTCCAAGGGCACACCAAACATCCATAATCCTTTCCTTAAGGCCATAGAGTTCTTGAATCCCATCCTCTTCTTTTTTTTGAAAGTGGGTAGTACCACGAATACCTTAAAAGAGGAGTATGTACAGTCTGAGGTTGTATTACTTGTTGTAGGACTTCATTTGGACAATCTGAGGTAATAAAGAATTCTCTGCACAACTGTACCCATGAACATTATAGTCAAAGTGTGTAATCCTTCATGCCAAAGGAGGCCTTCTCATTTTTTGTTGTTCCACATCACTAACTGCCCTCTTTTGGGCCCATTAGGTTTCATCATAGACTACCCTGCATAGATAGAAGTCCCAATTCTCTTGATGACCTGAACAATTAACATCAGCCTTGTTTTTCTGCAATTGTTCTTTTACTTCCTGCAAGACTTTGCTGTTCATTCCCCTCACATTCTAAAAAACAGCCGTCAATGGAAAATCTTATACCCTTCTCTCACCTCCTCCCTTTCTACCTCTAAGGTTGTATTCCAGCTGATTCTTCTCAACAAATATCATCCCCCTTCTTCCAGTGATGTTGCCTCCCCTCTCACTACCTCCCTTTGCACTATTTTGTAACACTGCTGTCCTTCTGATTCTTTTAATCAAGCTTCTAGAAAGGTTGTTCTTTCTGTTCATTCTTTTAATCAAGCTTCTAGAAAGGTGTTCTTTCTGTTCAAGTGAAACCCTAATCATATACCCAAGCCAATGTTCTCCTCAGTCATTCTTCACTTTTTGATGGATTAAACATTGCTTGCTATCTCTTCGGCTTCAGCTGATCTTCAAAATGAATTAAAGCCAAATCTGATGAAGGACGGGCAGAGTAATTCTTCCCTCCTCCTAATGTCTCTTTCTTTGCACTACTCTCTTCATTTTCACCACCTGTAATGTCCTTTCCTCCTCACATTTACTCATCATCATCATCAGAGACTCAGAGGCTTATCCCATTATTTGGGGTCGGCTTCTTGTATCTTTTTCTGCCAAAGATTTTTAGCAAGTGCTATATTCATGTTTAAACCCAAGAAATCCAAGTCCTTCCTAATAACATCGCACCATCTCATTTTAGGCCTCCCCTAGTTCTTTTAATGACATCCGCTAAGATTTGGTCATATCGTTTAAATGGCGTTGAGTTAGGGTGACGGTACACGTGTCCAAACCACTTAAGTCTATTTTCTCTCATTTTCCTATCAATTGGAGCTAAGCTCCAAAATTCCACCTTCTTCATTAAGACCTTGAACCCCTTTAGTAGAGCATTTTGTCCTTCCAATCTGCAAGAGACCAACCTGTCTTAGACAATCTAGGAACTCGTTTCTGATATGGTTCTAACTTCTAAGTTCAGAGACCTGAATGCTGGGAGGCCTAGTGCTTAGCCCTCCATGTAGACTAGGTTGTGAGGTCTGAGGTTCAAATCCATACTTAGGATCATGGATGGCATAGTCGGGTCAGGAGGGGGGGGGGGTCGGACCCAGCCGACCTCGACCCGAGTCGGGTCGGATCCGCGAATCCGCCCCACTCCAATGGAGTCTGGCCGATCCAGGATCGGCCAGGTTAAAAAATTGTAAAAAATTGAGGAAAAATCTGAAAAAATTCTGAAAAATCAGTAAAAATTGCAGAAAATTATGAAAACACATACAACATTCATTGAATACAAACACAATGAAATTCAAATCTTATCATGTTCATGTATCATAAAGAACAATAACAATGATTAAGACATAATGATTATGTTCATACATTGAAAAAATACATATATGTACAAGTTTATAACATGAAATAAATAAAAATACCTTGTCAATTTGACATTTTTGAACCCTCATCCTCTGCCTTATGACACTGAGCAGGTGGCCCATACAGGGTATATTCAAAGCCAAACAAAGAATTGGTGATGTCTTGGAATCCTCTTTGGATGCCTCGAGGTGTTGTTGCTTGTTGGTTTGAACTTTCTCCTGATTGTCCTGGAGTGAAGAAACTATTATACCAGTAGTTTGAATATTGCCCAAGTAACTTGTCCCACTACTAGAGCTGATATCTGAATATGGCAATTTTGGGGGACTAAAAAAGGGTGGATAAGAAGGCCCATATCCCCAACCATGTCCTGCTTGCCTTTGTTGGCCTTCATATCCCCCATGTTGTTCTTGTGCTTCTCCTTGGCTTCCTTCTTGTTGATGGGGTGGTACTGAATAATCCTCATATCCTGAAAGGATACCCCCAAGCCCATAACCTCCTGTGGCTCCAGTACCTGCATCACCACCATCATCATCATCACCACCATCATCATCATCAGATGATTGAGTGGAGTCATCACTCCCAATTGCGTTTCCTTTGTTAAGCATCTTTTTTTGACGTTGATAATGCTTTTGTTCTTCCTCATATAATGTAGCCAAGTGAGGTGGTAGGGGTGGAGCCTCAGAAAATGGCTCCCCAATATGTGTCTCCTCAGGAGAGTCGTCTATACGATCTTGTGATTTTCTTTTTGGTTCGTTTGTTCTTCTTTCCTTGTTGGACTTTGCTTTTTGCTTGCCTTTGTCTTTCTTTCTTTTTAAGTCCAATTGAGTGGTAGATCTTCTGAATTCTGGCTGAGATGAAGAAAGTCTAGTAGTCTCCTGTACAGTGGCAGATCTTCTTAATTCGGGCCTTTGACCTCTCTCAGGAATAGACGCATATCCAGGTACATGTTCTTCTAATTCTACATTTTCTGCACATGCCTGTACCAGACGATCATCAGGATGAAACTCAGGTATCTCTCCCTCAGCTCTCGTCTCCACCCAAGCATGTAAAGGGTGTTCTTCATTTAGCAATTCATCCACATCTATCTCAGGAACTATCTCCTCAAATGTTCTACCAACTAGTTGCATGAATCTTTGCCTTTCTAACTTTTTGCTTCACCCTTAAACGCATATTCTAGTGGCAATAAACCAACTTCTCTAGTCTATCCACACCCAGCTTATTGCGAATTTTCGTGTGAATGAGGCTGAATGTACTCCAATTTCTTTCACATTGGCTAGAAGAAGTGGTTTGACTTAACAGTCTCACTGCAACATACGTTAAAGGATTTGTGCCAGCTTGTTGGTAATTTACTTGAATCCACCATTCAGCTGTTGCAATAAAAGGAGTGAACATTAATCAGTTTATAATGGTGAATTCCTAAATGTGATAAATTTTCGATTTTTGGCAAATAATTATCATGTAAAATAACCTGAAGTAGAGTCTTTGAGCTGCACATCTCATGTCATATGCTCCATATATCCCAAGTTTCATCCTATACCTCTCCACCTACAAAATGGAAGATATAACATATGTCAAATGACCCTTGCAAAATGAAACATACATACATATGCAAAAGAAAACATTCTATCATACCTCTGCCATTGCATCTAATATCTCATTCATTGTCCTTGCTAGGCGAGTGATGACATTCATGCTGCCTCTCATCACTTCTCCATCATTATGCACATTATCTTTGTATTGAAATCTATAGTTGAAAAAATACCCTGTATATGATAAGAATTTTTAGCATGGTATGATAAAAATTCAGAAATTAATTAAATTCAATAAATTACCTGCAGCATGAAGATCATGGTGGAGAGTCATCTTCCATCTCTTATCTACGATGGCCCACCATTTTCTGTATGCTTTGGGATTCCTTTCCCTCAAATTTTCCTTTGCTCTGTCCATTGCCTCGTACAAATATCCCATATCATTTTTATCATCACCATCAACCATTCTAAGAACAAGTACTAGAGGCTCTATTACTTTGAGGTAGGAAATTCTTTCCTAAAATCGTGCATTGCTAATCAAATCTTGTACTTGGAGAGCAACATCTTTACTTTCAGCCCTAAGAATATTTACATGTTGCAAAAATTGCTCAGAATTAATCAATTGGCACAATTGATGCCTATATTTCACGAGGCTCTCCAAAGAAATAAAATTTGATGCAAATCGAGTGGGATCGACATGGAGAAGATCTCGTCCATCTGTGTATTGCCTCATCATATTCAAAATCCTATTGTGACCATAAATAAATGAAGTGATCATTTGATTTGAGCATCATCAATGAGGCCATGAATATGTGGATCTCAGCCTATGTCCTCCATCATCAAATCGATTCAATGTGCTGCACAAGGAACCCAATAGAGATGTTCTCTTTTTTCTATCAACAATCTACCAGCTGCCTTGTAGCTCTCTTCATTGTCAGTGACACCACAACTTCATCCATTAGTCTAAACAAGTAATTTGCATTCTTGATGTTGTTAGAGGCATCAACAGATTTAAGAAAAATAGTACCCTCACAACAATAAATTAGGAAATTAATCATAGATTTTCTTGTGGTCCCTGTCCAACCATCACACATAATGGTGCAACCACGTTCATTCCAAACATTTTTGAAGCCATTCACCCATCCTTTCAACTCATCATACTCCTCATCAAGCCCAACATCATAAATGTACTTCCGTGTGGGAGCCTTAAGACTAGGTCTAGCTTCTGCAATTGCATCCAACATAGTTTGGAAATATGGGCTCTCTGTCGTATGTGCCGGCACACCTGTATGTCAAAACCATTTCACAATACCTTTGATTGCTCCCTTTGCTGCATTTGCAGTGGCTTTGACTCTTTTCAAGGCCTGCTTGATAAAAGGTTGCTTTACAGGCCTTGATCTATACAAATATGTATCCATAGAACCCTGTGTAGGATTATGAACATTTGAGAGTCTACCTCCACACCCTAATGCACCGACAGCCCTACGAACTGATGTGCTCCTAGGAAGAGATCTCCTAGAGTCATCTCTAGACAAATGTGACCCCGATGCCCCCAAGCCCCTTCGTCTATCATCTTCCTCTGCATAAGAACACCGACTAGCACGTGCAGTTGTAGTGAACTCAGGATCATGATCATCATTATCATCTTCATCATCATCCACATTGATTAGTAAACTATAATCTCTACGAATCTGTCGCCCAGAAATCTCATCTTGAAGTTGTTGTTGTTGCTGACTTGTTAATAATTTTCCAGTTTTTTTCCCCTTCATGTATGCTTTCATTTCATTCCTAACCTCAAGTGGACATGATGGACATTTTGCTACATTTCCTGAAATCCCAACAATATATTGTATGTTGTTTAAGACGATATATGCCTCCAAACATCTCCTTTGCACGCCAATTACATTTTACTTTTTTCTGCCGTGCATCAAGGAGAGTACCATGAGCCCAATCAGGATCAATGGCCTGCTCCACCTCTTGCTCTTCATGTTCTTGATCTGCCATATTTCTGTGTAAGAATGCAATTGAATTGCACGTTAATTACACAAAATCCCTAAATTTTAAACCCTAATTAGGGTTCAATTTGGGAATTTTGGGGAAAATGGGTCATGCAATGTAATTGAATCTACAAATAAATTGTAATCAACTCAAATGACTACATTGGACACTCGATTGCATATTAATTATATTAATGACACAAAATTTCTAAATTTTTAACCTAATTAGGCAATTTAGGAATTTTGGGAAAAATAGACCATGCAATATAATTGAGTCTATCAACAAACTCTAATCAATTCAAATGATTGCATTGGGCAGTCAATTGCACATTAGTTGCATTCATGACACAAAATCCCTAATTTTTAAACCCTAATTAGGGTTTAATTTGGGGATTTTGGGGAATGAGGGTCATAAACATCTTATCAATGCTATTTATCTATAGATCTATAGCATATTCAACATTTCCTATTTTTTCAGATTTTTTAAAAAAAAAAAAAAATTCACCTTGCATAGAAGGAAGAGAGAGAAGAGAACAGAAAAAGAGAGGAAGAAGGAAGAAGCGGCGGCGGCGAGCCTCCTCTGAGCTCCGGCGGCGGCGGCGAGGGAGGGGACCTCCGGAGGGGGGGCAGGAGGCTGGGAGGGGGCGATTGCGCAGACAAACAGCTCTGTCTGCGCAGTCCCGTGTCTCCCGATCCCTCCTTAAGGAGGGATCTGCAGGAGTCGCCCTAGTCGGGCCGGATCCGCCTAGAGTCGTACGACTCCAGACAGATCCGGCCCGACTAGGGCCGACTCCATTAAACATGGCCCCGCTTCCTGTGGAAGCGGTCTGGAGCGAGTGGAGTCGGGGTGGATCGGCCGGAGTCGGGCTAAGTCGGGCCGCGCTCCGAGTCGGCCAACTTTGCCATCTATGCTTAGGATAATGTAGTAGACTAGTTTCCAACTTAAAAAAAAGAAGGGAAAACAGACCTGAATGCTCCACAGTCCAGATCTGGTGAAGTGGGACACTAGACGAATTTCCTTTTGAGTTCCACCACTACACTCGTCTATGGTGGCCAAGCATGAAGGACAATGAGCCTACCTTGGGAAGGTATCTACTGTATGTTGATTGATTTCGTTCTCCACACATGGTTTGGAGCAGAAACCAGCAACTCAACATTTCACTTCCCACACCTTCTCACTTCCTCATGCTCTCAGGTAATCTGCAACAACTTGTCTAACATTCTTCATTCCTTCTGCTTTCTTTATTATAGAATGCACCAAGCCACTTTTGACATCTTCAATCTCTGCCGACCATGGTATCTCGCTAGCTTCTTCCTTTCTACAGTTTACCATCTGTTCTTCCTTCATCTTCTCCTCCATGACACCCACTCTTCTTATCACCACCTTCTCATTCATGTACCTGGTGATGTTTAGAGAGCATGTCATAGCTTCATGATCACCCTTTCTACATTTGAAACATCTCGCAGCTGCCATCGAACTCTTTTGCCCAGTGCCCTACCTTCGAGCATCTCACACCGATTGCTTCAACTGAAAATGCTATGTTTTGAGATTGATGATAGCATTGGATTTTTTTGGTGGGAAACCACTTGCCATCCTTCATTCTCCTGTTTCACCAGCTTTTGCCTTTCAGCCTACTTGCCTTATGCACCTTCTCTGAGCCATTCTTTCCCACTGCCTCCTTGCTTGAACCTCTCAAAGAGGGAATGCCTTCGGCACGACTTGGTGGAGCGGTACCTTCGGCACGACTCGGTTGAGCGGTACCTACTTCATTTCTCTGAAGCGGCGTGCGCTCTCCTAGGTCGGGCCTGGGTTTATCCCATTTGCCAAAGATGCTCGAAAAAGTCAGTTAATGACGAAAATGTCCGAGTATGCCAATCAGTGACGAAGACACCTGAGGAAGTCAACAAATGGCTGAAGCACTCAGGAACGCCAATAAATGGCAATAGCACTGAGGGAAGTCAATCAATGGCGGAATTACTCGGGACTGCTCGGAAAGCCCAAGAAATGGCAGAAGCTGCCCGGGAAAGCCCGGAAATGGCAGGAATGTCCGGGAAAGCCAAGAAATGGTAGGGATGTCCGAGTAAGCCAAGAAATGGCAAGGATGTCCAGACAGACCAAGAAATGGCAGAGATGTTCGAGTAAGCCAAGAAATGGCAAGGATGTTCGAGAAAGCCAAGAAATGGCATGGTTGTTTGAGAAAGCCAAGAAATGGCAGGGATGTCCAAGAAAGCCAAAGAAATGGTAGGAACATCCGAGAAGAGCCAAGAAATGACAGAGGCGCCTGGAAATGTCAGTAAATGACAAGGGGCCCCCTGACAGTTATGAATATAATGTTGTCCATGTCTCCTCCAAATTTCTTCTTCAAAAGACAACATTGGCCAAGTTTTCAATTCTCTGATCATGGCGGCCGATGCTTGCAGAAATATCCTGATAAGGAAAAGTTGCAGAAGTCCCAGAAAGGGCAGAGAGTTGCAGCAAAATCCTTCAAAGGGTGGGGAACTGTGGAAAAGTCCTTGCAAGGCCAGAAATTGTAGTAAACTCCTTAAAAACAAGAAGTGGCAGAAAAGTCTCTTTAAAAGGTAGGAAACCATATGGCCCATGTTGTTTGCACGGCTCGGTGGAGCGGTACCCACATCACTTCTCTGAAGCGGTATGCGCTCTCTTGGGCCCAGCTTATGGCTGGCCATCTCCGGCCTTAAGATCGTCAAGAAATGGCGAGAATTTCCATTAAAGGTCAAGAAATGGCTGAAAAGCCCTGTGACGTCAAGAAATGACCGAAAAGCCCCAGGGAGTCAAGAAATGACAAGTGTACCCCGAGAAGTCACTGAATGACTAAAAAGACCTTGGGATACCGAAAACAACAGAAGCACCCAGAAAGGGTACAAGCTGGCAAAAACTGGGCAAGATCGCTCAAAGGTCCCGTCACAATCAAATGGTGATGGTGACCATGAAGTAAACACAATGGACTGGCAGTGATCATCTTGGCGATCCAACAGTCTCATTGTGATGAAATCCAAGTCAACGGTCTGATTGTGGCTGAAGCAAATTCAGGAGAATCGGATCGTGACCGAATGAAGTGTTGAAGACCCGATTATATAATCGGGACCCCTTTGTACAGGTCTTGAAAGACCAATTGTAATTTAAATTACATGTGTACAAATATTAAAGTTTTTCAATTTTCTTTGCAAGAGTGTGTACCCACAAAGGGCGACCATTAAGGTCAATGTTGTCACAACAAACAGAGACAAAAGTCTTTCTTTGATATTGAATCAAAGGTGTTCGAGTTCGGCTCGATGTAAATTAACACTGACTTCGGTCGGTGGGGAAAGGTCCAGTACACGAAACCCTAATCGCCTGATAAAAATAAATGCGCAGAATAATATTGACCAGTAAAAGGACATGTAAAATACCCGCATTAAGCGAACCCCAAATTTGTCTGTTGTACAGACTGGCACGGCCGCTAAAACAAAACAGAAAAAGAAAGAAAAGAAAAGAAAGAGAAAAAGAGAGGGTATTTTTCCGCGTCCGACAATGATGTACAAATTTTCTCTCATTCTCTCTAGACAGGCTTTTTACTATATAAGTAAAAATGCCCTGGGTATTGAGTTATTTGGGTGGCTTAAGTTGGTAGTAGCATATTTATTTTATGATTAGTTATTTAGTGGTGGTGCTTGAAGTCTGTCTTGTGATCTTTTGGATATGAAATTTCTAAACCTCTTTTCAGTTGTACTACCTTTTTTAGCAATAAAATTGGTGGTATAGTTTACCTTTTCTGACAGAGAAATTAACTTCATTGTGGTATTGACTATTGAGCAACAGCATCCAGAACCATGGTTTGCGAAATCGGTCGATTCCGGATTGGCCATGGCTGATCCGGCCAGTTCTGCTCCGAATCGGCCAGAATCGGATCGGCCGATTCGGATCGGGAATTGGCCATAATTGGATAGGCTGATTCTGGCCTATTCGGATTGGGAATCAGCCCGATCCACATCGGGATCGGCTCTGGCCGATTCCAGGGTCGATCCGATTCCGTTTTCCATGTCCAGAACACCTCTGAACTTCTTGATTTTTTTATTTCTTTTTCTTGGCGAGTCCTTCAATCATTTCCAGTGCATTGTCTTAACCTTCAGTGATGAGAAAAGTTCAAACTACATTAGATGAAATCCTATTATTACAGGAAGTTGACCTATCAAAACCACAATAGCCTCCAAACAACTGGCAACTTGAGATTTCAAAATGGGAGTCACTGTACTATTTTTCTGAAGTTAGACAATGCGTACAAAAGAACTGCTGAAGCTCATAAAGTGATAGAAAAGGATTATATGGCAATCTAATCTGTCTCTTACTGTCCATCGGCAATTCTTTGTTCTTCTTGGATGCTGGAGAAAAGCTTGGATAAATCTGATATGTTATTTATCAAGTATCCATTTCTGTCATTTTCACAAGGCAGTTCATTTTTCATAAGCAAAAGTCACTTCTTCATTAATTCTGCTTGTTGCAGGAAGGAGATGAGTGCATATTACTTGGAACATGCTAGTGTTGAGCATATACAGAAACTGTTTGACAATTGTGAGAGAGAAGCTCATTCATTATTAGCACTTGGTCTTGCAATCCCCGCGTATGTATAGGAATTCGTATTGTTAATATTTTTAGGAGGCCATAATTTTCTTACAGACTTCTTTGATCCACGATTTTTAGGTATGATCAACTGCTGAAGACCTCTCATGCTTTCAATATTTTGGATTCTAGAGGCTTTGTTGGCGTCACAGAACGTGCAAGATATTTCGGTCACATGCGCAGGTACTTGAATTCCATGTTTTCTTTCTGTTCATACACTCTTGGTTCATTGATAATGATCTTAACTTTGGGTGGTGTTTCCTTTCTTCTCTGGAAATTGAACATATAAATGTCTTCTGTGGTGTTATTTTTATGTTTTGCATTTATGTGAGGTGCTCTGTTCTCATTTTTTTGGGTTGTTTTCAGCTTGTTTTTGTTATTCTGGACAATTCATATTTTCCACCAAATTCATGTTTTCCACCATAAACCTTTCTATTCTTTAAGAATTTATTTATTGAGAGCCGGTTATCTCAATTAACTTCTCTTATCTTCTCTGAGCTGAGGATTGACCTTGTTTACTGGACAAGTAAGCTAATGATGTTTTGTCTTCAATCTCTGCTGAAGGAGTGTGTGGAGCTGTGAGAACCATTTTTTAACTTTTAAAATTTATCTTTGAGTTGATTTACTTGGCTTTTATTTATTTACATAGACATGGTCTTATTTAGTTCGTTTGACCTCCCCCACTAACCTCGGTTAGTGTTAATTATATCAGCATAAAGGTTGAACACCCTTGATTAACCATCAGACAATCTCTTTGAAATAGAAGAGTGTGACTCACAATTGAATGAAATGAATTGTACACGAAAGAAAATAAAGTTGCAAGCATGCAATCTATTTTTTGGAATTTTTTGATATTTGTTTTATTTTTATTGATTTTTAAATTCATTTTCTCATTTTTGTCTATTTTAAAATCATTGATTTTATTTATTTAATTATTTTCGTCATTTATTTGTTTAAATTATGATTATGTGAATTAGATTAATATTTTCATTTATTTATTTGATTTAAAGGGAGATTAACCTAGGGTGGATAAAAAATGATATTAAACATGACTTGTTTGTTAATTTTAAGTTATAATAAATTAAACAACAATGTTTATGAAATATTTTATTAAGGTTTGTCGAAAAATTGGTTGATTTTAATTAAGAAATCACTTAGTGAAGAGTATGAAATAAACGTGACGTTGTATGTAATTATACTTATTGAACATGATTAAAGTTGCAAAGTTAGCCCAATAGGCCCATTGATATGATCACATATAAAGACACACCAAAGGTCGGCCCATTAGGCAATTTTTGGCCCATTAAACATTATGAATGTGGTCATTCAATAAGTCATGGCACAAAGGATACAAATCCGGCCCAATAAGCAATTTAGGCCCAATAAGGAATTTAGGCCCAATAAGGAAGCCCAATGGACCTTTTTAAAGACTTGAGAAAATTCGTATTGTGCCTTGCACAATATTTCTTAGGCTGCCTTGCAGACCCTTCTCCTTGGACTGCCTTGCAGTCTAGAAGCCTTGCTTCTTTGGAGCTAGCCAAAATCCTCCTCCAGCCTGGGGGTGCCCCCCTTGCTTTTATAGGGAGTGGGAGAGATCTCGTCCGGCCATTTACACCGTCTTGGCCATTTGCGTTGTCCCGGCCATTTGCATTTTTGCATATTTCTCCCTTTTTGGTTTTCTTCTTTTCCCCCTTTTTTTTAATTTTCTGTCCATGCCTTTGTGGCCACGAGAGAAAGAGATGGGAGGGAAAAGGAGACTGCAGAGAGGGAGAGAGCCGCGGCTGGTTCTCTTCTCTCTGCTCAGCCCGCACCAAAGGGAGGTAGCAGAGGAGACAGCGCTGGCGAACCTTGCTGGAAGATTTGGTGGCGGCGGCTGAAGAAGCAGGGGAGGTTCCCTGCTGCGGCGACGCCCAAGGGAGAGTCCCCTGCAGGGGTGAAGCAAACAGGGGAAGCCCCACTGCGGCGGCGCGGCCCGTGGGGAAGGTTCCTGCGACGGCGGCAGGCCCAGCAGGGGCTGTCTTCTGTGGCGGCTGGAGGACCAGCAGGGGAAGACCCCTTTTGCGGCGGCGGCAGGAGCAACAGAGGAAACTCCCTCTTTGCGTCAGCGACTTCCCAGGCACCCAGCTGTGATGGCAGCAGCACGGTCTCCTGGTGAGGACAACAGCACAGCCCCTAAGGGGCTCCAGGAGGTACTCCTCCCCCCCCTTTTCTGTCTCTTCTTCTTCTTCTTGTCCTCCACGCAAGGTAGAGAGATGGAAGCTATTGTCATCTGTTTTTTTTTTCCTTCTTTCTTCCAGAAACATGGTGCAACAGTATTTTCTATTCCCAAATTTCTGAACTCTCATCCAGTGGCCAAGGTTTTGGCCTAAGGTGTGCATACTGTTGACATATTATTGGCTATTTGTTTTGATTTTGATTGTCTAGTGTATGTACTGCTAATCTGGTTCAACAGGAGCCTAATCTAACTTTGACCTGGCCTCGCAATCGCCACAGCAGATTGACTCAAGGCAGAGCCAAGGTGGGTGCCTAGGCAAACCCTACATGTTTGGGCCCAGACAGACCCAAGGCACGGTGCCTTGGATCACTGTGTGCCTGCCTTTTTGGGCTCAAGGATGAGGTAATCGGTTTTAGTTTAGGGATTGCCCAAGCCCAAAACCGAAATAGTTTTGGCTTTGTTTCGCCTGGTTTTGGCTGGTCTCGGACTGCCTTAAGTGAAGAGTAAACGGTTGCTTATGTTCGTTGTGGTCTGGTTTCAGCCGAAACCGGCCAAAACCAATTAAAATATTATTTTTTAGTATCGGAGTTGCTACAGTGTTTTCGGTGGGTTTGGATCGGTCATGGCCGAAACCGATATGTTTCGGCCCCGATACACTTCGGCCGAAACATATCAGTTTCAGCAGATACTTCCATCTATGGCTCAAATAAGGTAGGCCCGTGCCTTGGGCTTCAAAGTTCAAAAGGCCCAAAACCGAAACCCCTTAGTCTGAAACCGGCCAAAACCATCTCAAGTGAAGACAAAATCACTTGAACTCGCCCGATACGCCTGATACTGCTGAAACTGAAACCGAAACCAATACTGCCATCCTTGATTGGGGCTGTATGAAGCTCTATCATCTGCTTTCATGAGGATGGCAGTCTTCCTTTGTGTAAAACCATTTTCTTCTTCTTGGGGCTCCTACTAGCTGTATGAAGTGCCATGATTGCTCTTCTTTGTTGTTAACTTACATACAACTACCCCTAGAAAGCAGGGGTTCCGCACATGGAATTCCAACTAGGATCAGGTTAGGAATTGGCCATGGGCCATGGCCAATCCCGATCCGATGGCTGAGTCTTTCGATTTCATTTAGGCTCATCCTGGATCAGCCTAATTAAATAAATAATTTTAATTGCTAACAAATTACACAAAATTGTAGAAATATCCAAGTCTATTTGGAAAACATCTCCTAAATTTTGAACAAGAGTCTTACCTTTTATAAACTTTTTTAAAAAGGAAAACACCCCATATCTTGTCTTGTCTCCCCCCACAGGAGTCACAGATTAATTCTTCTTGGTGTCATTTTTTCCCTTCTTCCTTCACTGCCCAGACCTCGTCATCTCGGGGAGACGACAGATTGCCAAATTGTTTGCTTCCACACCAGTCACACCAACAACAACGCGGACAAGCTCCCAGCTGTGCCAACACCTTCTCTTGTGCCATATGGTTGGCAGTCTCGGCTGAAACTGAAACGTTTCGATTTCGGACCGGACTGATCCGAAACTGGGTCATTTTCTGTAGCAAGTCCAATACCATAAAAATAATATTTTGATCGGTTTTGGCCGGTTTCAGCCAGACAGAAACCAACCGAAACCGGCCGTTTACTCCCTTCTTATGGCTATTTGATATGCACCATGGAATATAGGATCGGATCGGCCCAGGAATCGGCCAGGGCTGATCCGATCCAGGCCGATCCCGGATCCGGATCGGCTGAAATCGACCGGATTGGCCTGGATCGGCCATGGCTGACCTGATCCGGAATCGGTCGATCCTGATCCAGATTGGCTGATTCTGCCTTTCATGCCGAAACTGGGCGAAACCGAAATTGAAACGGTTTTGGACCCAGCCGAAACTGATACCGAAACTGGCACTGCCATCCTTGATCTGCCCTCCCCTTCTCTCTCCCCCAGCAATCCCCAAGAACTTGCTGAGGACGCCCTCTACTCTGTCATCTTCTCCATTGCCCACCAGCTGATCCATAATGCACCATTGGAATGCGCCTCCCTCTCTTAGGTTTTCAAAGGGGAATAAGGGATTAGCTGGCTTGGGGGGGGGAGGGTAAGCTGATCCTGTGACAATCCTTGCTGGATCATGTCGATTCTGGTCATTTTAGCCTGATCTTGTAGCCACCCTAGGAGATTTTTTTTAATATTTTGAATTGCAAGATCGGCCACGGAATGGCAATCAGATAGATTCCTGGCCTATTCCAGCCAAATTTAATGTTTTTGCGTGCCTAAACCCCTAGACTCTGATTGCCACTTGTTGTTCCTCAGTTGAATTGGCTGATTCTGATCTAGATTGGCCAGTTCTGCCTTCCATGGTTCTGCAAGGAATCTCCAATTATTGAGGTGAAATTGAGAAACTTATTGTCGTTTGAATACATCTCGCCCATTCCTTTTTATGCAGTGTCTAATCAGTACATGCTTGAGTAATTAGAAGGGGTTTGTAGTGCATATGATGAATATGTAAGGGTACGGAGGGGTCTGCAACATAAATTCTGCATGATGATTTTTGTACATCAAATATTTTTTAGGAGGCTTGCACAAAATGTACTGAATAATATTTGCTACATTTATGTCCTGGGGATAGGTGCTGAATGATTGTCTCTAAAAGTACTTTCTTAGAGAGCCACCAACCATGGATGGCAAAATCGGACAAATCGGATTGGAATTGGCTGATGTCGATCCGATTTTTGGGGGGAGAGGGAATGCCTGATCCCCCACGATTTTAAGTGGAATTGGGGTGGATCGATTGGAATCGGATTGGATAGAGTTGAATTTTTTAAGTAATGGAGTCGGCCTGAATCGGACCAGATCTAGAACCATATATATACTTATTTACCTGAACATCAATTAAGTAAATGCTTATATTTGTAGTTTCATTTACTTAAGATATTACATGTAAGTAAGGAAGTACCCCCCCATTTGAATGCAATAAAAATATAAAAAAAATCATATCTCTTACTAATAAAAATCAACTCCATCTAAGAAGAAAATCACGATTTTAGTGATCCCATCAAAATGCCAACTTTCTAATCCCTCATAATTTGGCCTAACTAAAAATTTCATAATTCAAATAAACCACATGGAATACTAAAAATCCAAAGTCCGGTGAAATAAAACAAATGTACATGTGACTTCTCCAAGGGACTCGCTCTCCTACTGGCAGTACTTAGGCAGCGTTTGGCATCAACAATATGACTGATTTTGGCTGTGCAAAAGTTCTGACAAAGTAAAAGCATTTCCAAATGTTTTTGGGTGCATATGGGCTTCCGTGTCAATTGATTTTGGACAGAGGAGAGAGATAGAGAGAATAAAAATTCTCTCTCCCATCTCACAAAAGCGACCCCAAGGCCGCTTCCCCGCAGCAACGCAGCGCTTTTGCTGCAAAAACTCCAAACTACCCACAGTCTATGGTCTGCGTACAGCAGATGACTTCCTGTTCGGGGGTTAAAATTATAAAATCCTAACTAATATTTTTCTGTCACAAAACATTCTTCCAAACGGCTAACACTGCCTAACATTTCTCAGGTGGAATCCCAAGACATGTCAGAATATGTAGCTCCATTCGATTTTGGTGATTTCCACTTTTTGAAAAGTGGTTCCAAACGGTGCCTTAGTCTGATAAGTTGTACTGTGAAGATTGCCGTTGGAAGCAAAGGTTGCGTTTTTGACACATAAGAGTGTTCTTCCCTTTCATAGAAGTCCGTACACTTTATTACTTCCTAATTCCTATCCCTTTGGCTACGTAGAGTGAGCATAATTGCTGGCGCTTCTGGACCTAATCTTCGTGATGGTAACAATGGTGGCCTTTTAAGCTGGTTAGCAGGGCCCATTGATTATCTCATTACTGTCTGTTCTTCTGAGTGTATAGCCATTAATGTGGTGTGGAATGTAGTCTTCTTCTTCTTACTTGGGTTTGAATCTGGGTTCTTTCAGCCTTAATGCTGGCATTTTATCCCCTAATATGGCCCACCCATGAACTGTCAATTTCTTGTCATCAGCCAGCAAGCTGCTGGCCCTTACTAAGCTTGGAGCTCTGCCAAGATGGACCCTATGGTGGCCTATCTGCTTCTGTAATTAAATGTAATTAATGCTATTTTTTCTAAATTGGATCTGCTATGGAAAAAATAGGTATTTAATGTATTTACCTAACTGTTCACCTTCATGAAGGTTTTTTTTGTTTTGATGAACCATGAATTTTTCCACCAAGCAGTTTAGCTCGTCAGTGTGCTCAACTTTGGGTTAAAACACGGGAGTCACTTGGACATCCATTGGGAATAGCTTCTGAAGCCAGTGAACCATTATATCACAAGAATGTCTTAGACACAGAATGTGGACAGGTGAACTTTCATTCTGTAATTTTCGTTATTTCAGTTTCTAAAATTCGGTGCGTGCAAACACCTTTATTATCCTTGGATTTCTTACTCTGTTAAACTATTAACACATGGGAAGGTGAACTTTCATTCAGTAAATTTTTTTATATTTTAATTTCTAAAATTGTGTTTGTGATACTGCTAACTGCTTTTGTTACCTATGGGGTATCGATGCCTTACTATGTTAGCCATTAATGCATGGTTATTGTTTCACTGCATGATATTATTTTCCTGCAATTTATCAACATTGTTAATGTCAACTGGTTAAAAAACAATCCATTATGTGGATGGACGACCTTAGAAAATCCATACTACAGAAGGATTGTTCTTCATAGAGTATGCTTCATTCTTTTCTTGTTTTATTTGTTGATGCAATTTATTTGCTTGTCATGGAGCTGGTACTCTTCACGGAGGTTAGTTTTCTTTTTTAAGCATGTTACTGAATGCTTCCTGAAGCTGGAGGTTTTCCTACCAGAAGCTGTTGGTATTTGTCACATGTAAAGTCAATGTGCAATTGATATACAATGGAATGATTTGCTGCTGTAAATTTTGGTCATATAAAGATTGTCACTGCCGGAATGTGTCCAACTTAGGATATGCCTTACTGTTT
The DNA here is from genome assembly GCA_014218235.1 of Colocasia esculenta. Taxonomy (NCBI): domain Eukaryota; kingdom Viridiplantae; phylum Streptophyta; class Magnoliopsida; order Alismatales; family Araceae; genus Colocasia; species Colocasia esculenta. Next base: position 28,882,907 of record CM024766.1, read on the forward strand.
CTTGCTTGGAGAGGGGTTAACAAAGTTTTCAAGGCTGTGGTAGTGTTGTACTATTTTTCTGTGTAATTTCTATGTACTCCTCCTTACTAATGATCAAGCTATGACTGTTGAAAAAAAATTATTATGATCTTAATGAATGTGCTTATGGACCCATATATTTGACTTGCTGAACATTTCCTGAACTTATGAGGTTTGTTGGATTTTGATTGTTGCTTCAGAATTTGCAGAATGTAAGCAATCACATTGCACAAATAACTAAAGCTGACCCATGACAAGTTCCACACCCACAAACATATTGCTGCTTATGTGCATATGAAGACATATATAAACACACGCAACGATGCACATGTACTTCTTATATGTACATGCACTTCATGTGCAAAGACATGCACAATGCACACCTTGCACACCTTGCTTTATGTATTGTCAAGACCTTTTGACTTGCTATTTTTTTTTCTGAACATGGATTTAGCATGTGTGGTGCCTTTTCGTTTTGGTTTTTGAGTAATTCAAAGATTATATTTATGTTCATGCTCAGCCATAGTTTCCTATGTTAAATGCGCATGTAACTTTATATGGTAAAAAATAAATCCTTTTGACTTGTTCAACAATGCATCTGCAAACATGCTGTATGGGCGTATGTTTCTTGTTTTTGGTTCCAGGACGTTCATTCTGTTGTAGCTACACATGCACATGCCCACTTGTTAGGACATAAAACTCAGACACACAAGGAGTTGTGCGTTCACATGATTGCTTTCTTGTGCACATGTGCATTATTGTTTTCAAAAACTGGACCTGTTGGACTGGACATACCCAAATGCATAATTGCTAGTCAAAGTGGAGTTAAACTGTCCAATTTTGATGAATCAGAATCACCAGGACTATTGTAGAGGCATTCTTAAAAGAATAATCCTATAATTCCTATAGGTCCACTATCTTGAGTGCAGTATTTTATTACTCTTATCATTACTGTGACAACTAAAACCTTCTTTCCTAAGATATCAGAGGGTTAAGAATTTTGAGGGTCTGGTAGTTTTTGAATGGTTAACGTCCCTATTGAAGAAACTCTCAACCAGTTTATTTTTCCATGTAAAAGCATTTTTAATCATTAAGCTGTGCATTGTTATAGAAAATTATATATCTCTTCTATATACATGGGTGTTTTTTTAGTCTGTACCACTAAATTCTAAAATATCTGTTTTTCTTAACATTTTTCATTATTTCTTCATTGCTTTGGACGACATAACTTTTCTTGATATGCCTGAGTTTACCTTTGTGGCAGGTGAAAGAGGACCATAGGGCCTTTGTGTTAGAGATTGGGACAGAAGAGATGCCGCCCCATGATGTTGTTGATGCATGCCAACAGGTATACGCATGTATGCTTGAGATCGGTGTTGTGAGTCGTGACAACCTCACCAACATGTACATGTCTAGTAGTTATGGTTGTTACAGTAGTGGTTTGGTGGTCCGTAAAGGCAAGTAATGAAACACAAGGCATGGATATAATAGTAAGAGAGCACAAGGAAGCAATCACCAGGAACATGCATGCTGTATTAAAGAAATGGACAGCAGATTGATATCAAAAGTACATGGCCACAAAAAAGTCAATTGTACATATCCCAAATTCAACTAAATGAACCATGTTAACAAATTTCCACTTAGCCTTGCATGGAAGTCTATCTTCAATTGACTTGATGTCTAGATCCTAGTGAGTTTTTATGACCCTGTCACACCTGAGAAAACAAAATAATTCAGATGGTGGTAGTGAATGGAAAACTGGGGCCATCAAGACTAATGCCTTAGGTTACACAAATTGTGAAACCAACATAACGTCGAATTGCAAGAAGACTATTGGTCGCAGACAAATGAGTGTATGCATCGACAACCTCAATTCAAATATGCATGTATACTATAAATGCAATGAACTGCTATACCATTTCCACTACAGTGAATTATATTCATTTCAAACATTGGCCAAGTTTTAAGTTTTCTGATCATATCTACTGATGCTTGGTATGGCCCTGGCCTTATGCCGTTTGCACGACTTGGTGGAGCGAGTCCATGTCACTTCTCTGAAGTGATGTGCACTCTCCTGAGTTCGGCTTATGGCTAAAAAGGTAAAGAAACCCAAGATCATCAAGAAGCAATAGAAAAGTTAGGAATGCCAAGAAATGGTATAAATGTTAGATAATGCCAAGAAATGACAGAAATATCCGAGAAAAGTCAAGAAATGACGTAAACGCTCGGGAATGCCAAGAAGTGGCGATAATGTCCAAGAAGGTCAAGAAATGATAGAAATATCTGGGAATACCAAGAAATGACAGAAACACCCGGAAAGGTCAAGAATGATAGAAAGATCCAAAGAAGCTAGGAAATGACAAAAGTATTTGAATTTTAGAAGATGTCAAGAAATGACTGACAAGCCCGGTTCATGCCGTTTGCATGGATTGGTGGAGCGGGATCTACGTTACTTCTCTGAAGCGGCGTATGCTTTCTTGAGTTCGGCTTGTGGCTGGCCACTTCAAGTCTTGGAATTGTAAAGAAATGACAGAAATCTTTGGACATGTCAAGAAATGGCCAAAAAGCCCCAGTTTTCCATTAAGAAATGACAAAAAAACCCCAAGGAGTCAAGAAATGACAAGTGTATCCCGAGAAGTCAACAAATGACTAGAAAGACCTCGGGGATATTGAAAAATCACGAAAGTGTCCAGAAAGGATACATAGCCGACAAGACTACTGAAAGGTCACATCACTGTCAAAGGGTGATGGTGACCACAAAACAAATGCAACGGGCCGACAGTGATTATCTTGGCGATCTAACGACCCAATCGTAATTGAATTCAAATCTAACGGTTCGATTATGATGGAATTCAAATCCAATGGTCCGATCATGACTATGAAGTAAGATCAACCGTTTGATCGTGGCAGAAGCAAAGTCAATTGTCTGATCATAATGGAAATAAAGCAAATCAATCTAAACGCTGTTAGGAGCAAATTTAGTGAAGCCAAGAAGGTCACCAATAAAGCCATTGAGTGAAGCCAAGAAGGTCACCCTCAGCAATAGAATCTCTCATTGAGTCCTGGATAAAGCCAGAAAGACAAGATTCAGAAAAAAGATGTCAAATCCAATCCAAGCAAATGCCAAGAAGGCAAATCTCAGGAAAGAGATATCTTAGAATGTCAAGCATCAAGAGAAAATCCCAAATCAAGCCACTGAGTGGAATCTGAAAGACAAGTTTTAGCAATCAAATTTCCAACCCAACTCCGGGCAAGGTCAGGAAGGCAAGCCTCGGAAAAGGAATTTCAAATTGGGTTAAAGAGCAAAGTCAGAAAGACAAGTCTCAGGAGAAAGTCTCAAATCAAGTTGTTGAGCAAAGTCAGAAAGACAAGTCTCACCGGTCAAATCCTCAATCAAATCGAGCCCTCAACAAATCCAGAAAGGCAAGTCTCAAAAAGAAGCATGTCGAGATAAAAGTCCCTGAGGTGAAATCAGAAAGACGAGACCCAGGCAAAGAAGGTCAAAGTCAGTTCTGAGTAAATCCAAGAAGCGGAGCTGATGGCTCGGCACAAGAAGCATGGCAGAGTTGATCGTTGTCCAAAGTTGCCGGCGTCATAGTGCAAGTACTGAAGCGCGTCAACTATGGCTATGCTTATCAATTTAAAGTCCTCGTCAAGTCATGAAGACCAGGAGTAAAGGTCGAAGAACGCATGGGATGTCCTCCTTCGCCTTCGGCTTCGGCGCACATCCCGTGGGGGCATTTGTTGACATGAAAAATTGTCAAGACCCCAACACCCCTATAATGGGGCATATGGGGGCCTATTTATAGATAAACTCCCCAAGCTCAAGGCCCCAATCGATAGAACCTCCATCGGTTGGAGGGGTAATTCCCCCCCAATCGATGGGACCCCCATCGGTTGGGAGGGGAACTCCATCGGTTGGAGGGGCTTTCCCCCCCAACCGATGGACTGTCCATCGGTTGGAGGGACATCTCGACCTTCCATCGGTTGGGAGGGGAACTCTCCCCAACCGATGGACCTTCCATCGGGTAAGGGGGGGGGCTCCCATCCCCATCCCAACGCATGTAAGGGGGGGGGGCAAAAACCCCTATAAAATCCCATGTAACCCCTCATGTAAAGGGTCTTCTTTTCACTGAAATGAAATAGAGGCTTCTATGCTGCCCTTTTGAAAAAGAAAAAAGTTCTTTCCCAAAAGTTTCCCGCTTGTTCTTCAAAGATCTCCGCCCGGTGTGAAGATATCGGCTCCTCTCCCGTTCGGCGTTAAGCATCCACCCTCGACAAGCGCAAAGAAAGGGAGATCGTCTCCGCCCGACGTCGACATCTCCTCCATCCCCCTCCATGCCGAGCTAGTCTCCATGGAGGGTTTCTAAAAAAAAAATCATAATGCAATCCATACTCCCATATCGAGCAAGGCTCTGTGGGAGTAATAATCAAGGCGTGTTCTTCGGGGTTTAAATACCTTCCATATCGAGCAAGACTCTATGGATATACGATATTTAAATACCCTTGTTCTCGTGCTCTAAATGCCTCCATATTGAACAAGACTCTATGGGTATGGGCATTTAGATGCACATGTTCTCCCCGCCCGTCGAGCAAGACTCCGGGATGGGCGAGTGTTTGTGCTCGTATGTGTATGCATTTTCCAACGGAAGACATACTCATATGCTCACAACATTGTGCTTATGTGTATATGTTTCTTAAAGGAAACTCTGCCCAAGCGGAGGTTCTGCCGGAAATATATCCATGTAATCACAAATATTGTGCTTATATGTATATGTTTCTTAAAGGAAACTTTGCCCAAGCGGAGGTTTTGCTCGGAAATATATCCATATATTCACAAATGTTATGTTCATAGGAATATGTCTTTTAAAGGAAACTCTGCTTAAGCGGGGGTTCTGCCCAAAAGCATATCCATATGTCCATAAACATATATGTACATATGTGCGTATTTCATGGGGACACCCTGTCCATACAGGGACTCTCCCCTCCCCTAAAAGTCAATACAATCATATGTCCAGTGAGTTCATACTCATGTATTCGCGCGATAACTCTGCCTATGCGGGAGCGTTGCCCAAATTCACAATATCCTCAAATACCAAATAAATTCACGGGTATACACCCGTTCATTTTTCAAATCACATGTCAAATCCTCAAAAGGAACTCATACTCCTTTTAAGAATAAAGTTCTAAAGCAAGCAATATATCCAAACGCCGGATAAATTCATGGGTATGCACCCACACATCTCCCCAAATTATACTTCAAAACCTAAAAGAAATCCATACTTCTTTTCAAAAATGAAATACCTTTTTCAAAGGAACAAATCCTTTCTTTCAAATCAAAATCTATTTTGTCCGATAAAGAAGAAGGAAAACACTGTATTATAATTTTCTAGAAAATGCATAATCCCTCGACTTTGCTATCAATGGTATTCGGGTTAAAACTGATGTAAAAATAACATCAAGGGCTTTTAACCCGATGTAAACAAAACATCGATTCCGATCGGTGGAGACAGGGGTTCAGCACACGCTACCCTAATCACCTGATGAATACAAATCGCGGAACCAATAAAGTTTAAAGATAAAAGTGGCGCACTTGTCCATTCCATGGATATCAAATTTTCTCTCCACATTGTGCGGATTCTAATTTCTGTCTGTTAGACAGGCTGGCACGCCCCGCAAGGCAAAAGAAATAAATAAAAAAAAATCAAATCAAACTCAAATATCTTACAAAATAAAACAACGAAAATTTCCGCGTCCGACAACACCTCCGGGTAAGCTTACTTGGAGGTACCTTACCTCTGGGTAGACTACCTGGAGCCCCTTACCTAGCCTTACCCGGAGGTGAGGGGCTCCGGGTAGTTTACTCGGAGGTCCCTACCTCTGGGTAGCCTCCCCGGAGGTAGGCCTCCCTCCTCACCTCCTCTGCCCCTATAGAAAGCCCCTAAGGGGCTCAAATGAGACCCCCGGTTGGCCCCGCGGTTCTGTCCCCCTGCTGCCTAGTCGGCTGAAGACCCCCCTTTGGGAGGACTCAAAAGGGCGTTTGCAAGCTCTCGGCATGGACAGTTTTAAGAAGGTGCCGAGCGATACGAGAGGATCGTCTCCAAATGTGAAATTCATATATCTCCATGTTGAACTAGCTCCATGGAGAGGAAATATAGATGCTCATGTGCATACTCCCATGTCGAGTTAACTCCATGGGAGTGAAATGTTTAAATGTTTATGTGTATATATCTCTATGTTGAGCTAGCTCCATGGAGATGAAATTTAAATGTTCATGTGTATACTTCCATGTTGAGCTAACTCCATGGGGGTGAAATGTTTAAATGATTATGTGTTTATACTTCCATGTCGGGCTAGCTTCATGGGGTAAAATGTCTATTCGTTCGTGTGCATACCTCTATGTGGAGACTCTGCCCATGCAAAAATTCTGTTCGAGGCACGTTCATGTGTAGATCTCCATATGGAGACCATATGGTCATAAAAATCATGTGTACATGGAGACCATGTGTTCGTGAAATGCTCATGTGTATGTCTCTCCATGTGGAGACCATGTGGATTTTACCACATGCGTTATGAAGTGGGAAGAAGAAGGCCCCCTTGTGGGGTATGATGTCCTTCAAATGATTGTTGCAAATTGAAAAAGCCACGTTTCCGAGTGGGAAATAACTCCCATTTTTATCAAGAAATTATGAGGGACGTCAAATGAAAACCCTCATTTATAAAGTGTTACAAGTTCTCCATCGGTCAAAGCTCTCTTCAAGCAGTGAAGAAGAAGAAGCCACAGGGTAGACACACTAGTCGTGGTCGTATGATCATCTCCTCAGTGGAGTTTCTGCAATCTAACTGAACTAGGTCTCAGCCTGTGAATCCTCATGGGGTGCTGGTCGTCTTCAAAGGCAAGTCGGTGTAGGACTTAATCCTCATGGGATTATATTTATATTTCTGGAATTTACAATTTCATCTTTAATCAAGCAAGGGGTGTTACAGTTATTTTCTGGTTACAGTCTGTAATGAAGTGCCATCCTAGTGAAAGCTTTAGCCTTCTTTGTCCTTGGTAGTTATGATTAAGAGTCAAATAAGATGAAAGATGGCTTTAGCATAAAGTATTTCTCAATGTCATGTATTGTTCAGTTTATGATTGTTCTTTAGGACACACAGGAACTCCTTGCTTGTTGACAAGATTAAATTTGCATTTGTTATTACAGCTTAAATCTTCAATCATAGAGTTACTGGCAAAGCGAAGAATAGGGCTTGGACATGTCTTTGCCTGCGGTACACCACGGCGCTTAGTGGTATCATTCTTCATTCTTCTTTATATTTGTTTATAATTTTGTTTTGCTCTATTTTAGCAGTTGCTTTTGTGTATTGAGTGCTTTATCATTAGTCAAATACTGTCTTTTTTGTTTGCTTTCACAAATTTGATGTAGGATAGGTAAAAGAGGATGGGCAATATGAGAATGATAAAGAAAAGAAAATCCTAATAAGATGCACGCTATGCACATTCTCAAAGAATGTGGCAGGACAGATCTGAAGCCATTGAGCTGTAGGATACAAGGATCAAAATAGTGATGACCATTGTGCTTAGAACTATATCCTAGGGAATGAACTTCATGGTGGAGGGAAAATGCCTAGTGAGTATGAGGAGGGACATGAGATTTGAACTGTAGTCTCCCAAACTCTGTGCAGACCTGAGCAGATCAGCCTAAGGATCGACCTGGGCCAATCCCGATCCCGATCCAGTCGATCTGCTGGAAGTGTGGCTGAGTCTGGATTGGCCAGATTAAAAAATGTTTTTTTTTTGAAAAAAAGAAAAATAATGAAAAAATAGGAAAAATATGTTTTCAATATTTACACATATATTTATGATATATGTAATCATGCATATATATACTTATGGTATATGAAACCTTATATTTACAATTTTACATCAGTATATGATTGCATGTGCATTAACTCACACATATATATGCATAAAGTGTTTATTAATATGTAATATATACTATAAAGATATAATATTAATTATGGTTGTATATTTAAGAGATATGTATGTGATTTCATATATGTTGTATACTATGAATGTGTAAATTTACATATATGATTACATATATCATAAACATAAATGAGGTTTGACCCTTCGCTTTGCAAGTGAAAAGTTTCTTTCTAGGGGTGCTGCCCTTTGAAGTTTGAAACCCCCGCAAACTCTCCAATGTGCGGGTACACACATGCCGATTGACCTGTGTGGTTAGGTCTCGCTGATCGACTTCAGCAGTCAGATGACTCAGATCGCAGGGGTCAAGGGGGCAGCGCCTCTTGTGAGGATTTCAAGGAGGCAGTGTCCCCGGAAAGAAAATTTTAGCTTACAAAGCAAAGGTACAAACCTCATTTGTGTTTTTGATATATGTAATCATGTGTATAAATTTACACATTCATATATGCATACAATATAATGTAATCACAATATCACATACATATCTCTTAAATATACAACCATAATATTATATTGTTATAGTATGTACAATTTATTAGGAGGAAGCAGCACCCCCATTAGGAGGAAGTAGCGCAAAACATGTACAATTGGTTTGTGAAGAATGTTGTGGTCAGAAGTAAAAGAACAAAGGTGCTTCAATGGAGAATACTTAATAGAATTGTAGGGGTATTCATTGCTGCTTTCTAGGACTTACCAAAGTAATAGCTTCAGTAAAAAAGACTGAGTAATGGTGCTAGAGATGGGATGTCAGAATTCTAAAAAATTTGCTGGCCCAGATGGTTTCTTATCGCAAATTTTAAGGTATTCTGGGAGTTGGTGAATAAGGATGTCTTAGATGCTTCTAGGGAAGTCTTATCAAAACTGTGCTAGTTAAAAGTCATTAACCACACTTTTCTTGTTCTTCTATCCAAGAAATGTAAAGCAGTAGAAATCAAAGGTTAGAGGCCAATTAGTTCTAAATGGTTCCTACAACGTTATTGTCAGGATTGTTGGCAATAGACTGACTATTGTATTGCCTACACTCATTGAAGAGGACCAGTCTGCTTTTGTTCAGGGAGGCGGCTAAGAGACAACTTCCTGCTTGACCATGAACTGTTTCCTGTTGGTTGCAGCATTTGTTACTAGCACAAGGACGAGTATTGTGGAACAGTGGAAAAGTGCCATTAGAGGAAAAGGAAATGGCATGACCTCAATGAAAGATATTTCCAAAAAATAGGGCAATTATGTAATGAAATTATGTATCGACCATAACGATAAACCACTGATACATGTAAGGTACCTTAGAAAAGGCGCATCATCACATAAACTTCGTTCTGTTTTTTGGAAGGTGATTGAAGGCCACAATTCTTCTAAGTAGGGGAAAACAAGTACATAGAAAATGGAAAAAGAAACTAAAAAGGACCAGTAGGGGTTCTCTCCCAAGATGGTAGAGACTTTCCTCCCAAGTCAACCACCCCATGCTGGAGAAGATGATGCTGTTCAAGTTCCATAACTGGAGAAGTTTCACTACCTGATCTTCTACTAACTTTTACTTTCTCTGCCTCCTTTTTCCTTCCTGCATGACTGTTTTGCTACAGTTTTAGTAAGGTCGGCTTACTTGGTTGCATAGTCCTCCTCTAGACAATCTATCCTTCTTTTATGTTTCTTTTTACTTTCTGTCCTCTCTTTCTTCTTCGCTTCTTATTTCCCTGTAACTCTGTTATGTTTTATCTTTTATTATGAATGAAATTTGACCATGTAGTTGTCCTCGAAAAGAGTCAAAACACCCCATGCACCAACACCCTCGAATGACTTTTCTTCAGTTATGCAAATTACTTAAAATGATGGAGTCCCTTGGACAAGAGCCAAATCTACTAAATTATCAGTCTTTGATGAAGATACTAAACATATTGACTGCTGTGCTAGGTCGTTTGACTATTTCCTGTATCTTCTATTGTTCTTTTCTTTCCATATTGCCCAGAGGTTTGCTGGCAAGCAACATAATCCAGATTTGTTTATCTTGCTCCACCAGGTTTAGATCCTCCATTCCATAATGAGCTGAAAATATCCCTTGTAGAATGTAGCATTCCACCTGCCTCCCAATAATTTGAAGAACTGTTTCCACACTTAGTCAATGATTCCATTTGAGCAAGGATGACAGTCTCAGTTTCGGTATCGGGATCGCCCAGGTCCAAAAAGAAACCGTTTAGGTTTCATTTCACCTGGTTTTGGGTGTCTCGAGCGGCCTTAAGGCAGGAGAAAACGGCCCGTTTTGGCTGTATTGTACTGAAACCGACCAAAGCCGGCCGAAACCCATTAAAGTAATAATCTTTAAAGGTATCGGATGGGCTACAGTAAAATCGGCTGCTTTCATATCACCCTGGTCCAAAACTGAAACATTTCCGACAAAACGTTTCGGTTTTGGATGATGCTGCCATCCATGCATTTGGGAAATAAATGATCTAAACTTTCTTTCAAGATCCATAAAATATGCCCTTTTGAGGCATGGTAACTTAGATTTTTTTAGCCTTTGATAGATTGGCAATCTCTTCCAAGAAATGTTTCACACGACAATTCTGAATTTCCTTAGTAGATTCTAGGGCTGTTCACGGGTCGGTTCGGCCTGGTTCAGCCCAACTTTTTGGGTGAACCGAACCGAACCGACCCCCCTTAGTGAACCGAACCCGAACAGAGCCAAAAATACCATTTTAAGGGAGGTCACGAGGTTCGAACTCGTGACCTCCCTACACAGGTCCACGGCAGGCGCTCCCAGAGTCCCAGACCAACTGGGCTACAAGCGCCCTTGTGAAATAAATGATGGTTCATTTCGGTTTGAACAGTGGAAGTCTTGAAACCGAATCGGTTCGGTTCGGTTCTTCGGGTCAGACCAAAATTTGAACAGCCCTAGTAGATTCTTATCCCACACTAATGCCACTTGCCATTTCATCTTCCTTGATCCAGAAATCCGGTTTCACACGTGACTGGGAATTGCCATATTCCTTCCACATGCAGGCCCTTTTGTCACTGTTCTCCAGCCCAATTCTCTCGTTGTATAGGTCTGAGAAATATCCAGAATTCTCCATTTCAATTTCACAAAATTTTCTGAAAAATCACTGAGAGGAGAAAGTAATGTTCATAAGATAAGGGAATTTGTTTTTCAAAGCATGGAAGGCAGAATCGGCCGATCTGGATTTGGATCTGCCGATTTCTGCAGGGATCACCCAATGCTGATCAAATTCCAATGGGGTAGGGGTGATAATTGTTGAAATTCCAGCCAGATCGGCTGGGATCACCTGGAATCGGCCTATCTGGCAAATCAAAATTTGAACTTTTGAAGTTCAAATTATTAAACTCGATTGACCTGATTTTGCAAGAATCGGGCCAGGACTGGCCAGAATTGTCCCTTCCTTACCGATTTGGGCTGATTTTCTGATTTCCTATCGATCCGAATTGGGTGAGACTCGGATCTGGCCGATCCTTCAGCTTATCCAAGTCCACCTTCCATGTTTCAAAGGTCTGATGTATAGATTCTATACTAAAGTATCTTCTCGGAATAGAATCATAGCCCCACTTACACTCCGATCTCTGAAGAGCATTTATAGAAGTCCAAAAATTCCTGCTAATGTGTACTGGTGGCATCCTCATGGATGTTATCAGATGATCTGAACATGGTCTTTTCCCTTATCCAATCTCCAAAGCCACTTAATGAGAAGGACCTTTGTTAATGACTTCTAAAAGGATCAACCCTCTCTATACCCCTCTCCTTCTTGCTTCTTCACGCACTCTTCCACTTGACTAAGTGACGGCTTTTCTCCTATGGTCTCTTACCCTGCCCCTGACCCTTCCAGAATGAAGCTTCTCTAAAGGATTCCAACTTTTTACACCTCATTTTCACAATTCTAAAAATAGACATGTAGTAAGTTGCGAGGCTTGACAGCACAGCTTTTGAAAAAGATTCCATTTCTTGCCTGCAATTAGAAGTTTCTCTTTTCACCCCTGTAGTTTATTCTCCAAACTCTTGACCATTGTATCCCAGTCAGAAGATTTTAGAGTTCCATCTGTGAAAGGAAGACCCAAGTATTTGATAGGATATACTGACCAGTGAGAACTCATAGCCTGAACAATGAATTCTTTCTTTTTCTGTGGTACATTGATTTCTACCAAGTTGCTTTTTGTAAAGTGGATTTTCAGAACTGTAATGAATTCCATAATCTTGAGAATGATTTTCAAGTTTTCTATCTTGTCAACATCAGCAGTTGAAAATAGATTGTTGTCTACATATTGCAGGTGGGTGACTTCTTCATCAGATGCATTCAATCTTATGCTCTCAATATGACCTGCATCTGTACCCCTCTTCCATATCATGCTCAAGACTTGCCTGACTAACACAAAAAGTCGTGGGGAGAGAAGATCCCCTTGTCTAATAGCTCAGTAGCTTCGGAAGAAGCCATTAGGATATCTATTAATCGACACTGGAAACCAGGTTGATCTTGGCAACACTTTATCCATCCATCCTATTTGCAATGAAATTTCATCAGCTGCATGTCTGTATGCCAACAACTCCAATTAATTCTGTCACAGGCCTTTGCAGAATCAATTTTAACATCTTATACTCTATCCTTGTCTTCAGATTCATAGGCTACCTTGAAACTATCAAGAATACATCTTCCTCTTATGAAATCTGATTGCGAATCACCCACCACCTTCTCAATAACCTCCTTCAGCTTGCAAGTGAGAGCCTTTGCTAAGATTTTGCAACTCCCTTTCGGTAGAGAAATAGGCTTCTAATCACCAAGCTATTCTGCCTTGTCCTCCTTTTCCAAGTCTACCTACCTTGTAAATCCATGGTTTGCCTTATGACTGTAAAGTTATGAATGTTGGGTCTTATATACTAGGGTTTTAACCATGGTTTGCCGAATCGGAATCGGAAGGCGAATTGGGTTGCTCCTGATTCGCCCCGATTCCCCCAGAATCGGTCCGAATCGGACCGATTCGCCCCGATTCCCCTAGAATCGGTCCGAATCGGACCGATTCGCATGGGTATATTATATATATAATATATCATATGATATATATATATTGCATATATATTATATATATTACATATATCATATTTCAGACACATTTATATTGATTAAATACATATATGTAATATATATCATATTTATAATGTATAACATATATTACAAATATGATATAATATTATATATATATAAAGGGAATCGGGGGGAATCAGGCGAATCAGGGATCGGGTTTCCCCTGATTCGCACCGATTCGGGGGAATCGGGCCGATTCACCCCGATTCGGCAAACCCTGGTTTTAACTAGCTTTTTAAGTTTCAAAAACCAGAATTATTACAGAAATGCTTAGAAAAGTTGGTAGATTTGGAGTTGTATCCCCACCTTAAAAGGCCAGAGTAAGTACTTCAACTTTAGGTAGATAAGTTTCTTCTTTTCATGTGGCATAAGAAAAAGAAAGGCATCATGCTATGCCAAAGTTTTTGGCAATGGCAAGAGGAAAAGGTGGGAATGTCATGATGATGGATGGATACTGCTGGCAATGGTCACTCTAAGATCCAGAAATCATGGAAGGCAGAATTGGATTGAACTAGGAATTGGCCAGGGTCGATCCCAATCCGAATCAGGCCGATTCTTGATCTGAATCGGCCAGAATAGGCCATATCAGCCTAGATTGGCCATGGCTGATCCGATCCTGAATCGGTCAATCCCGATCCGGATTGGCCAATTTTTCCTTCCTTGACAGAAATGGTAGATGACCAAGATAATGGTGGTGAGCTTAATGCATGGATGGCAAAATCGGCCGACTCCGCTCCGTGCCGACCCGACTTGGGGGGGGGGGAACACCCACCCACCCACCCACAAGACTGGGTTTGCAAAGTCCACTGCACGACTCAACACGACTCGGCACGACTCAGCCCGACTCCGGCCCAACTCCGGTCGGGATCGACTGGGGCCGACCCAGCCACCCGACCCGACTTCTCCATCCATGGCTTAGTGACAATAAATGCTTCTCTTTCACACCATGGAAGGCAAAATTGCCAGGATCGACCCAAAATCGGTCGATCCTGGATCGGATCGAGGGCTATGGATCCGATTATGGGGGGGAAGTCCCTGAATCGGCAAACTTCCAGCTGGATCGGCCAGAATCGAGTTGGATCGACTGGATCAAGCAAGGATCGACCGATTCCAGACTGATCCAGGTCGATTCCCTCAGGCTACCTTCAAGATCCTCTTCAGGCAGGGTTGTCAGGATCCCCTTATTTACCTGAATATCATTTAAGTAAATGTTAGTATAACATTTACTTAAGATATTACATGTAAATAAGGAAGTACCCCCCATTTGAATCTAATAAAAATATCAAAAAATCATATATCTTACCAATAAAAAGTCAACTCTCCCATCGAAGAAGAAAATCGCGATTTTGGTGATTTTAGCGAAATGCTAACTTTCTAATCTCTCGTAATTTAACTTATCTAAAAATTTGATAATTCAAATAAACCACATGGAACACTAAAAATTCAAAGTCCGATAAAAAAAGTCAAACGTGCATGTGACTTCTCCAATGGAGCCACTCTCCTACTGACAACACTTAGTCTGCTTGAGACCTCTCAGGATTTGGTCAAACTTAAGTTATCATCATCCAAACCTCTCAGAATTTGGTCAAATTGAGCTACCATCACCCAACTCATGACACTCGTGAGTTTGGGTGATGATAGTTTAGTTTGACCAAATCCTAAGGGGTCTCAAGTAGACTTAGTGCTATCAGTAGGAGAGCGGCTTCTTGGAGAAGTCATATGCACGTTTGATTTTTTTTGTTGGACTTTAGATTTTAGTATTTTATTAGACTTATTTGGATTATAAATTTTTAAATATGTCAAATTACGAGAGATTAGAAAGTTGCTACTATGATAAAATCACAAAAAATGCGATTTTCTTCTTGGATGGGAGAGTTGACTTTTTATTAGTAAGAGATGTGATTTTTTGATATTTTTATTGGATTCAAATGGGGGATATTTTCTTATTTACATGTAATATCTTAAATAAATGAAACTACAAATTTTAACATTTACTTAAATGGTATTCAGGTCAATAATACACTGTCTTTAATATTTTATACTTTTCTTGTATTATTATAGTAGTAATAATACACAAAATCTTATGTTTCATATATTATGAATGCATGTATGATTGGTTTTTTATGCAAATATTAGTTCTTTCAATTTATCAGATTTTCCCTCATTTTTGCTGTTTTTTTTTCTGTTTTTTCCTGAATTTTTCTGAATTTTTTCCCAAAAAAAAAACCATTTTATAAACTGGCCGATCCAGGATCGGTCAGACTTCCCTTGGATCCATGGGATCTTACGATCCGATCCAGGATCGGATCGAGCCTGGTCGATCCCGATCCCGATCCCGATCCCGATTCCGATCCTGCCTTCCATGCTTCACACCTTTGTATGTTTCTTTGTTATTTGATACATGGTTTGTCATGGCGGGGCGAATCGGCCCGATTCCCCGAATCGGAGCGGATCAGGGGAAACCCGATCCCTGATTCGCCTGATTCGCCCCGATTCCCTTTTATATATAATATAAATATATATATAATATTATATCATATATGTAATACATATAATATATCTGCAATATATATATATCATATTATATATATTATATATAATATACCCATGCGAATCGGTGCGATTCGCACCGATTCGGGGGGAATCGGGGCGAATCAGGAGCAACCCGATTCGCCTTCCGATTCCGACTCGGCAAACCATGATTTGATACTCCAAAAGGCATGGAGATGCCAACCGATATTCATAGATCTAATGGTTGCCTAATTATTGGCTAACTAGTCATTAAATATTAAAGATTTCCTTGATCCACATGGCTGGAGGAGAAGAGAAGATGATACAGAAAAGATGGAGGAAGAGGAGAAGAAGAGGAGGCAGAGAGTTGCACAAAGGAGAGGTGTGCGTTCTATTTCCTTGCACAGCCGCCACCCTCTCTATATTCTATTGGTTTAAAATGCTAAGGAATAGGACAATATTACCCTTGTTGCAAGTAAAGAAGTACCAGGGGTAAATAAGGAAGAAAACAAAAGAATTTAAGTTAATCGGATCCACCATAATTGGTCTGGTAATGAACCAGTGCTCCCTTTTATCTCTTACGCTCCCTCTCAAGCTAAGCATAGATGTCCCGCATGCATTTCTTGCCTATAGCTACATGAAGTTGATCCTTGGTAACACCCTTAAATGAAGACATCTGCGATTTGGTTGGCCAAACGAATTTATGGAAGACACAACTCTCCATTATTCAATTGCTTGGAATAAAGTGACGGTCAATCTCTGTGTGCTTGGTGTGGTGATGGAATGCAGAATCGACCAATCCGGATCGAAATTGGCCAATTTTGGATCGGATTAGCCATGGACGATCCCAGTCCGATCCGACTGATTCTAGTCAATTCCAGCCAATCCGATTCAAGCCCATCATGAGCCATGCCAACAACTCTGCACTACTTATCAGAACCCAATTTTGATATGCATGGGCGTGTGTTGACACGGGAAAGATATCACTTTGACATATCATTTGATTTGATTTGGCTCATTTGATTTTATCTGGTTCATGTATTCATTTCACATGCTTTGATTTGTGTATTGTGATTTGCGGGGCGTGCCAGTCTGTCTAACAGACAGAAGAAAGAGTCCGTGCAATGCGGAAGAGAAATATTGGGTGTCCATGAAATGGACAGAGGTGTCCGTGTGACGGACGACTGGGTTGTCCATGAAATGGACGGGGATGCCCGTGTGACGGGCGACTAGGGTGCGCCATTTTTTATCTGAACTCCTTGAGTCCCGTATCTATACTCATCAGGTGATTGAGGTAGCATGTGCTGGACCTCTGTCTCCATCGACCGGAGTCGATGTTACATTTACATCGAGTTAAGACTCTTGGTGTTATTTAACACCAGTTTTAACCCGAATACCATTCATAGCAAAGGGGATGAGAAAATACACACTTTTTTAGAAAATCCTGGTCATGATGTATCATTTTTCTTTTGGTTATTTTTTTTGAAATACTTTTGCTTTGAGTGTTTCATTTTGAAAAGACTGCCCTTTTGTGGAGCTCGAGATATGACTTTTAAGAAGGGAACGGGTATATTTCCGTGAACCCATTTGGGGTCTCCCTCCTTTCCTTTTTTTTTGAGAAAGATGTTGTTTGAAGGTTTCATTTTGGAAAACCTGAGGATTATTATTACAGATGGGCATATACCCGTGCATTTGATTCTGAACTTGGGGGAAGTCGTGATTAGAAGTAGCATTTAGAAGAGTTGCAACATCAACCCCCTTTTCTTTTTTATGACATGATATTCTTTTACAACATCCTTCTTTTAAATGAAGTCTGATTTGAGGCAGAATTTCATTTCTCCTCGTTCATCGTTTCACTCGTTCATCATTTTTTTTTTACTTGTATGAGTATGATTTTTGGAGAATGTATGCACATATCTCCGTGGACATTCTTGTCAACTTGAAGTTCCTTTCGAGAAACTGTCCATATGAACACAATTCTTGTGAGTATGCATCATGCTGCTCTTTGGAGTAACTGAGCGCAGTTCGGGTCCTATCACAGTTCGGGTCCTGTCACAGTTCAGGTCCTGTCCCCTTTTTCTTTGGATGTGTGTAGATCGTCACAATTTTTATAATTTTATTTTAGCAGAGTTTCCGCTTATGCGGAATGCTCTCACGGAGATATATTCATATGAACATGTACTTATATCCATGTGTCCCCAGAGAATCTTTGTCCGGAGGGATTTTGCCCTCAAAAAGGTATGTGTATATACGATCATAAATTTGCAGTTTACGCATATTTTCTCACCGGTATTCCCTTTTGAATGGAATGTTCGGTAAAAGGTACCATCTGCATATACAGAATCCCTTTTGAGCAAGGATGGCAGAGTCGGGTCGGGTGGCTGGGTCGGCCCCAGCCGATCCCGACCCTGAGTCGGGCCAGACTCGGCCTGAGTCGGGCGGAGTCGGCCTGAGTCGGCCTGGTAAACCAGTCCCGACTGTCCCGTGGGTGGGTCGGTGTTCCCCCCCCAGAGTCGGGTCGCCAGGGGCCGACCCGACTCAGAGTCGGCCGACTCGGAGCGGAGTCGGCCGACTCTGCCATCCATGCTTTTGAGAGATATACGCATATAATTGCGACTTTTATGATTATATAAACATGCCCGTGGGCGGAGACTGCATTTGGGCAGAGTTTCCTTTGGAAACACATGTATATGAATACAAAGTTTGTGATTATATTGATATGTTTTTAGAGGGAAAACTCTGTCATAGGCAGGGCTTCCTTCCAAGAAACATATGTGTATAGGCACAAATTTGAGTTTTATAAATATGTTCTTAGACGGAATCTCCACTTGGGCAGAGTTTCCTCTAGGAATCATGCATATAAAAATACAAATTTGTGAATATATAAACATGTTCTTGGGCGGAATCTCCACTTGGGCAGAATCTCCTCTGAGAAACATATAAATATAAACACAGATTTGAACTTTATAGATATGTTCTTAGGCGGAATCTCCACTTGGGCAGAGTTTCCTCTAGGAAGCATATATATAAAAAATGCAAATCTGTGAATATATGAATATGTTCTCGAGCAGAATCTCCACTTGGGCAGAGTCTCCTCTAAGAAACATATGCATATAGCACAAACACACCATCCCGGAGAGTTTAAAACTCGATGGGAGGTGGCATGAATAACAAAGGTATCTAAAATACCATATGTCCAAAATGGACGGTATTTAGAACCTATAGCCCGTGAGGGCCAGTGCCGCTATTGCGGACTTTTAGCCGATGAAGTTTGCCGATGCCGTATACGGACAACCTCTCAACACTCAGGGGAAGAAGATTTGGTACCTTCACTCACACAAGAAATGAGGTTGAGAGAGGGGGACTTTGGAAATCAGAATTTTCTATTGTTTGGGATTTCACGGGAAGGGGGACAACAATTTCTCAAAGGGGCTGTGGCATCTCCCGGGAGCCAGCATCTCCCCGGGGCCGACCTCTCGAATGGGGGAATGGGGGTGCCTTTTATAGGGGAAGGCACCCCCTTACATTGTGTGGGAATGGGGGTTTCTAACCGATGGGGGTTCCATCGGTTAGAGGGAAAATTCCCTCTAACCGATGGGGGTTCCATCGGTTAGAGGATTTTAAAATCCCTCTAACCGATGAGGGTACCATCGGTTAGGGGGAGGGGCACTCCTCTAACCGATGGGGGTACCATCGGTTAGGGGATGTGCCTATTCCCTGTTTTTTTTTTGTTTTCTGTTTCTGTTTTTTTTTTTTTTAAAGGGGATTCCCCTTAACCGATGGAGGTTCCATCGGTTAGAGGGGAATTTCCCCTTAACCGATGGAACTCCCATCGGTTAGAGGGGAAGACTCCCCTAACCGATGGCACTTCCATCGGTTGAAGGGGAATTTCCCCTCAACCGATGGAACTCCCATCGGTTGAAGGGAAAAATCCCCTTAACCGATGGTAGTCCCATCGGTTAGGGGATTTAAAGGGGGATTTCCCCTCAACCGATGGTGCTTCCATCGGTTTGGGGAAATAATCCCCTTAACCGATGGTAGCCCCATCGGTTAAGGGGTTAAAAATTTTTTGTGTCCACAGCGTGCCAGACTGTTTTAAGAAAAAATAGATAAAATTTAATATTTTTAGAGGTGCGTGGGGTTAAAGACCCTAAGCCCTCGAACATTTATGTGTGTATATTCCGCGCGCCTTCCTCTTATCAAGCGATTGGGGTGGTCGTATACTGGACCATTCCTCACCGACCAGAGTCGGTGTTTCATTTACATCAAGTGAAAACTCGAAGAGCTTTGATACGATACATTTATTAAAAGACTTTGCCGACTATGGGGTTATATACGGTACTTGGGCATCCACAATTTACATCCTCAAATATTTTCATCACATTTGTATTTATATATTTAATGGGGTGCATGTACCGCCATTAATTATTTACAAAGCAATATCGTGCCTCCACACGTGCGATTTCAAAACACGGGAGGACTTATTTACAAAAAGAGCGTGGTCAATGACTTCTTTCCATCAACTGTCTTTCACTACCGGGCAGAGGATAGGATCGCCGAGCAGGACCAACGGGCAGAGGTATGTCTCTTCCCTTCTTCTTCTCCTCTCTTCTGATCTTGATCTGATGGGGCTGGGATTGGGATCCCTTTCTTTTCGAACCCGTTTATCTCAGGTGTTCGAAGTAAACAAACCTGAGGTTTTGGTCGTATCTTGATGACCTCTCGGGGTTCTTCGGTTGTATGTTGATCTCTTGGGGCTTTTCGATCGTATCCTGATCTCCCGGGGCTTTTTGGCCATATCTTGACCTGTTCAAGGGTTTCTGTCGTTAATTGGCAGTCCCAAGACTTGGAGTGGCTTGCCATAAGCCGGGCCCAGGAGAGTGCATGCTGCTTCATAGAATAGAAGTGGCGTGGATCCCGCTCCATCGGGACGTGCAAATGGCATGAGTCAGGCCTCTTAGTTGTTTCTTGACTTTTCCGAGCAGTTTCGGGTATTTCCATCATTGATTGACTTTCCCAGATGCTCCTGCCATTTATCGGCTTGCTTGGAATTCTTTGCCATTTGTTGACATTTTTCGAGAACTCCCAATGTGTTCAGCCTTAACTCACCCCAAGTGAGTGCACACCGCTTCATAGAATTGGCGTGGATTCGCTCCACCGGGTTCGACAAAAGACGTGAACTTTCAGAATATTTTTGCCATTTTCTCCGTCACAGGGTCTGCAATTTTCTGGGCAGCCGGGGTATTCCTGTACTTTTCCAGAACATGGGTATTCGTATACTTTTCTAGAGTAGCAGGGGTATTCCTGCAATTTTTCGGACAGCAGGGGCATTCTTGCAATTTTTGGACAACAGGGGTATTCCTGCAATTTTTCCATGGATAGGACATATGTGTAATTTAATACGCACATGCACAAATTTTATGTCCTCAGGGGCCTTCGTGTAATTTTACACACATACCCATATGGGGGTCTTCATATTTTGAAGAACAAACATCCCCGGAGGGGGCTTCATCTCATCCCAAGGGGGGGTCTTCAGGCTGGAGCTTCTCTCCCCAAAAATCTTCTTCTTTCCAAAACCTCGAAGTCCTCTTCCCCTCCTCTTTTGTTTGATCAGATCTGATCTGCTCAGCTCAGCTCTCTCTCCCCGACCCTTGGTCTCCTATTTATAGGAGTTTTAGGGGCCAAGGGGAGGCCCCACGGGACTGTGGGGTCTTGGCGCTGAAACCCCCCGTGGGTGGTTGGGGGGGGGGGCGCTGGGCGCGGAAGGGTGCTGCTTGCTGCTGGCGGAGAACCCCCCCCCCCGGGGGGGGGGGGTCTGTGTTGCTACAGTACCCCTTGTGGGGGTTGGCAGCTTGAACAGATCCCCTCCGTGGGGGGGTTTTGGTGGGTTTTGTGGCTCCTTTTTGGGGTTTTTTGTGTCAACAATTTTTTTTTTCAAAGTATATCTTTCTACGCTGTCCATATTGAAGTACATGTTACTCGTTCAGATTTCATAGCTCAAGGAGGAATTTAAGCAACTAGGTGTCCCTTTTATTACATTTTTCTCACCTCGATGGGTACTTTTATTATTCTAAAATTTCCTTGTTGAAATTTATTCTTGTAGTCTGGTAACTTGGAATGAACTCAATCATGAAATACTATTTCCTTTATGAATGACATAAAGTAAAGTTGAGTATTCAGCAGAAGATATTTATCTTCTATGGTGGTATGTTTGCAGATTTTCATTGAGAAGCTTAGTGCCAAACAGTCTGATAATCAGATTGAGGTTCGTGGTCCTCCAGCAACAAAGGCCTATGACCAGCATGGAACTCCTACTGTGGTAATTTCTTGTTGGTGGTCTTTATTTCCAGGTTTTATGCACGGATATTTCTTCTCAACAGTGTATTCTGGCAAGGATCCTGAGAATCTGAGATCACTAAGTGGCAACTACTCCTAGGATCTAAAAATATAAAATCATAGCATTTCTTTTCCTTTTGTCTGATACATGTGCTAGCCCTGACTTAGTAGTTTGCTAAGAGGTTTTTACTAGTATATTATCATGAGCTTGCTAATTAAAATCTTGATCCAGAAAACTGAATGTAGGTCGTAAGTTTATATTCATGGTGGTGATATATAGAAGCTTGACTGCTTATCATGGGTTCAAGAAACAATTACTTAACGAGAAAATGTGATACTCAGTGTAAAAGGACAAATAACAAGC
This sequence comes from Colocasia esculenta, assembly GCA_014218235.1. NCBI lineage: Eukaryota > Viridiplantae > Streptophyta > Magnoliopsida > Alismatales > Araceae > Colocasia > Colocasia esculenta. Next base: position 28,905,198 of record CM024766.1, read on the forward strand.
AGTGATGTGCTCACTATAACCTTCACTGTCCTGAAATGGCTATCCCAAAAGAATGAGCTACATAAAATGCCTCCTATATAAACGTGGTATTAGGCACTTTAGTCCAACAATCTAGCAAAAAGCAGAGTCATCCACCCTTACATCCCCAGAAATCCATCACATTCCATACTTGGGAACTGTCTGAAATTACCTAACTGGTTGGGAGCAAGGTTCGACGCATCGGGGAATCGGGGCGAATCGGGATTTTCCTGATCCGCCACGATTCGCCTGAATCGGGCCGATTTGGATGGGAATTGGTCCGATTCGATGGGAATCGGGCGAATCGGGTTTCTCCTGTTTCGATCCGATTCGGCCGAATCGGACTGATTCGATCCGGCATGCCAAACCATGGTTGGGAGATCTGCTGGTTCTCCCGAAGACTGTCATTATTTTACTTTTCACATGGCCCAAAGAGTTAGTATTCAGAAGCCATCCAGTGAACTCTGTAGCTCATGGTTACCAACGGGTATTTTATGTCTAAGTAGAAAGAGACCAGGAAAAAAAAATCTTAAAGCACATGAGATGAATGAACTTGTGTAAAACAATTTTCCAGTCACCTCCATAGCTTGAAGGGAGGTGATAAACACCATGGGAAACTGCAGAACAAATATGGGTGTTCTTCTTCAAGAACCCGCCCTGGTGAGGTGACATGCCTTGTTAGTTTAGCATTCTCTTTTAAACCAATCTTTTCAATCTCAGATATAAACTCTCAGTTTGAGGACAATTATGAATGATAGAGACAGAACCAGGCTTCGCTCGCCATTTTCTGTAAAGAACCTAAAGGCATTACTCAAGCTGTAATGAAACCCCTCAAGAACAAGTTTCTAGGTCACGATATATTCTGGCAGGGATATTTTTTTATCTTGCCAGTCAGTTTTAGGTGATCACATTGCTGCATGAGTCCAAGGTGCTCTTCATGATGGTACATGGGTGAAACAGATGAACTCCATGTTCTTGCCCTCATTACAAAAGACAAGAATCCCCAGATTCTTTGGGATGAAGGCCATTATCTCTTTGCAGTTTTCTTTACCGAATGATATCCGAACTCCTTGCAACCAGATTACAACATGTTCTTCATAAGCTAGTCAATCTCATCCTAGGGAAGTGTTGGAACGCGGATATTTAATCTCCTGCTTTAGGACTTTATTTTTTCCCCACTTCTGTTCTGAAATGACGAATTTGGGCGTGCCAGACTGTTTACGGGAAACAGACAAAGATTTATTTTGCAAGGAGTATGGGGTGCGAACCCTGATACCCTCGAATTTCATTTCATTTATTTTCCGCGAGCGCTCGCGTTCAGGGCGATGGAGTGGTCGTGTACTGGACCGTTCCCCACTGACCGAAGTCGATGTTTCATTTATATTGAGTATAACACTCGAATACCTTCGAATGCGTAATGTTTATTAAAAGACCGTATGCCGAACTTTAAAGAAGAAAAGGCAGATGACAAGCAAATTTCCACAATTTTATTCAAGCATGCTCATGTCATTTATATTTATGACATTTACATTTGCGCCTTTAATGGGTTTTGTACCTCCACTGGGCGTGTATACAACAAGTCATGCTCATGGACGTCGACGACAGGGTGTTTGTGCCTCCGTCGGACGTTTACATGGTAAGGAGTACATTTTGTTACTAATGGGGTGTTTGTGCCTCCACAAGGTAACATGCCTCTACGCATGTCATTTTGTGACACCGGAGAACTTGAATATTCACCTCGACGAGTGTCGTTTTATGACACCGGAGGACTTACACATGGGCCCCCGACGTGTGTCGTTTAATGACACCGGAGGGCTTATGCATATGAGGCCTCGACGTATGTCATTTGTGACACCGGAGGACTTAAACATATGGGGCCTCGACGTATGTCATTTTATGACACCGGAGGACTTAAACGTGGCCAACGGGGGTCTCGTAACAACATGTGGCGTCTCTATGAGGCGAGCACAGGAGGGCCCGGCCACGGAGACAAAGCACCAACGGGTGTCGAAGACCTTTCCCGACACGTGCGGCCTATATAAGCTCACGCACGGACCAGCTGAAGCGGTTTGAAGGCGCGATGTGTGGGTGCGGCGTTTTTTCTGGCCGAGAGTCGCCTGCCGTAGCATCGTCTTCTGGAATGGGGGTATGCCCCCCTATTTATAGGGTTCGTGGGGGGCATACCGGCGGGGGTACCCTCCCCGGCGGAGGCTTCGCGGGCGCGAGCGTCGAGGACGGGCGCGAGCGCCGAGGCTGGGAGCGAACCGGCGAGGGTGCTGGAGACGGGGAGGACTGGCGGGGGGGGGGGGGGGGGGGGGGGCGCCAGTCAGGGGGCCTGACCGGCGGCCCTCCCTGCTGGCGCGGGGGCCGAACCGGCGCCCCCCCTGCGCTGGCGGGGCCGAAGCCGGCGGCCCCCTGCGCTAGCGGGGCTGAGCCGGCGGCCCCCCCTGCGCTGGCGGGGGCCGAACCGGCGGCCCCCTGCGCTGGCGGGGGGCCGAACCGGCGGCCCCCCCCCCCCCCCCCCTGCTGGCGGGGGGCCGAACCGGCGGCCCCCCCTGCTGGCGGGGGGCTGACCGGCGGCCCCCCTACCAGGGGGCCGACCGGCGCCCCTGCGGGGGGCGCGAATCGGCGGCCCCCCTCACTGGCGGGGGGGCTGACCGGCGGCCCCCCTTGGGGCCTCCTTTGGCCCACCACCTATTTAAGGTGGGCCTCGCTTCATTTCATGTCGCTTTCTCCGTGCTTTCCGGGAGAAACTTGGGAGAGAGCTCTGTGGGCCTCCCGTGGTTGGTTCGTTGGTTGACGGCCGTGCCGCGCACGTGCATCCGTGCACCGCCTGTGCTTCCTCGGCCGTCCCACGTGCGTTTGCTCTCGTTTTTGAGGGACACGTGCATCCGACTCCTCGGGACTCTTTCGGCTTCGGGCGCGACTTCGAACTCCGCTCCGGGCGTGGGTTTTCTGACACCCAGAGTACGTGCCCTTCGCCGATGAAGACTTCTTGGGTTTCTCGCTCCTGGATCACCCCGGTTTGGCGCGAGTACTCGGACTTGTCTGTTTCTGACGTCCGAGCGGGGGAGACCGGGGGTTTGTTCCCGGTTCCCCCAGGGCGTATTTATCGCCCGGGGTTCGTTTAAGCCCCGATATTTTTCGGGTTCAACAAATGCCCCCCACGGGATATCCGTCGGAGACGAAGACGACGGCGGGTATCCCGTGGCGCCTTGAGATGGATCTCTTTCCCCTCGCGCTTGCCTTTCCGGTTCTGTGGCACGTTCCTTTGACTGACGGTTGCGCTATTTGTTTGGCAGGGTCGACAATGCCTCGTAAGGGTCGTGACAAAGGCGGCAAGGGCGGCCAAGGCGCTAAGGCGCCGCGTCGCACGGAGAACGACGTCGAGCGGACGGACGATCCCATGCCATGCTTCACTCTGTCCCCAGTCAGGGTGGAAGACCTGGACCGACTCGAGAGAAGCATTGGGCCGTGCGTCCGCGGTCCGTTGGAGGAGCCTTCGCCCGTTGAGGGCGCAGTGGACGTCGGTCGGATAGACCACAGCGGCTTGATCTACCGCTACCGACGGGGAGCCGGCTACCCGAAGCATTTCCCTCTGGATGAGCATCTTCTCCCGTTCATCCAGAACTTCATGCCGGCCAACTGGGACGGTCCTGCCGGCCTTCTTGCTACTGAAGGGCCAACTGGAGCGGGCGATCTTGACCGGCCGCGACAGCATGATGGGGACCTGCAGCCCGCATCATCCCAGCTTTCCTCTTGATCACGAAGCGCAGGCGCATTTTCCGGATACGGCTTTGCTGGGGTTATTTGCGCCCGAGCCAGCTCACCGCGTGACAGAGTTGCGGCTCTCCCAGGCCTATGGGAGGTGCAGGGGCTGCCTAAGACCGGCGTAGCTTTCATTGGGCACACCCTACCACCCTCGGGCCGCGACTTCGTGCAGGACGGCTACGACCGGTCGTGTTTCTGGACCGGATATTGGGTGGCGGGGCCGCCAGTTGGTATGACCGGTGGTCGGTCGTTTCGTCGCACCGGTTTCGCTTCGGCGCGACAGAGTGGCTAATGGGTATTTTGTACCATTACCAGAAGATGCTCGAGCGGGTCGGTCTTCTTGAAGCAGTCGTCGCCGCTCTTCACAGCTATCCTTGCAACTCGGGCTTCTGCAGGCCCTGGCAGAAAGGTTTAACCGGAGGTTTAACACCTTCGGCACTGCGGAGGGGGAGACCAGTCTTGACCTGTGGGCTTTGCACAGGATTTCCGGTCTTCCGATCTCCGGGCAGTTCTACGAGGAGGTTTGCCTGAGCGACCTGGACAGAGATCGGACCTCCGGTGCTGGCTCCTACTTCCTCTCCCACAGCTTCCGATATTTGGCGCGGGTCTGGCGTGACTTGGCCAGGTGTGGGAGGAGCGACTGTCCCAGTGCTTCAAGGGGGACAGTGCGGGTCAGTTGTGACGCCTGGATCCGTTTCTTCTACAACGGACCCTTCTGCTTCTACAAGGAGTTCGCCGGCGACAACTACGACCCAGCAGCTTATGCGCAGCTGAAAGTGCGCCTGGATGACGATGCCAGGTATCTTTATGCGCCTCGGGGTGTCAACTGGAACCCGAGGCGGCTCTCGGACCGCACCCATCTGGCAGCCTACCTTGTTTATTGGCTGTGCACTTTTGCCCTCCCGTTTGGGGAGGAGGGAAATATTAGGCCGGAGGCCATTTACCCAGCCTGCATCTTGGCCGATGGTGTGCAGTTGGCTTTGGCTCCGGCGGCTCTGGCCAACATCTTCCGTGGCTTGGGCGAGCTTACCTCGAGCCCTTCTCCTCGTGATAAGAACATCACTTTGGCGACGCACTATCTGGGCGCCTGGGCCGGTCTTCTGCTGCCGGAGCTGTGTCACAACATTAGCCTGGAGCGCCCCTCATGCCACTCATTTTTATGTTCCGGAATCGTCCGGAGCGGGAGCAGCAGAAGCAGCTGAAGGAGGCGCGCCGGCGACTTTCTTTTGTACCGGCGGCCGGGCAGCCGGGACTTGACCTTGCTTGCTGCTCGTTTGGTTTCAGGCCTTGCGTGGAAGAAGGCCAGAGGGGCCGTGTTTATCGCCTTCCCCATCATGCTGCGCCGGTTGCTACGCTACGCAAGGACTGGCTTTGTTGTGTCCGCCCCAGCGTCTTGCTCTTCCGCAAGGGGAGCCTTCTCTTCATGGAGCCGTACTTTCCGCACCGCTTTGCTCGCAACCTCGGGTACGACCAAGACGTTCCTCCGAACGCTGATTTCGTACTGTCGACCCGGGCGTACAAGGGCCCGGACCGCCATCTGGTGGCCTCTAGCTGGTGGTGCTACTTCCTTAGGCGCGACACCGCTCCCGAGTTCTTCGTCCCCGAGCTGCGGCACGAGGGGCGAGTGGGCATTTTATATGCCCGATGGTGGTCCCGGCACAGCCAGGCATTCCGGGAGCGCGCCGACGACATTAAGAAGGCGGAGAGGGATTATTTGTCCCGGGCGGGCGCCCTTGTCTCCACGATCGCGCCGACGTTCTTGCAGAGGGAGTTCGCCGACATAGCCCAGACGGTGACGACTGTGGGTCGCCGCCGTGCGGTGGCACAGGCCGCTAGCATGGCGGACAGCGAGGCTTTCGCGGGGGCTTTGAAGCCCCTGTCGCGCCCGGAGAGCAGTTCGGCAGCTTCCAGGGTTCGCGGGGAGCCGCCACTTGTTTACTTTTGGTGGCGTCACTTTCTACTGGACTGCGACTACACCATAGATGCGGCGCTTACCAGTCCTATCCTCCCGAGTGTGACGCGGGTCTGGGAGCGACACCTTGAGCAGTCTATTATCCGCGTCGGGCCGAGGGAGTTTATTAGCTGGATCGAGAGCGGCACCACCCTGCGGCATTTCTGGGACGCCATTGCCGAGGCAGGCAAAGCTGTGAAGGTCCCCTTCGACCGGGTAGTGCTTCGGCCAACATTTTCCGTGGCCCCTCGCGGTATGTTGCCTCCCTCGTTATGAGTGTGGCTTACATTTTCTTGAATTTGTGTGCTGATTTGGGCTCTCTCCCTTCTTTTTTTTTTGTGTTGGCCCGAGCAGAGTGCTTTCATCCCCGAGAAGGATTTGCCGAGGCGCGACACCCCGTCAGCCCGGAAGAGGCGTGCGAGCGAGGAGGCTGGTCCTTCGCAACCGGCGGCTCGAGGAAGGACCCCCGAGCCTTCTTCTCCGGCTGTGGCCGGTGGGTTTTTGCATCCCCCGTTCGCCTCATTTCCTGCCTTCTTTTGTTTCTTTTGACGAGGGATTTGCGTTTGCATCTTTTGGCACAGGCGCGTCAACCTCAGGGGTTGGCGAGTTGGCGGAGGGTACTCCGCGAGAGGATGTGGCTCCTCAAGACGACGTGGATTACAATCCCACGTTCGATGGGACGCCGTCTCCTGAGGGGGCAATATTCCCCCGGTAGCTTCCGCTGAGACAGGTAGGACGCGCACCCTCTCCTTGGGCCGGCGCTATCTGCCCCTTTTGTTTGCTCGGCCAGCATGGTGTTCGCACGCGCTTACAAGCCTTTTTCCCCTGATCATTTCTTTGCAGAGTACATCCCGGTGGAGGCCGCCGCCGCAGAGGGTGTTGAACACCTGGCTGGGGTTGTGCCGGTTGGAGACGCGGCATCCTCGTTACAGGCCATACATGACCTGTTACTGTCTGGGTCAGAGGCGGAGCTACCCGGCTTTTCTGACTTTGCCCCAGGCATACTTGAGGGGGGTGGTTGGATGCAACCCCTTCACAGCGCGAGTAAGTGAGCCTTACTTTTCTTTCCCACTTCTGTGCCGCGTCTGGTTTACTGATTTATGCAGCGAATGACTTCCGCCCTTTCTGCATTTCAGTGGCGGTCACCTCCGCGGCTGTGCTTCCCACCGCTTCTCCGCCGGAAGAGGGCGAGGTTGCCCGAGGGATAGCCGGGGACGCTGACGGTGGGTATTTCTTCCACAATAGCGAACCCTCCCTTTCTATTTCTTTGGCCCGACGCATGACGAGGCGAGAGAGGACGAGTGCCTTTGTGCTTATTGCTCGACGCTTTCTCTCTTGCAGACGGCGCCGAGATAGCTGCGGAGATGATGGAGTCGAGTGCTCTAGGGGCTGTCCTCTCCCCCGCAGCGGGTACCCTGCATCCTCCGGAGGGTGGGGATAGCACTTCTTTGCCATCCGACACGCAGGGTAAGTGATCAGGGCCCCAAGCCTCCTATGTTCCCGGGCCCTTATTTTCTTTGTTTATTGTGGCTATGTTGCCTCCCTTCTGACCTTTCACCCATTTTTCTTCTTGGGCAGCAGTCGGCGGCGGCTTACTCCCTCCGTCTTCGAGTGAGGCGCCGCTTGAGAGGCCCTCCTCGTTTCCGGGGCATGGCATTTCTTGGCCCGACGCCATACAGAGGAGCCGAGTGCACGGGTCCGAGGGAATGCTCGACTTCTATATATCGTCCGCACGTGCTGTCTTGGAAGAGAGCAGCCCCCCATCCATCGACGTGGTGCGGGACTTCCTGGAGAGGAGTACAGTCTCCTACCATTTGATGGGCTGCCCCCGAGACCCTTGGATGGCCGCCGTGGACGTACTCTGGAGCGAGGTGGCGCAGAGGCACGAGGAGGCTGCTCGCCATAGGGCCCAGGAGCTTGCGGCGGAGGTTGCCTTGGCGGAGCAGAGGTACGAGGCTCTTCGCTCGCGAAGAGGGGGAGTCTTTGAGTGCCCGCCACGCCAGTTGCCATGCGGACATCGCTACCCTCCGACGAACGCTTGAGGAGGTCTCGTCACGCCTGGCTGAGCACGAGGCCGCGTCTCTTGTGCTGGCCGAGGAGGTGGCAGCGGCCAATGCGGAGGTGGCTGCCGTAGAGCGGGAGTGCGCGGATTCCTTGGCCGCACTTTCTGCTCTCCAGGCCAGTTTGGCGGACTCTCGGAGAGGAGGGGCTGTGTAGTTCTTTTTTCTTCCCTCTCCCTTTTTGCTTGTAGCCGATGTATGTATTTCATCAGCTACCCCGAGGGCTTGTCTCGGGCACCTTGTATTCGAGGAATGACAAACTTTAGATTACTGCCAATGCCTTTCTTTGACATCGTTGCAATCTTCGTCTGCACTCAGGTAACCTTTTGAGGGTCTTATTTGGGACTCCTCCTTTTGGACGCCGTGTTTCTTGGCTTGACTTGTCCTGCGCTCTACTCGGTTTCTCGACCGGTAGGTTCGAGCGATGTCTTTTGGACGTTGCATTTCTGGCATTCCTCCAGATCTGATGCAACATCTTGGGTGCCGGGGCTGGCCTTCTCGGGGCTTTGTCCAGCAACCAGAGTTTGATCCTTAGTCGGGGAGGCTTGCCTCTTCTGGCTTTGCTCTTCGACCTGATTTTGTATTTCTTCTTCCTGAGATTTGCCTTATTGGCTTTTCCCAGGCCTGCTCTCGGCATCTTTTGCTTGAATTTTGCATTTGTGGCATTCCTCAAGATCTGATGCAACATTTTGGGTGCTGGGGTTGGCCTTCTCGGGGCTTTGTCCAGCAACCCTTTGATTTGATGATTTTTTTTTTCATCTTTCTTTCTTTTTTTTTCATATTACCATCCCAAGCGCCCTTTCGGGTTTTCGCCGGGATGGCCCCCTCTAGCTTTTTCCGTGCGCCCTTTCGGGTTTTCACACTGAGGGGTTACCCATTTTTGCCTGAGGCGCCCTTTCGGGTTTTCACCTCAGCTGGGTGTGAGGCCTTCTTGCCCTCGAACATCCCTTTTTTGGAGGATGATCAAGTCTGCCGGGACATCTCTATTTTTAGTCCCTTTTTCTTTTCTCTTTTTTTTTGCTTTTAGGGCCCGGGGCCGGACCCTGGGGCAATTGATCATGGGATCTGCCACTTGGATTTAGCCTACCATTGCGGCTTTTTGGCTAAAGAAATTTCGGTTAGCCTACCACTCCGGTTTGCTGGCTAAGGTTTAGGTTTGACCGACCACAGAGGTTTGTTGGTCAAAGGGGATAGCCTACCTTTTTGGGGTTTTCTGGCTAAGGTTGGGTTTGACCGCCACGGAGGTTTTGTTAGTCAAGACCGACCAGGGGGTTTGCTGGTCAATATGCCTACTTCTTGGGGTTTGCTGGCTAAGGTTTTAGGTTTGACCGACCACGGAGGTTTTGCTGGTCAAAGGATAGCCTACTTCTTGGGGTTGCTGGCTAAGGTTTAGGTTTTGACCGACCACGGAGGTTTGTTGGTCAAAGGATAGCCTACCTTCTTGGGTTTGCTGGCTAAGGTTTAGGTTTTGACCGACCACGGAGGTTTTGCTGGTCAAAAGGATAGCCTACCTTCTTGGGTTTGCTGGCTAAGGTTTAGGTTTGACCGACCACGGGGTTTTGCTGGTCAAAGGATAGCCTACCTTCTTGGGGTTTGCTGGCTAAGGGTTTTGGTTTGACCGACCACGGAGGTTTGTTGGTCAAAGAGGGATAGCCTACCTTCTTGGGGTTTTTCTTGGCTAGGTTTAGGTTTTGACCGACCACGGGTTTGCTGGTCAAAAGGATAGCCTACCTTCTTGGGTTTTGCTGGCTAAGGTTTTGGTTTGACCGACCACGGAGTTTTGTTGTCAAAGAGGGAGCCTACCTTCTTGGGGTTTCTGGCTAAGGGTTAGGTTTTGACCGACACGGGGGTTTGCTGGTCAAAGGGGATAGCCTACCTTCTTGGGGTTTTCTGTTAAGGATTAGGTTTGACCGAACGCAGAGGTTTATTGGTCAAAGAGGGATATCCTACCTTCTGGGTTTTTCTGGCTAGGTTTTGGGTTTGACCGACCCCGAGGTTGTTGGTCAAAAAGAAATGGCTTGATCCACCATTTTCGGTTTACCTACCGAGCAGAATAGGGGCCCGACCCAGCATTTGTCTGCTGGCCGGCGAAACATGCCTTGGTAAGTACCATTTGATTTTGATTTTGATTTTGTTGCTGTTTTTTTTTTTTACTGACTCCTGCGCCCTTTCGGGTTTTCACAGAAGCCAGCCCCCTCTAGCTTTTCCAACGCGTCCTTTTCGGGTTTTCACGTTGAGAGTTATCCATTTTTGCCTGAGGCGCCCTTTTCGGGCTTTCACCTCAGCTGGATTTTGGGCATTTTTACCCTCTGGGCACCCCTTTGGGGAGTGACCAAGTCCGCTGGGACATCTCTATTTTTAGTCCCCTTTTCTTCTTTTTTTTTTTTTGGAATCCGAAGCGAGGTTGAGGACCTTGCTAGGGGGTTTGCCTTTGGTTGCCCACCTTATGATTGGTAGGCCCAGGACGGCACGCCTACCATGGAGGTTTTGCTGAGGGATAGCCTACCTACCTTCTTGGGTTTTTGGCTAGGGATTTGACTTGGTCGACCTGGATGGTTTGCTGACCAAGAAGGAGTTTTAGCCGACCTTCGGGGGTTTGTTGGCTAAGGGTTTGACTTGGTCGACCTGGACGGTTTTGCTGACCAAGAAGGAGTTTTATAACCGACCTTTTTGGGGTTTAGGCTATGAGATTTGACTTGGTCGACCTGGACGGTTTTGCTGACCAAGAAGGAGTTTTAGCCGACCTTCGGGGGTTTATGGCTAGAGGATTTGACTTGGTCGACCTGATGGTTTGCTGACCAAGAAGGAGTTTTAGCCGACCTTCTGGGGTTTTTGGCTAAGGATTTGACTTGGTCGACCTGGACGGTTTGCTGACCAAGAGGGAGTTTTAGCCGACCTTCTGGGGGTTTATGGCTAAAGGGTTTGACTTGGTCGACCTGGACGGTTTGCTGACCAAGAGGAGAACATAATTCATAGAGGGATTTTTTTTTTCTTTTCTTCCCTCTTTTTTCATAGGCTCTTTTGCCCTTGGGCACTCCCCCTTTTTTTTTTGGGGAGTATCCAAGTCAGCCGGGACCTCTCTATTTTCAGTCCCTTCCCTTGTTTTTTTTTTTTGAAATGGTGCATGTGCCCAACCCTAGCCTGATTCGGCTATAAGGGGATCGGAGGGCTGCTGCCCGGGGAATTCATGCTCAGGGGCAAAGTACATTTTCAAATGCTTGTCATTTAGTGGTGGAAAGGGGCGATCGCCGGCATGTGTTGCCAGCGTGTATCCCCCGCCTTCATACACTCCGGTGACCACGTACGGTCCGCGCCAGTTTGGCTGGAGTTTACCACTTGATTTGCCTGCCATGACTTCTCTTTGCTTGACCATGACGAGGTCACCTTTCTTGAAGACACGGGGCCTGACCAGCTTGTCGTAGGCTCGAGTCATGCGGGCTTGATAGGATTGGAGGTGTTTGTATGCTTCCAACCTTTTGCCTTCTAGGTCGGACAATTCCTCCAACCTTCTTTCTATTTCTTGTCGCTCCTCGGGCTGAAGACCGGTATAGACGGCTACCCTGTAGGACGACATTTCAATTTCGATGGGGAGCATGGCTTCAGCTCCGTACACCAGAGAGAAGGGAGAACACCCGGTAGGGGTCTTGTAGACCGTCCGGTATGCCCAGAGCGCTTCGTGCACCTTCTCCCCCCAATCACGTTTGCGATTGCCGACTATCTTGGCAAGCAGTTTGCAAAGGGTCTTGTTGAAGGCTTCCGCCAGACCATTGGCTTGAGGGTTGTAGACCGTTGACGTCCTCCAATCTATCTGGAATTTGGCCGCCAACGCATATATCGTTTTGTTTCTGAAGGGCGTACCGTTATCTGATACGATCCGATGAGGGGTGCCGAACCTGTAAATCAGGTGTTGCTTGACAAATTTGGCAACGGCTACCCCGGTTACCTCCCGAAGAGGGATTGCTTCTGCCCATCGGGAGAAATAGTCGGTGGCTGCCAGGATAAACTTGTGGCCGCCAGAGGATGGTGGGAATGGTCCCACGACATCCATTCCCCATTCGGCAAAGGGCCATGTAGGGGCAGTTGGATGCAATTCGTTCGGCGGCTTTCTTGGCACCGAACTGAAGACCTGGCATTGATGACACGTACGGGCGTACTGGACGCAATCCGTGTACATGGTCGGCCAGAAGAAGCCTTTTAGCTTGATGTTGATTTTCATTTTGTCTCCCGCTTGATGGGCTCCACACAGTCCAGAGTGGACTTCGTGCATGATGACTTTGGCTTCTCTGGGGGAGAGACATCGGAGGAGGACAGACTTGTCTTTTTCATGGACAAGCCGATATAGTTGGTCCCCGATCATTTGATATGACGTGGCCCGCCGCAGCAGTCGGACTCGTTCGGCCCGTCTGAAGGCAGCCAACCGTTTTTTATTTGAATGATCGGCTGGCGCCAGTCTTCTTCTTGACTGGCTTCTTCTTCGAGGGCGTTGACCTCAGCATTTTCTGGGTCGGAGTCGTCCTCAGAACGCTGGGCATCAGCCTCCTATGTCGGACAGTTATGCCCAACTCCCCTTCAGGAGGGAGCTTTAGGGCGGACGCCAGTTTGGCTAGCGCATCCGCCTGAGAGTTTTGCCCTCTAGGGACATGTCCGATTTCGAACAAATAGAACCTCTCGCGGAGCTTCATTACTTTGGCATGATAGGGGATCAGTTCCTTTTTCCGAACTTCGTAGTCCCCCAGCACTTGACGGATGACCAACTGCGAGTCTCCGTAGACTTTTATGCATTTGATGCCCATTTCGGCAGCCAGTTGAAGTCCCACGATCAGCGCCTCATATTCAGCCTGATTGTTGGTCAACGGCTTCATGAGTGCACATGAGTTGTGCAGTATTCCCCCTTGTGGAGTCACTAGGACAATGCCCGCTCCGGAGGTATAAGTTGTGGTGCCGTCAGTTTGCTTGAGCACCCGGAAGCGCCATCAAAGTAGAGTTCCCAATGTGGTAACTCCACGGCGAGAGTATTCCCACTTTCTTGAACGGGGACTTCTTTTTGTTGGGTCCCCTCCCCGTGGGGGGATGAGAGCGTTTCCTCCTCCGGAGCTTGAACTCGAGGGGAGAGCCTGCTGGGAGCGGATGCGCCGCCAGGAATCCGCCATACCTTGCCCTTTGATTGCTTTTCTGGGGACGAAGGTGATATCAAACTCCATGAGGAGAAGGGCCCATTTCCCATTCTTCCTGACAACACAGGTTGGGTGAGGAGCGCTTTTAGCGGGTCTATCCTCGAGATGAGGCTGACTTGATGGGCTAGCAGATAGTGCCGTAATTTCTTGACGGCAAATATCAGCGCTAGGCACACTTTCTCCACTGGGGAATATCGGTGCTCCGGACCCACCAACATCCTGCTGAGGTAGTAGAGCGGTTGCTCTTTGCCTTCCTCATTCACTTGCGCCAGCAGTGCCCCCAGCGATGTTTCCATGGCTGCGATGTAGAGGATGAGCGGCTTATCTTTCACTGGGGCTCCCAAGACGGAGGAGTAAGGAGATACTCTTTGATTTCTTCGAAAGTATCTTGGCACTCTTGGTCCCATACAAATGGGCCCCTTTCTTCATTAATTTGCTGAAGGGGGCGCATCTGCCCGCAAGGTTGGAGATGAACCGCCTTATGTAGGCCAGCCTTCCTTGGAGAGATTTTAGCTCCGTTAAGGTTTTCGGCGGCGGCAGCTCCCTGATAGCTTTGATTTTGACAGGATCAATTTCTATCCCGCGGTATTTGACAACAAAGCCGAGGAATTTGCCGCTCGACACGCCGAAGGCGCACTTCATCGGGTTCATCTTCAGTTGATGCTGGCGGAGTCTTTCGAAGACCTGGCGTAGGTCGCCTAGGTGGTCTTCCCGCCTTTTGGTCTTGACGACCAGGTCATCAACGTAGCACTCGACCGAGTCATGGAGCATTTCTCCAAAAATCTTGGTCATGGCTCGTTGATAGGTGGCTCCGGCGTTCTTCAAGCCGAAGGGCATTCTTTTATAGTTGTAGATCCCTTTGGGGGACCTGAAGGCGGTATGACCCTTATCTTTGGGAGCCATACGGATTTGATTGTAGCCTGACGACCCGTCCATGAAGGACAGTGCTTCATGCCCTGTGGTCATATCGATCATTGTTTCCGTGATCGGGACCGGGAAGTCGTCCTTTGGGCAGGCTTTGTTCAAGTCCCTGTAGTCGATACAGATCCGGACTTCGCCGTTCTTCTTCTTGACCGGCACTATATTGGCTAGCCAAGTTGGATAGATGCATGGCTCGGTGAAGTCGACTTGGAGAAGTCTGTCCACCTCGGCATTTACTTTCAGCTCCAGCTCGTGGCGCATTCGCCGTTGGCCTTGCTTGACCGGCTTCGCTGTGGGGAGTATGGACAACTCATGCTCAGCCACGGAGGGGTCCAGGCCTGGCATTTCTTTGTATGTCCATGCAAAACAGTCTTTGAACTCCAGCAAGAGGTGCCGGTATGACCGTCTTTCTTCCTCGTTCAAGAGGGCGCTGACGAAGATTGGTCGGGGTTCTTTTGGTTCCCCGAGGTCGAGTTTGACCAGTTCGTCGACAGTAGCTTGTCCGCCGTCTTCGAGTTCACGGGGCGCCGGCTGTAGGTCGATGAAATCCTTTTCTTCATCGGAGTCAGCGACGTGGACGTCATAGTATTTGAAGCCTTCTTCTGTGATCGGCCAGAAGTGACCCCTTCGCTTTGAGGCGCTTCTTGACACGACGCCCCATTTGATAGGACGAGGGCGGCCTCCCCCTGCTGTGGTTTTGTATCGGGGGTAGAGATTGCCCATCGGAGGGGCAATGATCAGGTAAGGGCGCGAGCCCAACGGTGTTGACCGTATAGTAGCCCGCATTCCGCCGCCTGACCATAGCCCAACCCCCGAGTGTCTTTTGCACAATAGGGGGGTTGCCCTCGGAGTTGCTTGGGTACCACAGCTGGTGGAAGTACTCCCGTCGAGAGGGTCTTGCATTTGTGCAACTTTTTGCCTTTGCACAATTTCTTGATGTGCTCGGGCATGTCGTCCATTTCTTGGATGGGCTCTGGGGCGGTTTGAGTCGTGTGACTCCAGCCAAAGTCGTCTTCGAGGGGCCCATGTGGCAGCGGGTCTCCTTTGTAGAAGATGATCGGCTTCGGCGTCTCGCCTTTCTCGAGACTATCATTTCTGTAATGGGTGACAATGAATGTCTTCAATCGTTCCACCCATTGCTCCTCCCTATGGAAGAGTAATTGCATGTACGTCGGCGGCAAGGAGATGCTTCGGTTGATGATCTCGCCGATGGCGTTTGCTTCGTAGTTGATCTCACGCCTTTCTGGGCAACTTGGCCCGGCGTGGTGGATTCGGCGAGGCGGCTGAGCCGGTGAGCTTCAAGGAGGTCTTTGTTGACCGTGAAGAGCTCCTGTTCCTCTTGACCCTGGCTTGCTTGATTTGCGTCGCATTTTGCTTTTCCTTGCCTTTTGACGCAGTTGCTGGCTCGCCGAGAGGTTTCGCCGAGGTATAGCTGGGCGTCCGCCAAGTTGCATTCATTTGGGCGGAACGGGGCCGGTCGGCAAAGACCGTGTACTGCTCTCCTCTTTGATGTATTTTATACATTGGTGGAGAGTCGAGGGGACGACCCGGTTTTCATGGAGCCAGGGTCTTCCCAGGAGGGCTTTGTAAGACGTGTTTGCGTTGATGATGTAAAACACGACCTTAGTAGTGAGGCCGTCCATGGCCAGATGCACTTCCACCTTTCCCAAGGCGTTTTCAGAATTCTGGTTGAATCCAACGATTCTGATGTCATTTACCCTTTGTACGTAGGGCGTAAGATACAGAGCCTTGAAAGTCTTCAGAGGCATGATATTGATCGACGCCCCGGGGTCAACCAGGATCCGGTTGAGCTCGTGCCCATTGACTTTTCCTTGCATGTACAACGGGCGGTTGTGGTATAGCGTTGGCAACAACATGTCCTTGTCGGAGAAGGTCACCTCCGCCACCAGTGCTTCTAGGGCTTGTGCCTGGAGTTCGGTCACGTCAGCTTCGTAGACCTCGGGCTCTTGCAAGATTTTGACGAGCGCCGTTCTTAACTCTTTGCTCCAGGCAATGGCGTCCCATATGGTGATGTTGGTTGGGAACCGCTTCATATGCTGTATGATTTTGCGGTCAGCCCGGGCACGGATTTGATCCAATGGTGGGACAGTATCCTCCAGGGCCTTTATCGGTTGCCCGAATTGGTTGACCCGTCTTGCCACTGGCTGCTCGTCCGGCTTTTCTTCGAACAACGAGCCCAGGCAATCCTCCTCCGGGGCGGCAGTTTCTTCTTTGCCGCTTCTGGACGGAGCGGGCCGGGCGGCCGATTCAGGAGCTTTCCGGTTGAAAGGCTGTTGGGGATCGCCCATCCCCCATACTCTTCTTCGTCAGACAGGACGAAGGGACTGGCTGGGTGGCCCTCCGGTCGGAGAGCCTACTAGCGATATCCTGCTGCTCTTCTTCTTCCTTGTCAGATGGGTCGAAGATGAAGGAGTTCGCCCGCACCTCTATTTCCGGGGCAGGCTGAGGCTTTTCTCCTCGGAAGACAATAGTCTTGCCCAGGTCGGGCGAGCTGGCTTTCTCGCTGAGGGACGGGGAGGATTTCTTTCCTCGTCCACGGCCCTTTCCTTTGCCTCGGTTGCGGCGCCGATATGTTGCCACAGGGGCGTAACAGCCGGTGATTGCAAGCTCGCAGGCGGCGGTACACACCATGTTGCACGAGAAGTCTTTCAGCATTTCTTCCACTTCTCGATGGTGATTTCATCTTCCTTATAGAAGATGGCCAGTTCTTCGGGCAGAGGCAGCTTCTCGCCTTCTTGAGCCCTTTGTAGCATTTGGTGGAGCCAGCTTTTGAGCCTTGTTTTGCGCTCCATTTCTTCCCACGGGATGTATATGTCCAGAGGGACTCCCCAAGTGGGCTTGGAGGGGATATACTCCTCCAACTCATCAATGAGCTTTTGCAGCTTCTGGAGTGGAGTGAGCTCTGCTGGGGCTGCCGCGGCCTCCTCTTGCTCAGCTTGCTTCTTTAGGCGCCTTTTCATGTTCTTGCGCCGTTCTTTTCTTGCTGCACTGCGCGCGCCATTTCGAGCGGCGTCAGCGGCTTGGCTTGCTCTGTTGTTTGAGAGGTGGTTTCTCGGCCGAGGCGACCGTGCGACCTTCCCCTCTTAGGAAACGCTGACAGAGTGTGCATTCTGGACGCCACCGTCGTCCAGCCAGCTTCGTCTTGTTGATGCTGGAAAGTGGAGTCAATTGCCTGCTCGATTATCTCGGGCGGCAGTTGTTGGAATTCGGCCCAATAGGGGTTGGCTCTTGGGTGGCCGGCTCCATCACTGGCTGCTTGCCCCTGCGGTCTTTATCTTGCCGCTTGAGTATTCGTGGAGGCGAATTCTCAAAGCACTGCCCCTTACTCCTATTTTCCGGAGTTTGCTCGCGGGGAGAGGAGACTTGGCATCGTCGAGACCCCTTTTTCCGCCGAGGAGGTTGTTGCTGGGCTTCTTGCCTGGCCCCGGACTGAATTATCGGGTTGCCTTCCGAGTCGATCTTTCCCTTCTGGATGAGGGATTTGACCCAATCTCGGACAATCGGACACATATCCGTAGGATGCAGCAACATGGCATGGTATTTGCAATACATGGGGTGATTTATTTCCCTCTCCTTCACGCAGCCTTGCTGTAAGAGTCTTTCGAAGATCTCCCCAGTCTTTGCGGTCGCAAAGGGATTCGGGGAGACTCGCCACCCTGGATACCATAGGCAGGGCCTCGTCAGGTGAGCCGCCTTCTGTCATATCCGGATCCTCTTGATTGTATCTTGAGGCGGGCTGCTCTTTCAGGGATATATTCCTGAATTGTTGCCCCAAGCTCGCGCCTTCAGTGTCAGCTATGGACGACATCGGCGGTACGGCCATCCTCGTTCATCAGCTTCGGGGCTTGGAGGTTCTTGAAGCGCATATAGTCGCTTTCTTCAAACTCCCGCTGGGCTGCTTCCCTGGCTCTTATCAGGACCATGGAATTGCCTTCCGGGTCGATTTTCCCCTTTTGGATAAGGGACTCGACCCAATCCCGGACATCAGGGCACCTGTCTGTAGGGTGCAGCAGCATGGCGTAATACCGACAGTACATGGGGTGATTCAGCTCCCTTTCAGTGTACGTCGGTGGCGGTGTGTGAGCCATCACGACACCTCGTTGCAGGAGCTTCTCGAAGATTTCCCCAACATTCCGGTCGCCAAGTGACTGCGGTGGGGCATCCTCCCTCCCGGGCACCACCAGGTAGGGGCTTCGTCCGATGAGCCGCCTTCTATCATATCCGGATCCGGGAAAGTGAAGGCCACCGGTGTATAAACTTCCGGTGGGTCGATGACGTTGACTGTATGCGTGACAACGTCAGCTGAATGGTCTGTCCATTCGCGAATGTGAGGCTGCGGTGGGTTGACACGGGCGTTGCCCAAGTCGATAATCCCTTGGTTGATCCATGCTTCAACCTTGTCTTTAAAGACGTGGCAGTCCTCTAATGCGTGCCCTGCATCTTGATGGTATATGCAGTAGTTTGGCGGGACGCTTGTTGGCGGCTGGCAGCCTAATAATCCCTGCTCGCAGGCAGGTACGGTAGAGCGCCAATGTCCGATGGCGCGGGAAGGAATATAATCTTCCGGCGATTTCGTCATTAGACGGGTTTGAAGACTCCTCCGAGATCCACCCCCCGCAGGGAGGGCGCGTCCGGGGCGTAGGTGTGCCTACAGGCCCCTGGAGTCCTTGCTGGAGAGTCGTCAGACTTTCTTGCATGGTCCTCAGGTACATCAGCGTTTGGCGCTGCCCGTGCCGCAGAGATTGAACCTGCCTTTCCAGGTTTTGCACTGTCTCCGACCATGTCCTGTGCTCCGAGGCTGAGGGATGATCCCCTTCCCACCCATTCGTGGAATGAGCGTCCCAAGGATTTGCTTCGGGGTCTTCCGGTTCAGGAGCCGGCGCATTGACATGGATGACATTGGCCGACTGCCTCGATTGGTCCCAGGCATGGGGCTGTGGAGGATCGACCAAATGTTCATGCATGGTGATGAGGCGACTCTGGATTAGCTTCTGTATTTCATTTTTGAAGACGTAGCAGTCTTCAATAGAGTGCCCCAGCATGCGGTGGTAGAGACAGTAATTTGGCTCATCCACTCTATCCGCTTCACTCGGTCTTCTCAATGCCGGAAGCTTGAGCAGGTCATTTTTCATGCACAGCTTGAAGAGCATCTTCGTATGGTCCCTTTTGAAGGAATACGACGTGCTCATACGCTGTGGCAGTGAAGTTGGAGGCGGTTTTTCTTCCACCTTCTTGCTTGGAGCGCCGGAGGTCATGATCTTCTTCCCTTTACTTTGCGGGGCGAAGTCCACAGCATTGGCTTCTTTGCCCATGGCGCGCTCCTTGCCCGGCTTGATTTTCGGAGGAGCTTGCATCGGGTTGTCGGCGAAGAACATCTCGATCTCTGCCACGACCGCATTGAGCTGGTCAAAACCCTTGATGTTTGTTCCCAGCAGCTTTTCACTTATCTGCGTCGCCAGGCCCCGTCGACAGATGGTTATGGCATCTTCTTGCGTCGGGGGATTGTCGCACCTCATGCTGAAGTCACGCCACCGCTTGATGAAGTCGAGTGCCGTTTCTCCTTTTCTTTGCCTGAGGGAGCATAGCTCTGCAAGCGACACCTTTCTCTCGGCCGTCTGGAAACGGTCGATGAACTTCTTTTGGAGGTCGGCCCAATCGACAATGGAGTTGGGCCTCAGCTTGGAGTACCACTGGAAGGCGGTGCCTGTCAGGGACGTTGCGAAGTAGCGGAGGAGGTAGGATTCATCGAATGCCAACTCTCCCATGGCCGTTATATAGTAGGCCAGGTGCTCATTTGGTGAGCCCTGTCTATCGAACTTCTGCAACTTCGGCGCCTTGGGGAAGTCCGGCGGCAGCTTCTTGAATTGATGGTGGACGGGATATGGCATGCTGTAGAGATCTACAGTGGTAGTTCCCTCGCCTCGCTGAGCGAAGCGGTCGTCCACGATCTTTTCAATCATTCGCCGCTGGGCCACAATATCTTCGGCCGCAGAGGCTTGGGAGTTTATGCCCCTGCGCGGCTGTTGGACCGGATCGACGGTATAGTCGTTGACCGCAGCTGCGCGTGGGTTGACATCGGGCAAGTCGCCTTGTTGATGTCTTGCCCGAGCATTTTGGTTTGCCGTGGCACCAGGCGGCGTGGCGCATTTGCCCCTGTCTGTTGTCCTCGCTCTGTCAGAAGATTGGCCATTTCAGCCTGCCAACGCTATATGAAATCATACTTGGCGTCGTCCGTCATTGCTTGGAAGGCGGCCCTGGTTGGAGGCATGAGGAACACTTCAGCTTGTTCCCCATCGGCCGGCAGTTGTTGATCTCCGAGGTGGAGGCTGGCGACTTCGTCTTGTTCCCCTCCTTCGAGGTCCAGCTGGACCTGCCCCTGGAGGGGTCTTTGATCATGCTCGAGTGGAGGCTCGAGGATCTGCCCCTGGTTTAGGGTCCAGCTTGACCGCCTTGCTGCCCTTGGAGAAGTCTTCTGGCAGCGTTCTGGTGTACCGGAGGACGGTTTCGTCGTCCTGTCCGGGTTCGTTTATCCTGAGCGCTCCAGCAGGGATGCCGGATGGCCCAGGTGCTTCCCTTCCGGAAGCATAGCAGGTGAAGATTTTCATGCCTCCACCTTCTTCAGACGTCTGCTGCACCCTCCGCTTCTTGGGCTTCTGGGTGCTTGGACGGATTGCAGCTCCCAGCTTGGTGAAGACTGAGGCGCTCAGCCTTTCAAAGACTGAGACTCGAGGTGCGGAAGCTCCGGCTTGACTCGCATCTCCCCCTTCAGCAGTTTCCGCTTGGGCGGGGACGAAGTTGGGCTTCCTATAAATGCCCCTGCGTTTGTGTCCGCGGGGACGAGGAGGCTCGGAGTCCTGAGCTTTTTCTCGCTCAGGAGCTGCCTTCTTGGGGCGTTCGGCGGGTTGATCCGCTCTAGCCTGTTTGATTTGGCGGGCTTCCTGCTTGGTCACCCACATTTGCCTCATTTTGCGAGGCGGCTGGGGCGTTGAGCTTGATGCCTGCCCCTGTCGGGCTCCTTTTGGGGAGTCCCGATCTTCTTGCCGCATCCCCTGGAGGGGAGCGAATTTGTTGGAGGTTGCCACTGTGGTGACGCTTCTGTCCCGGGGCAGTATCGGCTCGCCTCCATCGAGCCTGACGCGGATGTCTCCCACAAGTACGGTCTTGCCGGAGTTGGAGACGACTGCGTGGGGCTTGGTGCCCCTGCGTCCCTGGCGCTATCCCCGTTTTCTAGGGACTGCGATGCAGGAGATTGTGTTAACCGAGAAGACTCGGCCTTGACTTGGACGGGGTTTGATGCCCCTGGTTGCAGTGGCTTTGGGTGCCGCCTTTGGAGTAGCTTGGACGGCAGGGACCACCCCTAGGAAGTAGGGGGATCCCACCACTGCAGGAAAATCGCCGAACACGAGCGGGACGGCGAGGTAGCCACATTTGGCGTGGCATGCGATGACTTGCGGACCGTAGGTGACAGCGGCCATCGGGCAGACTTGAACTTGCAGGTGGAAGCGGGCTTCTTCTCGCCGACTTTCGCTCCTTGTACCTGTGGTGTGGAAATTAGTCATCTTTATTTCTATATCGGCATACGGTCTTTTTACATATGCATGGAAGGCAGGAACAGTCCCACCGGGCGTGCCAGATTGTTGGAACGCGGAATTTTTCAGATTTATTTTCTCATCTCTTTATCTGAAATGACGAATTTTGGGCGTGCCAGACTGTTTACGGGAAACAGACAAAGATTTATTTTGCGAGGAGTATGGGGTGCGAACCCTGATACCCTCGAATTTCATTTCATTTATTTTCCGCGTGCGCTCGCATTCAGGGCAATTGGAGTGGTCGTGTACTGGACCGTTCCCCACCGACCGAAGTCGATGTTTCATTTACATCGAGTATAACACTCGAATACCTTCGAATGCGTAATGTTTATTAAAAGACCGTATGCCGAACTTTAAAGAAGAAAAGGCAGATGACAAGTAAATTTCCACAATTTTATTCAAGCATGCTCATGTCATTTATATTTATGACATTTACATTTGCGCCTTTAATGGGGTTTTGTACCTCCACTGGGCGTGTATACAACAAGTCATGCTCATGAACGTCGACGACAGGGTGTTTGTGCCTCCGTCGGACGTTTACATGGTAAGGAGTACATTTTTGTTACTAATGGGGTGTTTGTGCCTCCACAAGGTAACATGCCTCTACGTATGTCATTTTGTGACACCGGAGAACTTGAATATTCACCTCGACGAGTGTCGTTTTATGACACCGGAGGACTTACACATGGGCCCCGACGTGTGTCGTTTAATGACACCGGAGGGCTTATGCATATGGGGCCTCGACGTATGTCATTTTGTGACACCGGAGGACTTAAACATATGGGGCCTCGACGTATGTCATTTTATGACATCGGAGGACTTAAACGTGGCCAACGGGGGTCTCGTAATAACCTGTGGCGTCTCTATGAGGTGAGCGCATGAGGGCCCGGCTACGGAGACAAAGCACCAACGGGTGTCGAAGACCTTTCCCGACACGTACGGCCTATATAAGCTCACGCACGGACCAGCTGAAGCGGTTTGAAGGCGCGATGTGTGGGTGCGGCGTTTTTTCTGGCCGAGAGTCGCCTGCCGTAGCATCGTCTTCTGGAATGGGGGTATGCCCCCCTATTTATAGGGTTCGTGGGGGGCATACCGGCGGGGGTACCCTCCCCGGCGGAGGCTTCGCGGGCGCGAGCGTCGAGGACGGGCGCGAGCGCCGAGGCTGGGAGCGAACCGGCGAGGGTGCTGGAGACGGGGAGGACTGGCGGGGGGGGGGGGGGGGGGGCGCCCGTCAGGGGGCCTGACCGGCGGCCCTTCCTGCTGGCGCGGGGGCCGAACCGGCGCCCCCCCTGCGCTGGCGGGGCCGAGCCGGCGGCCCCCTGCGCTAGCGGGGCCGAGCCGGCGGCCCCCCCTGCGCTGGCGGGGGCCGAACCGGCGGCCCCCCTGCGCTGGCGGGGGGCCGAACCGGCAACCCCCCCCTTGCTGGCGGGGGGCTGACCGGCGGCCCCCCCTACTAGGGGGCCGACCAGGCGCCCCTGCGGGGGGCGCGAACCGGCGGCCCCCCTCACTGGCGGGGGGCTGACCGGCGGCCCCCCTTGGGGCCTCCTTTGGCCCACCACCTATTTAAGGTGGGCCTCGCTTCATTTCATGTCGCTTTCTCCGTGCTTTCCGGGAGAAACTTGGGAGAGAGCTCTGTGGGCCTCCCGTGGTTGGTTCGTTGGTTGACGGCCGTGCCGCGCACGTGCATCCGTGCACCGCCTGTGCTTCCTCGGCCGTCCCACGTGCGTTTGCTCTCGTTTTTGAGGGACACGTGCATCCGACTCCTCGGGACTCTTTGGCTTCGGGCGTGACTTTGAACTCCGCTCCGGGCGTGGGTTTTCTGATACCCGGAGTACGTGCCCTTCGCCGATGAAGACTTCTTGGGTTTCTTGCTCCTTGATCACCCCGGTTTGGCGCGAGTACTCGGACTTGTCTGTTTCTGACATCCGAGCGGGGGAGATCGGGGGTTTGTTCCCGGTTCCCCCAGGGCGTATTTATCGCCCGGGGTTCGTTTAAGCCTCGATATTTTTCGGGTTCAACAGGAAGCACATTCAAAATAATAGTTTACTTGCAAGATGACTTTGTTAAATTCAAAAAATGGCCAACTCTCATTTTCCACTTGAATCCCTTTGGTATAGACACTTTGTCCACCATATGCCAATTTTGGGCTTAGGGCTTGCCAATAGATTAGAAATAATCAAGGAGGAGGCAGCCACCTTCTTCTTACTTTGTGTAGTCTGGAATTATATAGAGAAATCAGTAAGCAGGGCATCCTCTAGCACAAAGTGGGTGGGACCCATGCACATGCACGGGCCCAGCACCTGTTGACATGTGCCAGCGGACGGCCCACTTACTGCCTGTCTGGATGGGCAGTACGTCTCTCATTATATAAATATCCATATGGCTCATTATTCACAAGACCTAGTTGTTGGTATTGAAGCACATCCTTTGACCCACTCCAAGCATTGTCCACAACACCGCACATTGCCCTGTCATAAATTTATTAATACATAAGAGGAACAAATTCTTTTGTTGTGCTTCTGTAAGTTTGTCAAAAATAAATCTCCTTTCTATAACAGATAATCTGCTCCATATATTGGCACGGCATCTCTTGGGGATGGCTGTATGGATAATAGAAGGGGTTGCACGACATCTCCTGGGGAAGAGTGTGTAGAAGCAAGGAGGCAGGGGGGTGTGGGCATAAGAAACGTTAGAGACTTTAATTTGGCTCTTCTATGCAAATGGATTTGGCTAGGAACCATTGATGATGGACTTTAGGTTCAGTTGATTTCTCAAAAGTACTATTCTTCGGCCAGAGTGTGGGACCTCTACCCGCCCCATTTGCACATTTTTTCCCCTATCCGTAGAGGCATTCTGCAGTATGTTGATGCCATTAGCGTGAGTGTGTAGTGTACTTTGGGGCAAGGTTCGCTGCATCGGTGAATCGGGGCGAATCAGATTTTTCCTGATCTGCAACGATTCGCCAGAATCGGATCGATTCGCATGGGAATCGGATGGGAATCGGTCCGATTTGATGGGAATCGGGAGAATCGGGTTTCTCCTGATTCGCATCGATTCGCCCGAATCGGACCGATTCTATCCGAAGCGCCAAACCATGCTTTGGGGAATGGTCTGAGATTCTCCTTTTGGCATGATAGGTGGAAGGGTGATTTCACACTTGCTGAGGAGTTCCTTGGGCTTTATGCTATCGCCGCCGGGGTGCCAAATGCTTCTATGGCCTAGCATGGATGGCAAGATCGGAATCGGAGTCTGGATCGGCCATCGCCGATCCCGATCTAAATCGGATTGGATCGAGGGATCTGACTGATTCTTAGGGGATCTGGCCGATCCAGATTGGACAGGTTAAGAAAATTGTGGAAAATCATGGAAAAATCAGGAAAAAAAGAGAAAATCATGAAAAATAAGAAAAAATCACAAAAAATAGGAAACACATACAAAATTCATTGAATATAAACATAATGAAATTCAATTCTTATCATGTACATGCATTTGAATGTAAATAAATTAGATTAATGAGAAATTGTAGTTTTCTTGAACATCACCTCGAGGCATGGTTATTTATCTGAACATCACCTTAAGGCATGGTTATTTACCTGAACATCACCTCAGGCATGGTTATATACCTGAACATCATTTAAGTAAATGTTAGTATTTGTAGTTTCATTTACTTAAGATATTTCATGTAAATAAGGATTTATCCCCCATTTGAATCCAATAAAATATCAAAAAAGTCATATCTTTTATCAATAAAAAGTCAACTTTCCCATCCAAAAAGAAAGTTATGATTTTGGTGATTTTATCAAAATAGCGTCTTTCTAATCCCTCATAATTTGGTCTATCGAAAAATTTCATAATTCAAATAAACCCCATGGAATATTAAAAATCCAAAGTTCGGTGAAAAAAGTCAAATGTGCATGTAACTTCTCCAAGGGAGTCACTCTCCTACTGACTAGGATTTAGTTGCTGTTAGTAGAGATTGGCTCCTTCGGAGAAGTCATATGCACGCTTGACTTTTTTTCACCGGACTTTAGATTTTTAGTGTTCCATAGGATTTATTTGAATTATCAAATTTTTAGATAGACCAAATTATGAGAGATTAGAATGACATCATTATAATGGAATCACCAAAATCACGATTTTCTTTTTAGATGGGAGAGTTGACTTTTTATTAGTAAGAGATGGTTTTTGGATTTTTTTATTAGATTCAAATGGGAGGTACTTCCTTATTTACATGTAATATCTTAAGTAAATGAAACTACACGGGTGAAATCTAGGTGGATCATGTGGAATCGGACTGGATTGGGCCAATCCAATCCGATTCGGGTCCATCTAGTTCGATTCCACCTTACATCGTGGGTCTGCATTCCACTCCTCGCCCCCCCTCCCCAAAAAAAATCGGATCGACATAGGCTGATTCCGACTTGAATCGATCGATTTTGCCATCTATGTGGTCCAGTGTTTTGATGCTCAGCTGTCGAGGGGCATTTGGGCCCCTGTCTTCAGGATACACCTCACTCTCGACGAGATGGACCAACTACAGTTTCTTCTTCGATCATTGTCATAGGTCAGGGTGGACGCCTCTGCAGTGGACAGCTGGTGATGGAGATGGGATTCATCTGGATGTTTTTCGGTTAGATCGGCCTACTCCATTATTTCAGATGGAGGGCTTCATCACTTTTCTGCTCCCCATGTTTGGAAGACCAATAGCCCTCTCAAGGTCAAGGTGTTGATTTGAAGGATTTCACATGGCCGGTTACCGACATGTGATAGACTTGCATCCTTCATCTTGGCCATGCCCACGGCATGTTGCCTTTGTGGAGAAGAGGAGGAAGATCTGGACCACTTGTTTACTTTGTCCCTTATGTTCAAGATATTTGGAGAAGAGTTGGGCGTACATTTCAGCAGACTTTGGGCCCATGCCAGGGGGTTGCTCAGCTTCTCAAGTGGAGTAGGAAATGGGTGCTAAAAGACGATTTCCATTTTGTGGTGGTTGTTTTTCATGCCTCTCTTGGGCGATTTGGAGTGAAAGAAATAGAAGGATCTTCGAAAGGGAGACAAGATTGGTGGAAAGGACCTTCTCTTTCATTTGTGAGAAGGTAGTGTTTTGGGCGAAGCATCTTTATAAAGTGGGGGAGCAAAATTCCTCCACTCTTCTCTCTTCATGCAATTAGTGTTTTGCTTTTTGTTGAGCTCTTTTGTATGGAGGGAATCTCAATTGTAATTTTGTACGTGGGGGATCCTTTTGGGTGTAGCTTGCTTGTATAAGGGCTTTGGTTGGCTATACTTTTTGGACTCTATACTTGTACATTCTTCCTTTTCTTTCAATATAATTGTGGTACCACCCACTTTCCAAAAAAAAAATGAAAATCTGCTCCCTATATTAGTTTCACTCTAGTTGTATTATCAATATTGCAATCATTTGTCATCCTTGTAATATCCATCAAGCAAACTAATTGCTCTGTGATCTGCAATTCTTCATCATTGTAGATGTTTGTCATTCTAGTTGTGTTAGCCATTTTTCTGGTTTATTCCTTGTCAGGCTGCTGAGGGGTTCTGCCGTAGATATGGTGCTCCTCTGGATTGTATGTATAAGAAAGTTGATGGTAATTATTTGACTTATACATTTCAAACCCAGTTTTGCATTTTTATTTCTTTGTCATTTTGTTTATGCCTTACATCAATTTATAGTTGCTTCACTTCTTTTTCATGGCCCATATACACTTTCTTACCCTAAGGTGAAGAATTCTTTTGTTTGCCGAAATTCCTGGATAAACATTGTGTCATGCCAGCACCAAATCCACTTAATTTATATTTTATAATTTAGTTAACTTAGTTTATATTTTATAATTTAGTTAATTTGAGCAAACCTTTCTTTCTTTTGTTTTGTCAAGGTTATGGAACCTTCTGCAAGCTGCAGATTGAGAAATATAGTTAATACAAAGAGTGTTCCAAGAAAGTCCATACACACATTGTCTTGTGAGAAATTCATATGTTACCTCCTACAGAAATGGTGAAATGTGAGGGTTTGTTTTCTTTAGGATAGTTTTTACTCATGTATGCGTATGAATGCTGAAATGGACTATAATGTAGGGTTGTTCTGGGCATTTTTTTGTGATTTGTAATGAATTGTCAATATATCCAATAACTTCTGCCAAGGTTTTCCATATCAGATCTCAGCTTTGTCTCAATATATCCAATAACTTCTGCCAAGGTTTTCCATATCAGATCTCAGCTTTGACTTTTTCAAAATTGTCCTCCTTTCTCTATTTACAAAGTTCCAAAAACACTTTGTTGTGAAAGCTACAAAGGTTGGCAACAACCATGTACAAGTCAAACAAAAATCCAATATACGAATACTATACTGGAAAACAAAGACATTGAGGATTCTTCCTCTTCAACTTTTCAACCTCTGTAGCCTTGGAAGAAATGGGCTTGCGTAGCTTGGCTCCCTGTCCGACTAAGGCAGCCCACTACTGCGATGCATCTTTAGCCTATTTGGCCTTCTTGTTTGAAGAAGATCTCAAATCATCAATCTCACGTTGCAGCCTTGTAACACTATCTCTCTCTTCAGCCGCTTCTGACTCACACGTCTTCTGATGCTTTTCTGCCTCGCTTGCACGGGAGTCTAATTCATCAGCATCACTGATTAAGGAGCATATGTCGCTCTCCAGCGTTTGAATCCTCTGATCATAAGGGTTCCAGGTAGCGGTAGCATGAAGGCGACGTACTTCATCCTAAATCTCTTCGACCACAATCATCTAGGAATCTTTGGAAAATCCCATATAGAAGGCGGCAGTAGTGTTTTGCTCCAGCGCATGCCTTACAACATCAATTGATGGGGGATCTTCCGCCCTCACTACAACTCTTACCCTCTCAAGAAGCGACTTAAGAAAACCGTCGCCCAAAAGAAGTAAAGTGGGCTGAATTCCTGTCGGCCATTCCACACCATGTTCTGGAAAGGTGGCCAATTCTGCCAATGGAGACCCGCTATTATTGGGATGCGGCGAATCATCTGCTAAATGCACTAACAAGCAACAAAAGAAAAGCAATCAGAAAGAAAGAAGCAAATGAAATTCAAGTCTCAAAAGAAGGAAGGAGATCAAATCCACACCTCCTCACCTGGTGAAGAGTTTCTTCCTCCCATCTCAAGATCTGAGGGTCGAACAAAGCACGACCGCTCGACATAAAATCCTTGAGTGGAGGATGGAAGATCAGCCGGATATGAATTAAAGCCCTTTGTATATGCTAATAAAGCGGATGTCTCAGGATTATACTCCCTCTGTGGGAAATCTTGATTGTCCCCAATGGTGTCCCCCACTTAAAAGCAGAATGAGCCTGCAACTCAGAAAAGGGGCTTCTCGTACTTTCCAAGGATGGAAAAGAAGAGCCAATCTCAGGTACAAAATATGAGGTGGTTTATCCTCCCGAAAAAAGCATATTGATAAAATCCGAGCCACCTGAGCAAGGAAGAAAAATTCAATATGATGCACAAATGAAAAGAAAGAAGAAAAGGAAATCAAATGAGCTACACATCGGCTTAGAAGGAAACTACCTTCAGGAACTGGTTCCCCGACAGGGAATTCCCCTACTGCCACTGGGACATATCTCAACAGTAGTAGGAGGATATTGCTCTGTTGGGAGTCCTAGCTCAGCAAAAGAAAAGGTGGTATTATTACCATCTATTGCCGCCATTCCGAACAAGGAGCTGTGGAGTGACGATTCATCATTCCTATCAAACGTCTGAAGATCCCGATCATCTTCGGCCTCAGGCTAAAATACTTCAGCCGCTCGAGAAGAAGTTTCACATTCTCTACTATGAAAAGGCGGAGAGTCTCCAGACAAAGGATTATAATCATCCGAAGCTGCTGATCTTCATCCGTCCCACCGTCGTCTGAAGTAGAAGGGCCAAAAGGGAGGAAAAGAATGAAGAGTTACAAAAAAATGGAAATGATGTTTTTAAGAAAAAAATAGGTATGATGAAAAAATGATGAGAGAAGAAAAGAAAGAAAAAGAAGAAAGATAGCGACTCCACAAATCCATATTTGCTGCTACAGATTACTTCTCTCGATGGGCTGAAGCTATTCCATTACGAGAGGTAACAGGAGAAGCAGTCGCCAAATTTGTCAAGCAAAACATAATATACGGGTTTGGTACCCCTCACAGGATCATGTCCGATAATGGGTCACAATTTCGAAACAAAACAATATATGCCTTGGCAGCCAAATTTCATATTGATTGGAGGACGTCATCAGTCTATAATCAACAAGCAAATGGGTTAGCAGAAGTCTTCAATAAAACCCTCTGCAAGCTGCTCGCTAAAATAGTTGGCAGTCGAAAGCGGGAATGGAGAGAAAAAGTTCATGAAGCTTTATGGGCTTACCGAACAGTATATAAAACTCTCACTGGATATTCGCCTTTCTCCTTGATATATAGAGCTGAGGCAATGATTCCCATAGAAATTGAAATGACATTCTATCGGGTGGCAATACAAAATGAACTCTAAAGTCAAGATCAAAATCAAATAGAAAGAAGATTCGAGGAGCTCTCCAATCTGGAAGGAAGGCGACTTGAAGCATACAAATATCTCCAAGCATATCAAGCCAGAGGCCCAAAATGGCTCGTGCATTCGACAAATTGGCAAGACCCAGGGCATTCAAGTAAGGGGATCTCGTCATGGTCAAATACAGAGAAGCAATGTCAGGAAAGTCAAGTGGCAAATTGCAACCCATTTGGCTTGGCCCATACATCGTCACCTTGGCATATGAAGGAGGTGCATACAGGCTGGTGGACCATAAAGGTATTGTGCCCTTTCCTCCACTCAATGGAAAACACTTGAAGCTATACTATGTGCCAGAGCATGAAATTCCTTGCCAGTCATCGAAACAAAGATTCAATTACTCAAAAGGGCATGAAGCCGAAGAAGAATAGAGCTATCCTCTTCAAGGATTGATGCTGAAATAAAGCTGGCTATAGATAGGGACAAAGGAATCAAATCTCCATCTGTCCATCATACAACTCAAATCTTCAGATTCCCTAATCCCTGTCAGAGCATGAAGCCAAAGGCACTCCATGTACAAATCCAGAAAGCAAGTGAATAAGTGGAAGTCAGGGAGATATCTTGTACTTCTCGCTTTTCACCAAGTTCAGATCTAAAAGTCTCACCGGCAAACCACAATGGTAGGCAAAATCAAATTCAAATTTCAACCCATGGCCAGTAAGCCATCAAGGCGGGCCATATTCAAATCCAATTCAAAACCATAGTATAGCCAGTAAATCAGAGTAGGCCATATCCAAATTCAACTCAAAACCATATCCAACAAACTACAATCCAGAATATGTCAAACCCCAATACCAAATTTATCCACAAACCATTAAGGTAGGCTGAACCAAATACAAGTCCAAATCCAAAACCAAAATCCAACTTGAATCCCAAACTTTAGCCAGCAAACCACAATGGTAGGCCATACCAAATCCAAATTCCAAACCCTTTCAATCCAAAACCCCAAAATCCCCCCTGTAAATCGCAAAAGCCGGCTAAACCAAATTCAAATCTCAAATTATAGCCAGAAAACCATAAAGGTAGGCTAAATCCAAATCCAAAGCCAGAACCAAAACCAAATCCAAACCTAAAGCCAGGTCCGAATTCAAATCCAAATTCCATATCCCGGCCACAAACCATCAAGGTAGGCCAAATCTAAACTCAAATCCAAAACTAAAACCAAAACCAAATCTAGAACTGAATCAAATCCCAGTACAAATATCAATCCAAAGGCAAGTCCAATTCTATATTTCGCCCATAAGCCATCAAGGTAGGCGAAATTCAAATTAAACCCAAATCCTAAATCCAAACCTAAATGCCATTCCAAAAAAATTCCATATCAATGTCCAAAACCAAATCCAAAGATAGATCAAACCCAAATCGTAAACCCAAATCTAAATACAAATCCTTGATCTCATATTCTAGCCTAAAAACCACAAAGGTGGGCTAACATATCCATATCCAAATCCAAATCCAAAACCAAATTCATATTCGAATCCAAATTTCAATCATAGTCAACCAATTATATAGATAAGCCAAACCATATCCAAATTTAGATCCAAATTTAAACCAGTAAACCAAAAATCACCCACATCAGACCAAACCCTTATCTCTCCAACTACCAATATCAGTTAAATACCCCAAATGCCAAGTTTCAAAAAAAAAAAGAAAGAAAAAGAAGAAGGAAAAGGGGTTAAAAACAAAGATACTCCGATGGACTTAAGTATACAGTCGCCTGTATTCTTAAGGGTAAGAAGATCAAAAAATCCGGCTGAGGTGAAAACCCGGAAGGGCGCTTTAGGCAAAAATGG
Source organism: Colocasia esculenta (assembly GCA_014218235.1). Taxonomy (NCBI): domain Eukaryota; kingdom Viridiplantae; phylum Streptophyta; class Magnoliopsida; order Alismatales; family Araceae; genus Colocasia; species Colocasia esculenta. Next base: position 28,937,053 of record CM024766.1, read on the forward strand.
ATAACCCTTCAACGTGAAAACCCGAAAGGGCGCGTTGGAAAAAGCTAAAGGGGGCCAATTTCAGTGAAAACCCAAAAGGGCACTGAGACTGGTAATGTAAAAATAAAAAAATAAAAAAATCAAAGAAAAAAAGGAAAAAAAGAAGGAAAAGAAAAGGAAGGAAAAGAAAAGAAGTGATTTGTTTGTCCGCCACTTTATATTTACAAAGCTATAAGCCACTCTGTTACAAATATACAGAGGACAGTAGTTACTATGTACAAGTCAGGTAGAAAACCAAAACAACAAATACAGTATACAAATACTATATTGCAAAGCAAAGACAATGAAGCTTCTTCCTCTTCAGCCGTTCGACTTCCTTGGCTTTGGAAGATACGGACTGACGAAGCTTGCCTCCATCCCTAACAAAGGTGGCCTCCTCTTCGGATTCCTCAGCGGCCTCCCTGGCCTCTTGATCCAAAGAAGACCTCGCCTCATCAAGCTCGCGCTGCAGTCTGGCGACTCTCTCTCTCTGCAGCAATCTTCGATGCCTGTGTATTCCGGCGTTTACACACTTCAATAGCCTGAAAGTCACGTTCATCAGCATCACTGGTCAGAGAGCATATATTGCTTTCCAAGGCCTGGATCCGTTGATCATAAGGAGCCCAGGCCACCCTAGCATGATGGCGACATACTTCGCCCCAAATTTATTCAACAAAACCCATCCAACGATCCCTGGAGGAGCCCATGTTGAAGGCAATTGTAGTGTTCTCCTCTAATGCCCGCTTGATAGCTTCGGTTGGCGGGGGGTTTTCTGCATCCATCACGGCTCTTACTCTATCGAGGAGTAAGCCCCAAAAGTCATCGTTCACAAAAAATGAACCCGGCTAGTTCCTTGCGGGCCATTCTATGCCGTGTTCAGATAAAGCATCTATCTTCAATGGCGGAGATCCTCCATCATCAAGACGTGGCAGGTCACCTGCTGAAAATACCAAAATCAACAAAAAGAGACAATCAGCCAAGAGAAAGCAAATAAAATCAAGCAAGAAGGAAAGGACGGGAAGGAATGAAATCTGCTCCTTTTCACCTGGCGAGGAGTTTCTTTCTTCTACCTCCACCTCGGGATTTGAGGGTCGAACAAAATCCGATTGCTCAACATAAAATCCTTGAGAGGAGGAACGAAGATCAGTCGGATACGGATCAAAGTTTCCTCCATCAAATGGCAAAATGGACGGCTTAGGATTAAAATCCGTCTGCTGAGGACCTCCGTCACCACCTGCGATATCCCCTACTTGAAATGCAGAATAAGCTTGCGACTCCGAAAATAGGCTCCTTGTATTTTCCCAAGGAGGGAAAGGAGAACTAGTCGCAAGTAAAGAATATGGACCCGCTATCCCCATGAGAAAAGCTGGTCGTAGAAATGCGGGTCACCTAAACACACAAAAAGAAGAAGGCCGACATGAGGAACGTATAAAAAAAAAAATCGTCAAAAGCTGCATATGGCTCAGAAGAAGAAAATCACCTGCAGGAGCTCGTCCTGTAGCAGGGCGTTCCTCGACAAGCATTGGGACATAAGCTTTGACAGGAGCAGAAGAATACTGCTCCGTCGAAAGCCCCAACTCGGCAAACGTGAAGGTGGTGTTACCACCATCTATTCCCGCTATCCCAGGAAACGGATAATGGGGTGGGGGCTCATCGCTCTCATCCTCTGGCAAAAAGTCCACAGCTGCTTGTGAGGTGCTTCCTTGTTCTCCTCCATGAAGGGGAGAAGAACCTCCAGGCAAAGAATTATGGTCGTCCGGAGCAACTAGATCGACGCCTTCCTTATCTGTCTCGTCACACGAGGCAGAAGAGTCTACAAAAGGGAAATCATGAAATAAAGATGATGAGTTAGTAAAAAAAGGAAGACAAAAGAAAAAAGCAGAGAAGAAGAAAGGAAAGAAGAAAACAAGAAGAAAGTGATGAAAAAAAAATTATGAATGACAATGATGAGAGAAGAAAAGAAAAGAAAGAAGGATTACTGCCGGATGAGGTGTAGTCTGCCACTTTTCCCTTACCAGCCCTCCTATCTCTGGAAGAGGAAGGAGCGTTCGAACGGACTTCATTGTTCCTGTCCCCTACAATTCCTGAAACAGGGATGGCTGAAAACCCGAAATAAAAAAAAGGAGGGAAGGAAAACGAACAAAAAAAAGGGAGGAGATCAAGTTATCAATACCTGCTGGCCTGGACGGAGGTGCCGACACTAGCTGAGCAAAACCGGCTTTGCAAGTGTTGCTCACTTTCTCCATGACAGTCCAAATGCCTTGAAGTGTCGAGGCATTCTCAAGACAAGACAAATATTCCAAAGGCCCAGCATGGCCAATGGCAGTGATAAGGTGCCTCTCCCAGGCCCCAGCGCGCCCATGCCTGATTTCCGATGCACTCCGGAGGTAGCCTCGCTGATAGAGGGGCGTCAGCAGCATAACCACAGTCAGACAAAAAATGACTCCACCAACAATATTCCGAGAGGTCGCTGTTGTTGTCTGGAGCCTTCCTCGAAAAAAGATCCACGGGCTCTAGGCACGACATCACTCCTGATAATAATACTTGTCGGTGGCGGGGGAAGCATCCTTCGTCACTTTGGAATTATAACGCCTGATATATGAATTCGCCAAGCTTGAGAAATGGCTGCGGAGGAATCTCTCGTCAATGAAGATAGGCATCAAGTTTGTCTTCTTGAGGCGAGAATCCTCGGTCTCTCTCAGCTTGCGAGGAGATACCCGAAAGATATTACTCTGGTCAAACCACCATCGGGCATAAAAGATGTCTATATGTCCCGTGGCCTCGAGAGCTGGAAGAGCACATACAACGCCGGTCTCCTCTCGGTGAAAATAATTCCACCAACCCACCGCAATCATATGAAGATGGCGACTACGGCTAAGGCGGACAACCAATGGAAACTCCTCGTTGGGTGGAGTTGATTGATCATAGCCGAGGTTTCTGGCAAACCGCGAGGGATAATAAGGCTCCAATATGAGAGTTCTTCCCCCGCAATATACCAGTACACCTAGCCGTATACAACATAGCCAGTCTTGGTATAAAGACTGGTCAGATTCACCATCGTGGGGCAGGTGATATGCGACCCCACTCGAGGCCCTGGTGCTGTATGGCCTGGAACCTCGAGATATATTATCAAATTGAAGGAGGCCCTGCTCACTATTCGAGAGAAAAGATAAGTTGGAGCGTGCATCGATAAGCTGCTCCAATGACTCTCCAGAAGGCCGGTTCCTGAATAACAAAATCAGCGGAGCCATCGGGCGAGGCAAATCAACAGTCTGGCATAAACTGGGCAGCAGAAGACCAGCCCAGGCACTTAAGTAATGGGTGGGCAACTGCACCTTTCGATCCCGAGGACTGGGATGCGAACTCAAAGCCCCTAGCCCATGAAATATATTGGCCAGAGCGGCAGGAGCAATAGCAAGCTTATGGCCCTCGGCTAGAAGACAGGCGGAATATATCAAACCCGGCCTGATTGACTCCTCTTCGCCATGTGGAATTACAAAACTTGATAGCCAATACACCAGATACGCAGCAAGATAAGTGCGATTTGGTAAATGGCGTGGGTTCCACCCCTCATCTTTCGGTGCATATATATACTGTCCACGTGGAGGCTTCTTCGACTCCAGCTGTTGGTACTGCTCCAGAGGACGGCCTTCTACCGCAAAATTATCAAAGAAGCAAAATGGTCCGTTGTAGAAATAACGAAGCCAGGCATTTTGGCTCACTCTCATATTTGTGGGAGAAGATCGTGGCCCGTCTTTCCTCCCAGTGCGAGCCAAATCCCGTCATACCTTCGTCAAGAAGCGGAGACTGTAAGGGAGAATATATCGCCTGGAGCCGTCACTGCGATGACTATGTAAGTCATTGAGAATGACTTCTTCATAGGGGCGTCCAGATATCGGCAACCCAGAAATCCGGTGGAAGCTCCATAATCTATAGAAGTTTCCCCCTTGACTGTCCCAAAGGCGTTCCAGCGAGCATTAAATCGCTCCACTAAAGCTTGAAGAATCCCTGTATAACAGGGGTAATCATACAGGGCCACCTCAACAGCTCCATAAATGCCAGATAATTTGAGGAGTTTGCCGTAATGGTGCAGGACTCTTATCAGTCACTCCGTGGCCCCATAATGAAAGACATGAGAAGGCGGACCGACCATCTCCCAATACCAACTGGTGTGGTACCGTCAACAATCTGGTCAAGGAGGCAGCGCCTGTCGTAGCCACCGATAGCATATCGGGAGTCGCAAGGCATCAGCAACAGGCCATCAGTCTCCATCTTGGTCTTATGGCGACCTTTCAAATTCCAGACCGCCGGAGAAATCCTCCGCGATCGAGTATGCCAGTCAAGATTCTGACTGAAAGAGCCAGGTCGGTGGCAGAAGGTAGCCGGTTTTGAGCAGCAAAACCCTGAGGAAAACTGGGATAAGAAAAAGCACATGTGCCAAGAAGGCTATCCCGAGATTTCAAGATAGCTGACTCCAAATACCGCCTTTCTGCAACCAGGCATGGATCGTCGACAGTCATATGAGACGGAATAAATCTTTGAATAAAGGAGAACAACTCCTTCTCCAGTGAGAAATGCTTGGGATCATGGATGGCAAAATCGGCCGACTCTGCTCTGAGTCGGCCGACTCGGAGCGGAATCGGCCCATGCCGACCCGACTTGGGGGGGGGGGGGAACACCCACCCACCCACGGGACTAGGTTTGCAAAGTCCACTGCATGACTCAGCCCGACTCGGGTCAGGATCGGCTGGGGCCGACCTAGCCACCCGACCCGACTTCTCCATCCATGCCTGGGATAGCTCGGCTTCCGCGAATAAAAATAAATTCCTCTCTGTCGGCTGATGAACGAGCTATCAACTTTGCCGTCGGACGAAAGATCTTCAGTGCAGCCATTGGCAACAATATTATAGCCGCTACCCAGCGAGGATACATTATCCCTCGTGATGCAGGGCTCCTCCAAGGCAGGCATCATATCATCCAACAGAATGACTCCATCCCGTGTACTCTGGGCATAGTCATCATGGCTCAAGAACCTTCTTCCGTGAGACATGATGAAAGCCTGGAAAGGAATAAAGAAATGCAGACATAAGAGAAGGAAAGTCAAAGGGCACCAAGTCTAGCTAAGCAAGAAATCAAGTGGCAGAACGTCAGTAAAGGACGTTTCGGGATGCAAGGTGGGACCTATACAAAGGATCTACACGGGCCATGTGTCGTCACTTGCAAATTCCGACAATGGGGCAGTCCCATCAGTTAAGGAAGAGTCCTTAATTGATGGGACTACCCCATCGGTTATCTCTCTCTCTTCAATGTAAAGGGGCAAAACCTCTATAAATATCCCATGTAGCCCAATGGCAAAGGGGACTGTTTTTGAAAAAGGGGGGCTCTTATCTGAAATTTGAAAAGTCGGATTTTGAAACAAAAAAGCAAGCTTGTTGGGGAAGACTCTCGCCCTCGGCAAGTCAAAAGGGCATCCCCCTCCGACCACGAATTCTTGTAAAACCCCTCGGTCCCCTCCATGTCGAGTTAGTCTCCATGGGGGGATTTTAAAATTCAAATATATGTGCATGCAACATATCTCCACATCGAGTTAGTCTCTGTGGAGATAAAATTAAAATAATTGTGCTCGTGTGCTTCGGTGTTTAAATACCTTCCATGTTGAGTTAGTCTCTATGGGCATAATGTATTTAACATCTTCATGTTCTTGTGTTCTAAATATTTTCATGTCGAGTTAGTCTCTATAGATATAAACATTTAAACACATTTGTGTTATTTTCCTCACGTTGAGCGAGGCTCCCTGAGGGTAAATCTTTGTGCTCATATGTGTATGTCTTTTAAAAGGAGACTCTGCCCAAGCGGAGGTTCTGCCCAAAAGCATACTCATATGTCCACAAAAAATGTGTTCATATGTGCATAATTTATGGGGGAGACTCTGTCCATACAGAGACTCTGCCTCAAAATAATACGGCCATATGTTCATCAAATATATGCTCGTGTGTGTTTGTGCGGAAATTCTGCCCATGTGGAAGTTTTGCTCAAATACACAACATATTCAAACATCAAATGAATCCTCGTCATTTGTCCCTTAAAAAAATTGCATGATAAACTCACAAATGGAGTCCATGCTCTCTCTTTCTTCAAAAGAAAAAAAAATATATTTCGTCTGATTAAAACTAAAACACCATTTATGATTTTCTACAAAAATGTAAACCTCGGCTTTTACTATCAAGGGTGTTCGGGTTAAAATTGATGTAAATCAACATTAAATATTTTAATCCGATGTAAATTAACATCGATTCCGATCGATGAAGGGGTCTAGTACACACAACCCTAATCGCCTGATAAAATAAAATCGTGGAACAAATAAGTTCAAAATAAACTAGCGCACTTGTCCATTCTTTGGACATAAAACTTCTCTCCGCATCGCGTGGATTTCAAATTCTGTCTGTCCCACAGGCTGGCATGCCCCGCAAAAGAATAAAAATTAATCAATCGAAATCTAATCAAATGTTTCCACCTATATTTTTCCGCGTCCGACAAGGACCAAGCAACTTAGCATCTGCTGGAAGTGGCAGATCAGCAGCTGTCTATTTTAAATTTCATCCGATGGTACACGATTAGAGGTTGTTCATTTGCCTCCGTGACATTCTGAGACTGATCTTGTGTGTCACAACTAGAAGGTGAAGGCAACAAGGCAGGCAATAAAGCAGTAGCAACCAGAGGCTTATCCACTTTCTCCTGTGGCAAAGAGCGAGGTGAGAAGTAGGAATCTGACTCAAAGAAGGTGACATCCTTGCATACAGTGAGATGACGTCTAGAAGGATCCTGACAACGATATCCCTTTTGAATAGGAAAATAACTAATAAAAACATCCTGAGTAGCTCATGGATCAGCTTTAGTAGCTCCAGCCTCCAGGACCAAGAGAATGAATAAAACACACATCTAAAAACCTGTATAAAAGAGGAAACAAGGGCTGATTAGGATATAGGAAGGAAATAGGACACTGATTTGTAAGGGTTGTGGACGACATTTGGTTTATGATGTAATTTTCTGCCATGACAGCGTCAGCCCAAAAACAATTTGGAAGATGATGCTAAACAAAAATGCTCTAGCAGTTTTGAGAAGAATAAAAGCTTTTCATTCAGCGACACTATTTTGTTGAGGAGAACAAGCACAAGGAGACTCATGAATATCACAACATCTTCAAGAAATACATTTTGACTATGAGTAAAATATTCACGAGCATTATTAGAGTGGAATGCTTTGACTGTCTTGCTGAATTGGGTTCCAGCCATATTGTAAAAGGCTTGAACAGCCTGTGGTACTTCATCCCTGGATTTCAGCAAGTACAACCAAGAACAATGAGAATAATCATCAATAAAGGTGATAAAGTATTTATATTTACCCAAAGAAGGAACAGGGGTAGGTCCTGTTGGGCTGGACGTGCGGGGAACACGCACGCCGCAACGCACACATACGTGTGTCGAGGCGGATCGCATATATACATTTGCATGGGCGTGCTAGACTGTTCTAAAACAGACAAAATTTATAGGGTGCAAGGAGTTTGTGTCCAAGCACTTAGGCATTTATGTATGTCTCATGAGGTATGCATTCCGCGCACGTCCATTTTATCAGGCGATTGCGATTTGGGTGATCGTGTATTGGACCTTTCTCCACCGACCGGAGTCGGTGTTTTATTTACATCGAGTTAAACTCGAACACCTTTGATACGATACATTTGTTAAAAGACCTTTGCCGACTATGGGGTTAGAAATGGTATTTAGACATCCATATGTTTCATCCGCAAATATCTTTGTCGCATTTGCATTTTTTATATTTCATGGCACACTTTTACAACCATTAAGTGATACCAGACCATACATGAAATATGCATGCCTTCCTGATGTGTATTTATTTTACAAACATGGAAGGGTTTATTTACAAAAATGCATGGCCATATAAAGACCTGCAATTTCCTTGTACAGAAACAAGTCTTCCTTGGAGTCTTTTTCCTCCAAGCTCGAGCCTTTGCCACAAGAAGAGCTTCTCCCAAAGAGATCCCTTCAAAAATCCTCTTCTTTCTCCTTCCAGTCCAAGTCCCCTTCTCAGTACCCTTAGCCTCCTATTTATAGAGGTTGAGGGTGCCAAGGGAGGGGTCCCAAGGCCATACCCTTGTGCCTCTGGGAGAGTATCCACCTCCCACGCCCCCTCTTTTCATCTCACATGCCGTGGGGCATGACCCACGGGCTGGAGGCATTCCCAAGGGGGGGGGGCTGCACAGTGGAGAAACAGGGCAGCAGGCGGAGAGCCCCGTGGGGGGTTGGCCGCACTTCCGTTGGGGGTGCGGCATGGCCGAGTCTCCCTGTGGAGGGTCGGACCAGGGCTGCACTCCCCATGGGGGATCGCGGCCTGGCTGAACCTCCCCGTGGGGGGTCGGACCATGCTGCGACCCCCCAGGGCCGCACCCCCGTGGGGGGGGGGGGGGGGCGCAGCTTGGCCAGACCCCCCTGTGGGGTCAGATCATGGCCGCACCCCCCATGGGGGTTTCGGCATGGCCCAACCCCCCGTGGAGGTCCCGTGTGCTCCAAGGGGAAGCCCCAGCCACACATATATATATGTGGGTCCCTTGGGGCTTCATTCTCCATGTGAAACCTTGTCTGGAAGTTCGTTTGTTGTCTTCCTGCGTGGGAGCCATTTTGTTGACCCGGACATTGATACGGTGCGTGTATTACGACCGTCTTCGACCAGCGTTGCGTTGACTCTGCACGGCGGGGGTTGTGCATCTCAACATGCCGCACTGTCAAAGTATTATATTTAAATGCATTCTGAATTGAATTGGCACAAATATTTTCGAACCTGTTTATCTCATTCTCAGGTGTTCGAAAGGAGCAGGCCTGAGGGATTTTGTTGGGGCTTTACATTTTTTCCAGGCAGGTTTATTGCCCAAACTTTATCCGAGCCCGAGAATTTTTCGGGTTCAACAGGTCCCCACACATCAAAATGCACAATTTCGAAGGAAGTAGAGCTTTTATTTATCGAGATGAGAAATTGAGTTCTACAGTGTTTTGCCAACTGGCAGACTTGGCACTGTAAGGAATGAATAGGAACAGATAGAAATAAGGAAAAAGGACATACAACGACCTAAAAGACGAATGGCCTAATCTAGAATGCCACAAGTGGATCTCCGCCAGTCTCGTCCACAGGAGGAGACGAATGGACTGAAACATACTTTTCCCTTGTGGCTGGAAGATATATAGACCATCTGCTTCATGGCCAATCCCAATCGTTTGCTTGGTTACGAGGTCCTGAAAAACACAATGATCAGAAAAAAAGGTTATTGAACAGCCTAACTGTTTGGTAAGACTGCTATTTGGAAGTAAGTAGATGAGAAGAAAAGGAAGAACATGAAGAGCAGAAGATAACGGAAGAGAATCAGAGAGTTTGATGGAACCTTTGCTAGCTACTGTGGCATGAGTACCATCAGCAATGGTGACTTTATCATGACCAGATAATAAGGAATAAGGAGAGAACAAGGATGAAATAGCAGTCTTGTGATCAGTGGCCCCTGAATCAATTACACAAGGGGTTTCCACTCCAGTACTGAAGTAGAAGCCATGAAGGCTGTACCAATTTTACCTGATGCAGAAGAGGAAGAAGATTGAGTTACACTCTGAAGCTGAGAAAGAAGATGTTGGAGAGTAGCAATGTCGGAAGAGGTAAGTGCAGTGGTAGGTCTGGAAACAGCATCTTTTTTGTGGAACGCTGAAGAGACCTCCTCAAAAAGAGATGAGAATTTTTCTTTTTTCTTTTGACGATGTAATTTGGACGCATGTACATCTTATGCGTGGGCGTGCCAGACTGTTTAGAATAAATAGACAAAGATTTTATATTTATGAGGTGCATTGGGTAAAACCTTGAGCCCTCGAGTATTTTATATTTTTTTCCGCACGTGTCCATTTATCAGGCGACTGGGGTGGTCGTGTACTGGACCATTCCCCACCGACCGGAGTCGGTGTTTCATTTACATCGGGTAAAAACCCGAATACCTTCGATGCGATACGTTTGTTAAAAGACCTTTGCCGAAATTAGGGAATTTAGATGACAATTAAAATTCCACAAATATCCTCAAATATTTTTTTGTATTTATGACATTTGCATATATGTCCTCAATGGGGTGTATGTACCTCCATTGGGCATTTACATAAACATGCCTTCACATACGTGTTATTTTAAAACACGGAAGGACTTAATTACAAAACTCCGGGTCTTTTTATATTGACCTGCGGTGTCTTCTCCTTCCCACGTCACGAGGCGGACAGAGCACGGGGATAGAGCGTGCATTTGCGGACGACGGGAGCTTGGAGAGAGGTATTTTCCCTCCCCCAGAACTGAGCACAAACACTTTGTAGGGTCTCCTCCAAAAGTCTGTAGGATTTTTCTCCGAAGGGTCAAGTCTGTTTCCAGTGTTTTCTGTGTGTGTTCCTTCATGGACCCTACCCCCCTATTTATAGGGGTTTTGGAGGGCCGCTGGGAGGGGCTGCGGCCCCTTCGGGCCTGACGCACAACACCCCCCCCCCACCCCCCTGGCTGGGGGGGGGGGTGCAGCCTCCTACGGGGTGTCTGCGCGCGCACCCCCGCAGGGGGTGGCTTTGGGGGTGCCCAAGCCGTACAGGCTATAAAGGTGGGCCCCCGGGATCTTGTCTGCCCATTTGACCGCCTGTTGACGCACGTTAGACGCCCGTTTGTAGCCGTTTGACGTGCATTCGCAGCCGTTCGACGTGCGTTTGTCTCCGTTTTCGAACGTCGAAACCGTTTTGCCCGCCCGGACACGTGCACGCCGTGCGCACACTTGGACTCACTGCTGGACGTTGACGTTGCCCGTCAGAGGGTATATGTTCCGCCCTAACGGACCTTCGAATGTCACATTTAATACATCTTCCGAATTAAATCAGATTAAAGTATGAACTCGAATCCGTTTATCTCAGGCGTTCGACATGGGGGAGATCGGGGTTTTTCTCCCAAAACTCCGTATTTCTCCGGGCATATTTATTGCTTGGGCTTTGTTTAAATCCCGGTATTTTCCCGGGTTCAACATCCTTCTGTGGAGGGAACAGGGTGAACAACTGCTGCGCTGCCTTTAAATTGTTTCTCCTTAGTTTTAAACTTGTCTGGTTTCCTTTCAGGGTGTTTTATCCAATGGAAGTCTGAGTCATGGTTTGTTCAGCCAGAAAGCCACAGTGTTGACATTTCTGATCTCCTCGAGGCTCGTTGGATTCCCCAGTTTTAGACATACTTGTACCAGTAACCAAATCTGAGAATTCACCAACATTACGAGACTGCACAGGAGACTCCTTGGTACCCATGACTTGGCATCGCTGTTCTTCACTAAGTACCTTAAAATATTTCTCTTCTAAGGATGGAGCAGGATCCATATTAAGAATCTATCACCTTAAAGCATCATGATCAGAATTTAAGCCTCCCATGAATTGCATTATTTTGTCATCTTCTAGAAGGTTCATACATGTTTGCTGGTCTTCAAGTTTTGTTCATTTGACAGTCCGGGAAGCATCCAGTTCATTCCATGATGGAATCAGGGCACAAAAATAAATGGTAACAGATTGTGACCCCTGTTTTAATTCATGGATATGATGACTTTTCTGATATAAATGAACCATATTTTCTTTTGCCCATAAAGACTAGCAAAATTTTTCCACATGTCTGCGGCGGTAGACTTGTGTAAAGTAGTTGGACGAATGCCGGCACTGACAGAATTAAGAATCCGGGACATGAGCATGCTATCATCCCGCATCCATACAACATACTTAGGATCCTGTATATCTGATTTCTTTTCATCTCCAATAAGATGATCAGGTTTCTCACAGCCGGCAATATACAACTCTGCTGCAACTGCCCAAGACTGATAATTATTCTCTGTGAGTTTGTTGGATGTAATCTGCAGGGTGGAGTGTCCAACTGATGCAAGAGAGGTAGCTTGCACAACATGGGTTGTGGCAAAAGTTGAAGTCATTCATGGTGAATACCCTAGATCACCACTGAAAAGAAGAGAACACCTTCACTCCTACTCGATGGAGTAGTTGCTGGCTCCCCCTGTACTGAACCCCACAAATCCTTCCAGTGATGTGGTGAAATGACCGAAACTACAGAAATCTGCAAGACTGCAAGAACTCCCAGTGCACAAGGGTTATAAACCCCTAATCTGAAGAGAAAAGGGAGATGAAGACACTCTGATACCATGGTAGAAAGCACGAGAGAGAGAAGAAAATTTTTGTAACCACCCAACCAACTGGACAGTGCGACCCTGTCCTCTCTTATAACTATAAGCGAAGGCCATAAAGGGCCATAAAAGTACAAGAATGCCCTCAATAAGTTGGACAGTAACTAATACAATATTGACAGAATAAAAAGAACAAACAGTCCCCAAACTATACAAAATTATAAATCTATCCTTCTTCTTAACAATTCTCGTGCATATGCCTTAAAATAGTCCAAAGTTTAGCTTTAGTTTTAAACATGGATGTGAACCCTATGCTAGTGGGCATTTGATGGTTGCACATTAGATCTCTTTCTTGCATCTTCCAAGATATCTACTTGATCATTTTTGCCAAATTAGTTTCATTTTCCCTACTGCTTATGGATTGTAGGTAAAATGGAGTATGTTTATGTTCAAGTGAAGGAATCTGCACGATCTGCTGTGGAGGCATGTATCTGATCTTCCTCACTTTTTCTTGTTCCTTTTGTCCAAATCAGGTTTACTCTTTTGTATCCATGAAGAATGCCATATGGTGATGAGTATATGGATAATGCCTACATTCTGAGAATGTGGGAAGTGCACGCTGGCATATTATGGTGTCTTTTTAATTGAATGCTTATGGATTGTCAGTAAGATTTTTTTTTGCATATATACCCTTGTTAAGAGATTTAATGCATTAGAATCCTTCTTTGATTTGCATTTGCATGATACCCCTCTTATAGGTACAAAATGCCCTCAGGCTCTCAGAGACCCTGCCATAACCTGCTGTGACAGAAGTTAAGAATATGCTTGGAATATTCCTTTCACTTTAAATGTATACCCCCACTAAAAAGGACAGTGAAGGAATATTCCAAGCATATTCTTGACTTTTGTCATGGCAAGTTACGGCAGGGTCTTTGAAGGCATTTTGTATCCATAAGAGCATGGATGGCAGAGTCGGCCGACTCGGAGCGGAGTCGGCCGACTCTGAGTCGGGTCGGTCCCTGGCGACCCGACTCTGGGGGGGAACACCGACCCACCCACGGGACTGGTTTACAAACTTCACTGTCCCGACTCAGGCCGACTTGGCCCGACTCAGGCCGAGTCTGGCCTGACTCAGGGTCGGGATCGGCTGGGGCCGACCCAGCCACTCGACCCGACTCTGCCATCCTTGCATAAGAGGGGTATAGATGCAAATGCAAATTCAGGAAGGATTTCACATAATTAATCTTTTAACATGGGTATATATGCAAAAACCAAAGAAGAAACAACGAGCAAATGTGCACATGACTCATGAGAAGATATAACACACTGCTAAGTGCTAACTTTCCTCTTGATTACTTTGTTCTGGCAGCAAGTGCTTACCCTATGACACTTGTAATGGCGTAATCATTAGGTTTGAATGAGTAAATATTTCCCAATACTAGCTAACTGATTATCAGTATGCCTGAGAAATCTGTGGTGGAGGGTTTACATGGGAAGCTGTTTCTTGTTTCCTTATAATCGATGCCATAATTGGAAGCATGTTTTTGCAAAAACCTATCCTTTCTCTGAATGCAAATCATGATTTTGCTTATAGATTGGAAAGTAAGCACTGTTAAGTGTGCACCTAAGTATCCAGGCATGAAGCAGAAGCATACCTTTATCGAAACTTATTTCCTCTGGAGTTGCAAATCAGGTTTTCTTTCATCATCAGAATTTCAATGCTGTGATGTCCCTACTGAAGTATCCGGGGGATGGAGTAAGATCACATGCTCATCTAAAATCTCCTAGGTGTATGCCTGTATGGAACTGGTAAATAGTAGATGGTCAAGTCATTTCCTTGGCTAAGTCAGTCGCACCTTCATCTTCATGAATGTATTCCTACTTTATTACATTGGTGTCCAGGCTTTTAGTGGCATGCTCAATGTGGTTGAGTCATATGCAAGTTGTGCTTCCATAATCATGTGCAAAAACAAGGGGAAACTGAATGTGGAAAAACCGAAAAAGTGGCTCTAATACAGCAAATTTTGTCCAAATTATAAACCAATAATGGATGGATGAGTTCTAAAGAAATGTAGGCATGGAGTGGCTCTTGGATACCTGGTATGGAAATAATACAAATTGCTGACTTTTGCCAACCAGACATGCATCACAATCCTTTTGGTCACCAACAAGACTTTGCATCACAAATTTTGCCTACGTATAACTTTATTTTATCTTGTGATTTAGGCTGATGTCCATTGTCATTCGCAGCTTTGTCACATTTACTGTTGCTGTGATGTTTATTTATCTTTTTCTACTTATAGTTTGTATACATTTCAGATGCAATTATCTATTTTTTTCTTGATCACTGTTTATTTTTGCTTAAGATTTGCACTGGTTGCTGATTCCAAAATATCATAGTGACCTAGTAATGTAACCTTTATGTAAAATTCTTGCATGATTGGCTTATGTGACAACCTTTATTGTTTTACCATGTCATGTTTCCTAATAAGTACTAAGTAGTACCTCAGTTTGCTCAGGGAGAAAGTTTGGCCATCAATTTGTAACCATTAGATATCTGAATTCTGAAGTGAGAGTAATCTAGTAAAGGATATGTTTTTTCTTAAAGTGGGTAGTACCGCTAATATATCAATGAGAATGTTAAGAAAAAGGATAGATTTATAATTCTGTATAGTTTGGGGACTGTTTATTATTTTTATTCTTCTTTCTTCAGTCAGTTACTCCAACTTATTGAGGGTATTCTTGTACTTTTATGCCCTTTGTGGCCATGGCTTACAGTTGTAAGAGGAGACAGGGTCGCACTGTCGTGTAAGTTGTGCAGTTACAACCATTTTTGTTCTCTCCCACATGCTTTCTATTATGGTACCAGAGCCATCCTTTTTACTGGGTGCTCATCCACCTTCTTCATCTCACTTTTTTCTTCAGATTGCACAATTCTAGGGGTTTACATCCCTTGGGCACTGGGCGTTCTTGCAGATTTCTGTCTTCCTGTATATATTTTTTGCCATATCTCTTGAAGGATTTGCGGTGGTTCCGTACAAGGGGAGCCATAAAGAATTTCATCTAGTGAGGGTGGAAGTTTTATTCGTGATTTAAGGTAATCACCATGACAACTTCATCTTCTGCTATGTCTGATGTTGTCCAACCTACCTCTCTTCAATCAGTTGGACACTCCTCACTGCAGATTCATAGAGAATAATTATCAGTCTTGAGCTGTTGCAGTGGAGTTGTATATTGCCGGCTGTGAGAAACCTGATCATCTTATTGGAGATGAGAAGAAATCAGATATACAGGATCCTAAGTATGTTGTATGGTTACGGGATGATAGCGTGCTCATGTCCAGGATTCTTAATTCTGTCAGTGCCGGCATTCGTCCAACTATTTTACACAAGTCTACTGCCGCAGACATGTGGAAAATTTTCTCTAGTCTTTATGGGCGAAAAATAAGGTCCGTTTATATCAGCTACATCATCATATCCATGAATTAAAACAGGGGTCACAATCTGTTACCAGTTATTTTTGTGCCCTGATTTCATTATGGAATGAATTGGATGCTTCTCGAACTATCAAATGGACAACACTTGAAGACCAACAAACATATATGAACCTTCTAGAAGATGACAAGATAGTGAAGTTCTCCGCCTCCCCACTCGCAGTCGCCGGAGCCCTCTCCGCTATGGCATCCATTGCTTGCACCAACCCCCTTGCAATCGCCGGAGCCCTCTCTGCTACCCTGACGCCCAGCCTCCACAGAACGAGATGCCTGATTTACTGTGGGAGCCTCTGTGATCTCCGTCAAAGAAAATGTTGTTGATTTGAATGGGGATTGGTGCGACTCAACCTCTTCCTCTTCCGTGTCATCTGTTGGCGAGTCAGACACCTCTGATAGGTACATCTCATTTGAGTGCGTGAGAATCGCTGCTGAAGGTGGTGAGGGTCTAGGGCATTGGCCGCACCTCAATGTCCGCCACTGGAATGACTTGGTTGACGCCACCCTGCAAAACGTCACGATGCTTCTCCGTGAACATCTAAGGTGGATCCTATGCAAGGTTCACCGCATCGCCGATTCGGATGGAATTGGGTTTTTCCTGATTCGATCCGATTCGTGTGAATCGAACCGATTCATGCAGCCAGAAACTAGGTTTGTGGCCCATTTCCTGGTTGATTCTCTTGAATCTTGATGTATTATATATACAATATATCATATATATATTACCTATGGGAACCTGTAGTGAAACACCTTATTTATTTAGGCATCATTTACTTAAGATATTACTTGTAAATAAGGAAGTACCTCTCATTTGAATCTAATAAAAATATAAAAAAAATCATCTCTTACCAATAAAAAGTCAATTTTCCAATTTAAGAAGAAAATCACGATTTTGGTGATTTCATCAAAATATCGACTTTCTAATCTCCCATAATTTGACCTAATTAAAAATTTCGTAATTCAAATAAAATACATAGAATAATAAAAATTCAAAGTTCTGTGAAATAAGTCAAATGTGCATGTGACTTCTCCAAGGGACTTATTCTAAATGGGGGGTACTTCCTTATTTACATGTAATATCTTAAGTAAATAAGGTATTATACATATATGAAGAAAATCGGGTATATGTATGTCATATAATACATAATATATATATACATGCGAATCAGGTGTATCAGGCGAATCGAGAATCAGGAAATTCCTGATTTATACCGATTTGGCAAACCCTGATCCTTTGCAGTAGCACCTTGAGATGGACCGGCCGAGAAAGAATCTTTGATCGCCATCGACCGATGCAAGGGCAAGGCCGGCCTCCCTACCTTAGGACAGGAGCCAGAGCTTCGCAGGCTAGCAGGCGAGTTCAGGCGGGAAAGATAAGGCCCCAAAAGTCTGATACACGAAGGTATACAAAAATCAAGTAAATCATTAGGCCCCGTCTCGGGACCAATTGGGGCCCTGCACCCATTCGGTCCACTCTCTTCTGCCAATGCCTCATGGAGTCAGTTCATTGTAATAAGAGGAAAGCCACGGTCGACCGGTCGTGCCCAAGTTGATCCAAATTGGGTGAGCCGAGTGGGCGGGCAGTTGAAATTTGAATCGCCCACCTGTTGACACGGGGGATTTTTCTCACGCGATTTGGCGTTTGGAGTTGCACGCTCTGTGTGAAAAATGCCAACCTGAGAGTTGCCTTTTCTGCATTTCCCACCCTGCCAGCCTTCCATTTTCCCTAAGTCCAGACCAACACCTATATGAGGCCTTCCAAAGGCCACCACACGGGAAATCTGATAACGAAGGATCAGAAGACCTGAACACTACATTACAAGTTCTTTTTCCTTCCTTTTTTTTTTTAGAAGTTGGCCAAAGGCCAAATTTCATTAGCCAAAAGGCAAAGGAAAAAGCAAAAAGCATACAAAAGGAAAAGATAACCATAAAACATCCAGAAGAAAGGAAAAGGACGAGGGGTGACTATCAAGTTGATGGAAGCCCCTGCCCCTAACCCCAAAAAAAAAAAAAGAAACCACCCAATTACAAGGTAAATTTCCTCCACCCTTCAGCTGATCTAATAGGGCAGATAGCTTGACCGGCTCTCCAGAGACGCTAAGATGCCACTGATACACAAAGGAGATACAATCATTTAGAATAAGGAATAGGTTTCTGAACTCTGGTTAAACAGCCTCTTATTCCTCTCCTTCCAGATTGACCAGAGCATCGCTGGTAGACACAGTTTCCAGAGGTCCTCCTCAACTCCTGTGGGTTTATACTTAGGCCAGAAATCAATAAGCTGATGCAAATTGAGGGGAACGCAACAAGAGACATTAATAGACTTGAAGAACAGATTCCATACAATTCTGACTACTCCCAAGCAGTGAACAGATGGTCCAAATCCTCCTGAAAACATGCACAAAATATGCATACTTTCCTCGAATCTTTTCTGAACATACTGACCCTGACCAAAGTAAATAGCCTCTTCCATGCAATTTTCCACATAAAGACCCTGATTTTCAAAGGTAACCCCTTATCCCACACTTGCTTATGCCATCTGACCTTCAACCCTCCTTGAATTAGCAGACGAACCGTTGATTTGACTGAAAACTTCCCTGACCTTTCCCACTTCCAAACTCTGCTATCCTTCATACCAGGGATAACTTAGTGTTGTCAAGTGCCTCAGATAGATAAAGGAACTCACTGATCTCCTCCTCCACCAAATTCCGTCTGAACATTAAGTGCCATGATGGACCAGATTGAGATTGGGACCACAAAGCAGCCAATAGAACCTGTGACTGTGACACAGTTCTGAACAATCCCGGACATGAGAGCATGAGAGGTCTCATTATTTAACCATGGGTCTTGCCACATCTGATTCTCCGACCATCTCCCACCTGAAGCTTAGAAGAGCACAAGTAGAAATCCAAACTCCCCATAATGTGCTTCCAAATTGAGGATAAGTTATTACTACTCAGTAAGTGAGAACACCACCATCCACATTCCACAAGTACTTCCTCTTAACTATACAGCTCCACAATGCCCCATCATTTACATCCAATTTCACAACCATTTCGTGAGTAATGCATGATTAATAATCTCCATTGGCACAAGGCCCGCACCACCTTCTTCCTTCAACCTACACACCTTAGACCATGCAATAGGGTTAACACCATGCACTTCTGGCCCCTTACTCTCCAAAAAAAGTAGCTCTCGCCGATTCCAATTTCTTGCAAATGACCTTAGGGGCTTTAAAAATGGACAAGAAATATAAAGGAAGACTGGACAGCACCACCTTAGAAAGAATCCATCTTCCCCCAGCAGATAATAGTCTGCCCTTCCACCCACTAATCCTGTCACTGAACTTGTTAACCATTCCATTCAATCTGAGACTCTCTGAGATCTATCAGACAAGGGCAACCCAAGGTACTTAACAGGGAAACTCCCCCATTTCACACCCATGATCTGCTCAATCTGAGCCCTGTGGTTCTCGTTTGCAATGTTCCCCACCAGCTCACTCTTACGGAAATTAATTTTCAAACCAGTCATTCTTTTTCCTTCCTTATTTCTATCTTTTTCTATTCAGTCCCTACAGTGTGGTTTGATGGAGCGGTGAATCGGACCGAATCGGGTTCTCCCTGATTCGGTTCGATTCGCATGGAATCGGACCGAATCGGCCCGATTCACATAGGATTAATATATATATATATATATGTATATATATAGATATGTGTATATTACTCATGGGGGAACACGGTTTCTTCTTCATACTTATTTACTTGAATATCATAGTTTCATTTACTTAAGATATTACATGTAAATAAGGAAGTACCCCCATTTGAATTCAATAAAAATATCAAAAAAATTATATCTCTTACTAATAAAAGTCAACTCTCCCATCGAAGAAGAAAATCGCGATTTCGGTGATTTTAACGAAACACTAACTTTCTAATCTCTCATAATTTGGCCTATCTAAATATTTGATAATTCAAATAAACCATATGAAACACTAAAAATCTAAAGTCCGGTAAAAAAAGTCAAACGTGCATATGACTTCTCCAAGGGAGCCGCTCTCCTACTGAAAAAAGTCAACACTTCCTTTGAAATTTCCTATCTCGATGAATAAAAGTTCCACTTCCTTTGAAATTGTGCATTCTGATATGTAGGGACCTTCCCCTGTTCCTTCTTTGGGTGGATATAAATACTTTATCACCTTTATTGATGATTACTTTCATTGTTCTTGGTTGTACTTGCTGAAATCCAGGGGTGAAGTATTATTGGCTGTTCAAACCTTTTGCAATATGGTCGAAACCCATTTCAGCAAGATAGTCAAAACTTTCCAATGTGATAATGCTCGTCAATATTTTAGTGATAGTCTAAATGTATTTCTTGAAGATATGGGTACTATTCATGGGTCTTCTTGTGCGTATTCTCCTCAACAATGGCGTCACTGAATGAAAAAAATCGTATTCTTCTTGAAACTGCGAGAGCTTTTTGTTTCAGCATCACCTTCTAAAGTATTTTTTAGTCGATACTGTCATGGAAACAAATTACATCATAACCAAATGCCAACCTCTACCTTTGCAAATCTGTGTCCTATTTCCTTCCTATATCCTAATTGACTCTTGTTCCCTCTTTTACCATTGATTTTTGGATGTGTATTTATTCATTCTTTTGGTCCTGGAGCTGCTAAACTTGATCCATGAGCTGTTCAAGGTGTTTTTATTGGTGATTCCACTACTCATAAGGGATATCGTTGCTTGTCTCATTGTATGCAAGGATGTTACCTTCTTTGAGTCAGAGTCCTACTTCTCACCCCGGGTCTCTGCCTCTGGGAGATAGTAGATGAATCACAGGTTACTCCTATTCAACAGGTTGCTCCTACTTTGTTACCTGCCCTGTTGCCTTCACCTTCTAGTTTGCCACACCAGATTAGTCTCAAAATGCCACAGAGGCAAATGAACAACCTCTAGTCGTGTACTATCGTAAGAAATTTAAAAATAGACCAGCTGCTGATCTGCCACTTCCAGGAGATACTGAGTTACTTGGTTCTCAAATTGAGACAACCCAGATCTCTTCAGATCTTGATCTTCCTATTGTTGTCTAAAAGGGAACCACAAAATGTGTGAAATATCCCATTTCTAATCTGTAAACTACTCTTGTATCTCTCCTCACTATTATACATTTCTTTCTGCACTTTCTACCAACCCTATTCCTACTTCTTTCTCTGAGGCTGTCAAAGAGACAAAATGGCAGCAAACAATGCAGGAAGAGTTGATTGCACTTCATAGAAATGGAACATGGTAACTGGTGGATTACCTCAAGGTAGGACTCCAGTTGGTTGCAAATGGGTCTATACTCTTAAGTATAATGCAGAAGGTGTTTTTTGATACAAGGCGAGGTTGGTAGCTAAAGGATTTACCCAAACCTATGGAATTGACTATCAAGAAACTTTTGCTCCTGTAGCAAAGTTCAAAACTATCAAAGTGATCCTTTCACTTCCTGTTCATTATGGTTGGAATGATATCAGATGGATGTAAAAATGCCTTCTTAAATGGTAACTTACAAGAAGAAGTATGTATGCTGCCACCTCTATGTATTGATGCCAAAGGAAAGGTTTGTAGGCTCTGAAAGGCCCTGTATGTGCTGAAGCAGTCTCCTAGATCATGGTTTGATAGGCTTCGCATTGCAATGGTCAGATTTGGGTTCAAACAATCCAATGCTGATCACACCCTATTTGTGAAGCAAGGCAATGGCCATATCACTATCCTTTTGGTGTATGTAGATGATATGACTATTACAGGTGATAATACAAGTGAAATTCAACTGTTGAAAGAAAATTTGGCATCTGAATTTGAGATCAAAGATCTTGGTGACTTGCAGTATTTTCTGGGAATCGAAGTAGCTAGATCCCAGAAAGGTATCTATACTTGCCAAAGGAAGTTTACACTGTATTTACTTACAGAAACAGGAAAGTTGGGTTGCAACCCAGCAGCAACTCCATTGAGTAAATTCATAGTTTGTCAAGTCTTGATGGTGAACTCCTATGTCCTATCTACAGAAGACACAAGTCTATATCAGAACTAGTTGGTAAACTTTTGTACCTCTCCTTAACACGACCTGACTTGTCCTAAGCTGTTGATGTTGTAAGTCAGTTCATGCATGCTCCTCAAATGACACATATGAAGGCTGTTGAATGCAATTTGAGGTACTTGGAATCATGTTCCGGAAAAGGAATTTTGTTCAGAAAATCTGTTCATTTAAGAGTGAAGAATACATAGATTCTGATTGAGCTGGTTCCAGAGATGATAGAGGGTCAAGTGCAGGGTATTGCACATTTCTTGGAGGTAACTTAGGCACCTGGAGAAGTAAAAAACAAACAGTTTGTTCTAGATCTAGTGCTGAGGCAGAATACCGGGCAATGGCTTAAGGTGTTACTGAATTGTTGTGGCTGACTTCTTCTGAAAGACCTAAATGTTGAGGTTGATTTACCTTTAAGAATACCCTATGATAATAAAGCAGACATCAGCATTGCAAATAATCTAGTGTAACGTGACCGAACAAAACACATTGAAATTGATAGACACTTTGTAAGATAAATGCTAGATTCTGGTGAATTTTGTGTTTACCTTGTGTGAAATATGAAGATCAGATTACTGATGTTCTTACTAATGCTCTACAGACGCTCAGTTTATTTCTTCTAAACAAATTGAACGTGTGACATATATGCTCAACTTGAGGGGGAGTGTTAAGAAAAGGGATAGAATTATTTTGTATAGTTTGGGTACTGTCTGTTATTTTTATTCTTTCTTTCTTCATTCAATTACTTATTGACACCAGGGTATTCTTGTACTTTTGTGTACCTTTGTGGCCTTGGCTTACAGTTATA
The DNA here is from genome assembly GCA_014218235.1 of Colocasia esculenta. Lineage (NCBI taxonomy): Eukaryota > Viridiplantae > Streptophyta > Magnoliopsida > Alismatales > Araceae > Colocasia > Colocasia esculenta. The sequence continues at coordinate 28,959,664 of CM024766.1, forward strand.
GGAGGAGACAGGGTTGCACTGTCCTGTCAGTTGTGCAGTTACAACCATCTCTTCTCTCCCGCATACTTTCTCTCAAGAATGAATGTACAAGTAAAGTGGGAAGTACAAGTAAGGTCAGCCATAACCCAAAAGATAATTCCCCAACAATCTATACAAGTGAAGGCGACACAAAGATTGCGTGGAAAAAAGACCGTATTCTAGTAAAGGATGTTAGTTTTGTTTTTTGTACATAGACAACTTGTCTGATACAATATTGCATGAGGATGTCTTCCTAGCTTTACATTGGATAGTCTATTCTTCTTATGTAAATTCTGTCCAATCTTCACCCATTACCTTCTTTTTCTTAAGGTAACATCTGCACCCCTACGTTTACCTTCAGTTCAGTACTCATTAGATTTTTCTGAAGTTACCCTATACATAGCATCTAACTAGGGTTAGAAAAAGTTTACTTGTGCAAGAGGGATATATGTTGAAGTGCCAACCTAGGATGGATCCTTGCACATTGTTCTTAACAGGAGTATACATGTAAAAAGCCCTGATTCCTGGTGAAAGTGTTTAATTCTGTCTTTTGTTTCATTGTATTTGTTCAGGTGTTAAGTGAAGATCTGCCCAACATTATTGGAAAGATTTCATTTCCAAAGTCAATGCGTTGGAATTCCCAAGTAATTACAATTTTTTGTTTTTCCTCCATTTAAGTAGATATTAGGTCAAATTTAGCGAATAATTTGATTAACTTTCTTTTTGCATCAAATACTGATTTTGGTTCCACTTTGAGGTCATTCATGCCGAACATATCTGTTATTTCACCTTATTCATTCACATTCTGAATTTTGTTGGTGCTCTGTACTATTTTATGCTATTATAATGTTTGAAGTTGCAATGATTTTTTGAAAGCACAGTTGTGTAGATGTCTCGTAGGTGGCTCGGATTTTTGTTGAGAGTCTGGAAACCCAAGCACTCATCTCCTTTGTTGGACCAAAAAATGGCAGCTAGGTCTTTTATTAGCTCGATAACTCTTCTTTGTTCCTTATCTGCACGTAGGTCTTTTGACAGTTGGGATTGGGCTTTCCTTCTTTATTGATTTCAGTACATACTTTGTCAGAATATTTGTTGTTAGGCTCTGAAAGGAAGTGTTCTTATTGGTGAGTGAATGCCTGTTGTAAGAGTAGGTTGCACAACTAAAGGCTACGAGGCTATGAGGATGGAGGAGCTGTAGTGGTTTGCCGAATCAGGGCGAATCGGCCCGATTCCCCTGAATCGGTGAGAATCAGGGGAAAACCGATCCATGATTAGCCCGACTTGGCCGATCCCTTCTTCACCCGCTTCCTCCACGACCTCATCCATTATTCTAAATAAGTAATCTGCATTCTTGATGTTGTCAGAGGCATCAACAGATTTAAGGAAAATGGTACCTTCACAGCAATAAACAAGGAAATTAATCATAGATTTTCTTGTTGTCCCTGTCCAACCATCACACATAATGGTGCAACCACGTTCTTTCCAAACATTTTTGAAGCCATTAACCCATCCTTTCAACTCATCATACTCCTCATCAAGCCCAACATCATAAATATGCTTCCGTCTGGGAGCCTTAAGACCAGGCCCATCTTCTGCAATTACATCCAACATAGTCTGAAAATATGGGCTCTCTGCCGTATGTGTGGTGGAACGCCTCGGCCAAGCCCGTTAAACTAATAACGCACTTGATCCGAGTCCGCCTCCCGCGAACGGGCCGAAGCCTCGCAAGGGAAACCAAACCACAGTCCGTGTAAACATAAAGGAACACACCACATTTCATATATAATTTTTTTTTCACAATTTACATAGCCATATTCCATTAAAACTGTAAAGGTGAACAAAAGCCTGGGGCATACCCCGAGGTACAACAAAAGAAAGTAAACAGCTACAAACTACAAGGCTACACTGCTGAGTACTACTCCGCTGGAGGTACAGACCCTGCTCCGCTACGACGCGGCCCAGAACTGGACGTTGGACGGGAAACGTCCTCCTCGCCCTCACCTGTGGGGGTAGGGGTGAGCCTCTCTAGTCACTGGCTCAGTAGGGAACTCCCCCAAAGCCGAACAAACCACAACCACAGGTACAAAACAGTAAACAGTACCAACAACATATAAAACACTAAGCAGGTAAATAAAGCTGTAAAAGTACTCACCGTCTGTCGACTACGAGAAACAACTGTAGTAACTAAACGGCAAACCCAAACAGGTGTACAAGCCAAAGTAGAGACAGCCAACACGAGCCACGTAAACTGGTTCGCGACACCAAAACTGACTCGGCAACTAACAAACAGGTCCACCTCTCAGTCTCGCAGCCACGGACGAGAGGTCCAGCTGCCGCTCCACGTAAAAAGGTCAAACAACTGTGGAGACCAACTAAAACACCACAACCTGCAGACCACACGGTCACAGGCCCATGCCTGGCACCTCCAGAGACCCTGGCCTGGGCTCGCTGGAGTGAGGCACTGGTAAAGGACTAGACTGGTGTCCGTACCCCAACTACGAGCGCGCTACAAGTGACTAAAAACAACCACAACTGTCACTGTCCCACTGTCGTCTTTCCCTCAACCGGACGTACAACTCTAACACAAGAGTGAGGGTGTCCAGGTCAGACGACACAGACCTCGACGGTACAACACAAGTACCGGGACAAAGCCCCGAGCTAACAGCCTGGCTCACAAAGAACCTGGGGCACCCAACTGGAGAGGTAACCACGGTAGGCGTCGTACTACTTGTCATGTACACAAAACCACGTGCACGTCACACACACAACCACGTGAAACCTCACGCAAACCACAAGTACCACTGGTCCACTATATGTGAACCCAACTGACTCGCGTACACAACGCGCAGTCACCGAAGTAACACTTAACAACATATCTTGTATGCTAAACACGTAAACCAAGTGCACTCAGTGCACCTCATACGTTAACACCCACGCATTAACGATAAACACCATAAATAGCCATTTCTGTTCATATAGGGGTAGGCGGCCACATCGATTGCCGCTTACAGGAGTAGACGACAAGGTCTCTGGCCGTCAATCTCCTGGCTGAAGATCTTGGCGGCAAACGATGTTGACGCCAAGTTCCCCGGCCTTAAACCCTGCAGAAACCCTAATTCGGTCCTGCGAGTTTTCTAGCTATTCTAATTACTGGAAAACATACAAATGCATACCCTCTAGCATGACAGAACCCATGCAACCCGTATAAACAAATTCGAACAATAACTACTCAAACCACCCATTATCCCATATATTGTAACTCTATCCAAACATGGATTATCATGCTGGTTCAAGTAGTTATGATGTGTTTTAATGTTTCTACGGAGCTACCAGGGTTCGTCCCCTACCTCAGAACGCGTTAGAATCTCCCGCAACTCCCCGGTTTACGCCGAGCCATCCGCGAGCTCCCACGCGAATTGCACCACGCCGCGACGTTTCCTCGCGCAATTCGGCGACGCCGCGCGTCCCACGATCAACCAGCCATTCCTCGATACCTGTTAAAACCTTCAGAAACACCAGGGCGCGAAGCTGGGGCAAGAGGGAGAGAGGGTGAGCTGAGAGAGCTGCCCTCGGGTGAACATATAACCTGCTGAACTGACAGGTTGGCGTCAACCCCCTTGTCGCCCACATGCACCGCCAGACTAACGTCCACACTACTGCCGCCAAGTTCATGATGTAAACGTCCATGAACCTGGACGCCAACAGTCAACGACCACCCCTTGGCCGCCAACTCAGACAGAACAGCAGCAGGTCCCATTCCAATTCAGGACCTACCCTGCTCTTCACCTGCTCAGACCACGCAATCACACCATACATTCCACACACCCCAACTCACACTGGCCTCACAACGGCCGCCACAACCACAATGCACATGATCCGCATGGATCCGAAAAGCACGCGACGTTACAGTATGTGCCGGCACACCTGCATGTAGAAGCCATTTTGCAATACCTTTGATTGCTCCCTTTGCTGCCTTTGCAGTGGCTTTGATTCCTTTCAAGGCCTGCTTGATAGAACGTTGCTTTACAGACCTTGATCTATACAAATATCTATCCAAAGAACCCTGTGTAGGATTATGAACATCTGAGACTCTACCTCTACACCCTAATGCTCCGGCAGCCCTACGAACTGATGTGCTCCTAGGGAGAGATCTCCTAGAGTCATCTCTAGGAATTGTGACCTGATGTCCCCATGCCCTTTCGTCTATCGTGTTCCTCTGCATAAGAACGCCTACTAGCACGTGCAGCTGCAATGAACTCAGGATCAGGATGATCATCATCTTCATCTTTCTCATCATTGTCAACATTTATTGGTAAACTATAATCTCTATGAAATCTCATCTTGAAGCTGTTGTTGCTGCTGAGTTGTCAATAATTTTTCAGTCATTTACCCCTTCATGTATGCTTTCATTTCATTCCTAACCTCAAGTGGACATGATGGACATTTTGCTTCATTTTCTGAAATCCCAGTAATATGTTGTTTAAGACGATATATGCCTCCAAACATCTCCATACACACCAATTACATTTGACTTTTTTTTGTCGTGCATCAAGGAGAGTACCATGAGCCCAACCAAGATCAATGGCCTGCTCCACCTCTTGCTCTTCATGTTCTTGATCTGCCATATTCCTGTGTCAGATAGAAACTTAGATGTGATGTTTATGCATGTGCATTTGGTACAATGAGAGTAAATGAATGCAATTGAATAAGACTAATAAATGTAATTGAGAACTTTGATCACTCAATTGCACGCTAATTACATTAATTAGACAAAATCTCTAATTTTTAAACCTTAATTAGGGTGCAATTTAGGGATTTTGGAGAAAATAGGCCATGCAATGTAATTGAGTCTACAAACAAACTCTAATCAACTCAAATGACTGCGTTGGACACTCAATTGTACATTAGTTATATTAATGACAAAATCTCTAATTTTTAAACCCTAATTAGGGCTCAATTTGGAGATTTTGGGAAAAATGGACCATGCAATGTAGTTGAGTCTACAAACAAACTCTAATCAACTCAAATGACTGCATTGGACACTCAATTACACATTAGTTACATTAATGACACAAAATCCCTAATTTTTGAACCCTAATTAGGGTTCAATTTGGGGATTTTTAGTAATGAGGGTTATAAACATCTTATTAATGCTATTTATCTATAGATCTATAACATATTAAACATTTTGTATTTTTTGATATATTTTTTAAAAAATTAAAAAAAATCACCTTGCACAATCGGCGGCGGCGGCGGTGGTGGAAATTACCCTCCTTCACCCACAAAAAGATCTTTCAAGAGTTGGACAAACACCCAAAGCAAATGCAAGACTCTTCATGGGGCACCTTAGGGCTTAGATCTGAAAATTTCAAAAAAATATAGAAGAGAGAGAAGAGAACAGAAAAAGAGAGGAAGAAGGAAGAAGCGGCGATAGCGGCGGCCGACGGCGAGCCTCCTCAGAGCTCCTGCGGTGGCGGCGTGGGAGAGGACCTCCGGAGGGGGGGGAGGGGGCGAGAGGGAGGAAGGGGCGACTTGTCTCTGTTGGTCCTTTTGGTACGACAGTAAGCTAACTTAGAGGGGGGGGGGGGTGAATAGGTTTTCTGAAATCTGTAATAGAAGCTTAAACACAGAAAATTATCACTTGATAGATTGGTTAGTTGAGTGTGATAGAGAGTAGCAGTGCGGAAGCAAATAAACAATCACATAAATAACACAAGAAATTTATCCTGGTTCGGCCCTTCCTACATGGAAGTCCTACGTCTAGTCCCCAAGCAATCTCTTGGGATTTTACTAACTAAGGGTACAATCCCCCTCAAGGACAATACAACACCCAGCACCCCAGCTGGTCTTCTTCTCTTTTTCGGGCAAGAAGGCAACCCACTTCTATTACAGGTCAAGAAGCCAACCTCCTGGTACAAACCCCAGTGCGGTTCTGCTAGACTTAAACCCCCAGCTAGGTTCTACACTGTATACAGTCCTACAGCTGGACAGAAAACGCCAGGAACTACACTGGCCAACTCTTCACACAGGAAGAGACTCACTGTATATAGTCATACAGCTGGACAAAAATCTTTCTTAGAAAAGAAAGAACAGACCGAGAGCTATTACAATTTACAAGATGAACACTAAAAACTCAAGCTCTCAGCCACAGACTCTCCCCCAGATTTACAATGACCACTGAGAGAGTGAAGAGAGGAAGGTTTGAAAGCTTTGAAAACTTCTGCTATGAGAAGCTTCTCTTGATTTGGCTCGAGCTCCTCTCTTTCTTTGAGTGTGTGTGGAATTGAGGTTCCTCACAGGATGTACACTCCTTTAAAGATCTTCAGGAAAGCTCTCTACTTTGTTCTTCAGTCTTGCATCATTTTTATATGAGTAGATTTGAATAGATCCGTTGAAGAGATTCGTTGGAACTCTTTTAGTCGTTGTTGATCTTTCTATTCTTCTGACTGTCAGCCACTTGGTGGTCTTCGAGGTCTGTAAGCATAGAAGAAAGTGTTTAGATCAAAGAGTGTTTATGTTAAAAAAGGTCTCATACTTCTGTGTTTCCTGTTGCCACCTAGAAGTAGTAACCCTTTTTTGTTGACAGGAAGGAAGAGATCTAGAGAAATAAGCAAAAAGATCTCCTGTCAGAAAGATAGAAGATTACGTAAATCAAGAATATTTGACTTTTCACTAGATGCCAAAAATATTCTGAAATATAAAAGAAATCGATGTTTAAGTTAAAATCTATGTTTGAACAGAATCCATGTTTAAGTGAATGCAAATCGTTGTTTGAGCAAATTGTTGTTTGTGATCAAATCGATGTTTCTCTTATGAAATCGTTGTTCTGGTCAAATCGTTGTTTTACTTATCGAATCGTTACAACGATCAAATCGTTGTGTAACTTATTGAATCGTTACAGCGAGCGAATCGTTGTTTCACTTATGAAATCGATGTTTTTAAGCAAATTGATGTTTAAGTGAAATCCATGTTTTCAAGCAAATCGATGTTTAAGTAAAATCGATGTTTTCAAGCAAATCGATGTTTAAGTGAAATCCATATTTTCAAGTAAATCGATGTTTAAGTGAAATTGATGTTTTCAAGCAAATCGATGTTTAAGTGAAATCCATGTTTTCAAGCAAATTGATGTTTGAGTGAAATCCATGTTTTCTAGTAAATCGATGTTGCACTTTGTGAACTAAATCGATGTATATTGAATAGATATCGATTTGACTTTTCAGTGCAAATCACACAGTGATAATTTCATAAATTTATATTTATTAGGAAATCATAATATTAAATATACTTAATAATATTTAATTAATCGCATAAATTTATATTCATTAGAAAAATATAATATTAAATATATTTATAATATTTAATTAATCATAAGTTTTGTTATCACCAAATATAGGATAATATAGAGTGGTTCAACAGTCTCGAGTCTACGCAGTCTTGATCCCTCCTTAAGGAGGGATTCTGTAACAACTTGGAATTTTTAAAGCCTAAATAAATATGAATAATAAAAAATAATAATAAGTTATGAAGAGGTCTGATTAAATGCACACTAAACGACAGAGCAATGGATAAAACAGTCAATAATCGTTATGGGCTGGTCAGTAATCGATGTCCGAGGTAATCAATGTTCAAGGTAATCAATGTTTAAAGGTAATCGATGTTAGTTAATAATTGATGTTAAAGGATAATCGATGTTGAATAGTAATTGATGTTTGGGGCAATCGATGTATCAAATCGACTGGCCCAGATATAACGTTGTCAGCTGAAGTAGACTTCGGATATGACGAAGTTAGCTTCGTTTATGACGAAGTTAAGACCAAAACGAAGTAGACTTCGTATATGACGAAGTGGACTACGGATTTGACGAAGTTAGCTTCGTATATGACGAAGTTACGTTTGGACTGATTAAGAACAAAACAAAGTAGACTTATGACGAAGTTAAGCTTCGACTGATGAAGACCAAAAGATGACGAAGTTAGCTTCGTATATGACGAAGTTAAGATTTGACTGTTCAAGACCAAAATGACGTAGACTTCGTATATGACGAAGTGGACTTTGGATATGACGAAGTTAGCTTCGTATATGACGAAGTTAAGCTTCGACTGATCAAGACCAAAACGAAGTAGACTTCGTATATGACGAAGTTAAGCTTCAACTGTTTAAGACCAAAACGGAGTAGACTTCATATATGACGAACTGGACTTTAGATATGACGAAGTTAGCTTCGTATACGACGAAGTTATGCTTCAACTGATCAAGACCAAAATGAAGTCGACTTCATATATGACGAAGTGGACTTCGGATATGACGAAGTTAGCTTCGTATATGACGAAGTGGAGTTTAGACATGACGAAGTTAGCTTCGTATATGACGAAGTTAAGCTTCAACTGATCAAGACTAAAACGAAGAGGACTTCGGATATGATGAAGTTAGCTTTGACTGTCCATGACTAAATTGTGTATGACTTCATATATGACGAAGTTACTGGTTATTTTCCAGACTATAAAACACGTGTTAACTATATATCCGATAATAAAAAGGAAAAGTACGGACCATAGAAACGTGACTAAATCCAATAGTGGATTTCGAACCTGATCCCTTGACCTAAACCAAATAAGAAGACCTGTTACGGAAACGATTTCTGTGGAAGTTCTGGAACCTAATAGGACTCCTACTAAGAGTTAGGCAACTGCAAACCCAGAGATTAACCATCAATAAGACTTCCATATTAATCCAAATTCGTGCCCCTCGAAAGCGAGTTTTTAAAGGTTTCTCACTCCTATTAGGATGAGAATCCTTCTGGCACAGAAGGGATCAGGATAAAACTGCAACTCCACTTTCCAGTTACGATAGGACTCATGACAACTCTAAACCTATAAATACTTGTCATAACCCTTTGGAGGCAAGTTACCAACTTGCTAAACGACTTGCAGAAGAATGCCTAGAGCACCAGAGAAGGAGGAGATCGCCCAACCATAGCTTTCTTCCCTAGACCTCGTTCTGCTTCGTCGAGCAGAAAATTTTCTTAGGAACATTCAGAAGTAGGCAATCTCTCAAGCACAAACCTAAATAATTTTGTTCATAGATGGTCCAAGAAACAAGTAGCCAAAGCCCATGTTTGTCCCAGATTTTCTCTCTTAAGTTGTGAGATTTTCATGTTCAAGGTTCTATTATTTCACGTACCCGTGACCTTTTGGTTGCTCTTGTTCTTTGTGAAATTCTTGTCAAGACCTTGATTTCTTTTGAGTATACCTTGTTAGGAGTTGTTTAGCTATTCCCATAAGTTACATGCCGTATACATCGAGACCTAAATGTTTCCTCTAGCCTTAAAACCCAGATTTCTGAACTGTCCTGCTTGATACCATGATGAGTCTATCTTTAAGTTCCTGTAAAGACTATAAATTTATCAGGTAATATTAAGGTTAAAAGTATGTTAATTGCTCTATCCATTGAAGATGTGCACGATCTATTCTATTGCCTTGGATTCTTTTTCACATGCACACAACAACCATAAGAAAAGGAATCTAAATTTTCTGCAAGTACCGACTGTGTTGTGCAACAGATACTATCGTTGGTATTACTTGTTGTTTTACGTGCCCAACATGTTGTTTCTATTTAGATCTCTTTATAAACTCATCTATTCAAGTTTTTCTTTCCGCTCTCATCTATTTTTCTTTACTCTCATCTATCCTTGATACTCTATTGACTATTGACTGATTGTCTAAAGATAATATATATGACTAATGCCTGATAATATCATAAGGGGCCTAGTTTGGTCCTGGGAGGTGCGCCCAAAAGTGTTAGTGCTCACGGGAGTTAATTGACCAGAGTATTTAGCATTGCACTCAAGTTCTAGTTACCTCGATAATCTAAAGACAATCTAAAGTGCTATCTTGACTAGTGTGCTATCGTGACGTGTTATCTCATGATATGACCAATCCTTTAACGTGCTAGATGTGCTATATTCTTTTCTTGAAAGTACTATTGTGTCATTGTTATCATGTGCTATGACTCTCTTGAACGTTCTCCTTAGTTATCCTGCTATCTAAGATATTAATCACTTAAAGCATATATGTTTTACGAGATATTAAATCTTACTGAGTATTATCTCTCATCCTGTGTAAATTGTGATTTGTCTTCAGGTGAATGTAATGATGATGAGGACCATACGCAAGATGATGGGGATGAGCAGAATCATGAGTGATCCCAGTGTCGTCTAGACTGTTAGTCTAGTTTAGTTTAGTTAGTTGTTTTTATTTAAGTATGAAGAATTTCACTGGACCTATAGTTAAGGCTTTGAACTAGTGAATGTAACAGACACGATGGAAGGTATAAGGAAATATAGTTGGTTTTATACTATTTAAAACTGTGCAGTGGTTTGATGTTTATGCTTATATTACGTCTATTATCGTCTATTAACTGCTTCACCTCCTGATATTCTGTGTCGGGGCTTAACAATTTTGTAGTATCAGAGCCTAGGATGTCTTAATTGGAACTCATAGGTTTAGGATGTTCTAGGATGGACTATCTTGATTATGCAGCATCTGTCTTACCTATGTGAGGAATTGGGTAGAACTCAGGGACAAGGACTAAGATAACTCACACACGCACTACCTTAGTTCCTCCACGATACCTTAATGTAAGGTTACTTTTGTAGGAACTTTGGTACTAAGATGGCTACCGAACGTGCTCAACTAAGGTTCATGCAACAGACCATCCAGGAGCTCACTAATGCCCTTCTGCAAGATGCACAAGGAGGGGGAAATCGTGGAGCAGGAGAATTGTATCGCAATTTTAGAAGCATGAATCCATCCAGATTCAGCGGTACCACTGACCCAGACGAAGCCGAACACTGGCTTAAGGAAATGGAAAGAATTTTCCATGTCATGTAGTGCGCGACAGGAGATAAGCTGTTGCTGGCCACTTTCCAATTAGAGAGAGACTCCCGCATCTTGTGGGAGTCTATAGAAGCGACCAACTGATGGTCAATTCACTTGGAATGAGTTCAAGGAAGCATTTAATGCCAAATACTTCTCAGAGCGCGTCCAAGAAAGAAAGGCTGCCCTTAAACAAAGAAGCCTCTTTGTGGTTGAGTATGAGGCACAGTTCTCTAGACTGGCTCGTTACGCCAATCATCTCGTTAACACAGAACATATGAAGCTAAGCGTTTCCTCAACGGCCTTAAACCCCAGTACATAACACAACTGACCCCTTTCGACATCCAAACTTATGCCGAGATGGTTAAAAATGCTTAACTCCTGGAAGATGCTACTGATTACACTGAACGCATCAAGGGGAGGTTTATCAAGAAGGAGCTGACACCTGGCTCTTCTAGTGCTAAGCCGACGAACGAAAAGAAGCGACCTTTCAGTATCACTGAAGGGTTAAGTCAGGAGAAGCCCAAGGTAACTGTCCCCACTATTCCAGCCAGAGGCAACTGCAAGCACTATGACAAGCTCGGTCACACTGCCGATGAGTGTTGGAGAAAGGTTGGCGCTGTTTGCGCTGTGGTAGTCGTGAGCATCACATCCTCGAATGCCCGTTATTGAAGAAATAGGCGAAGCACACCAATGTGCCAAAGAAACAAGGTAGATTGCAAGTCCTGCGAGATGAGGAAGCTACTAAAGAAGGAGTGGTAGCAGGTACATTACCAGTTTTCTCCCAATTAGCATTTGTTTTGTTTGATATTGACGCTACACATTCGTTGATATCTCAAAACTTTGCTGATACCCTGAATATTAAACCTGTTTCTATGGGTTTTGAATTACCTATCACAACACCCCTGGGAGAGAAAACAAAACTGAATAAGTATTTTCCATTAGCTGATGTGATGATTGGAGAACTCAATCTAAGAGCCGACCTGGTGTGTATGCCCATGGAAGGCCATGTTGTGATTTTGGGAGCTGACTGGCTATCCACTTATGGAGCCAGTGTTGACTGTGGAAAACGGAAGATTTCATTTAGTGAATTACCTAAAGTATCGTTTACTAGGATTAGACACAGGAGAGGAATATCATTAATCTCTGCCATACATGTAGAAGGCATGATTAGGAAGGGATGTGTGACATTCCTTGCCGTGTTGTAGTGAAAAGAAAGAAAACAAGGTAGCAGATACACATAGTACAAGACTACTCTGATGTTTTCCGAGGAGCTACCAAGAATTCCCCATGAACGAGATGTAAATTCTCTATCTATTGATTCCTAGAGATCTGCACCAGTATCACGTCAAAATATAAGATGTCACTTGCCGAGTTTGAAAGAACTTAAGGCACAACTGTTGGAACTATTAGAAAAAAGGTTCATTAGACAAGTACTTCTCCATGGGGAGCACATGTTCTATTTGTGCAGAAGAAGGATAGGACATGAGTTATACATCGACTATAGGCAACTGAACCATTTGACAATTATGAATAAGTACACATTGCCTCGAGTTGATGACCTCTTTGACTAGATATCTGGAGCTAAATATTTTCCAAGATTGACTTTAGATCTGGATATCATCAGATGAGAATCAAAGATGAAGATATCTATAAGACGGCTTTCAGGAGTAGATATGGACATTACGAAGTTGTCGTTATGCCTTCTGGTCTAACCAATGCTCTTGTAGCTTTCATGCAACTGATGAATAGTGTTTGTTGACCATACCTCGACAAATTCGTCGTAGTATTTATTGATGATATCCTTATATATTCCAAAACCCAAGAGGAACATGAGGAGCATCTGAGGATCGCTATGCAGATCTTGCGTGACAACAAGCTCTATGCTAAGCTGAGCAAGTGCGAGTTTTGGCTCGAAAAAGTGTCCTTTTTAGGCCATGTCATCTCCAAGGATGGCATCTCTGTCGATCCCTCCAAGGTTGAAGCTGTGCTTAATTGGGAGAGACCGACCAGTGTCACTAAGATTAGAAGCTTTTCGGAACTAGCTGATTTTTACAGACATTTCATAAAAGACTTCTCCAAGATCGCTGTACCTCTCACAGCCTTACGAAAAGGAGACTCCCTATGTCTGGAGTAAGGAGTGTGTGAGAAAAGCTTTCAAACATTGAAAGAATGTTTAACCTCTGCCCTAGTCTTCCTCTCCTTATAGAGGGGGAAGATTTCTCAGTTTATACCGATGCATCTGGAATCGGTCTAGGCTGTGTGTTGAATGCAGAAGGAAGGGGAATAGCCTATTCGTCCAGACAATTTAAGACTCATGAGGTCAGCTATCCCCGTAATGATCTGGAGTTTGTTGCTGTAGTTTTTGCACTAAAGATCTGGAGACACTATCTCTACGAAAAAGATTCACTGTCTACTCAGATCATGAAAGCTTGAAGATCTGTTCTCTCAAAGGAGCTCAACACGAGATAGGGAAGATTGTTGAAGTACCTAAGGACTTCGACTTCAACTTTTAGTATCACCTTGGCAAGGGTAATGCTGTAGCTGATGCGCTTAGCAGGAAGCCTGTGACATCATTATCTGTTAGTTGGGCGAGATGAAATTGCTTGAATAATTCGCCAGACTTGACCTAAATATTGAGCAAAGGAGCGACCAGATACTGGTTGCTAATCTTAGGGTACTACTCATATCTTGATGAGATCAAAGATCAACAAGCAGACGATCCATTCTTGGTTCGTGTCAAGGAAAACTATAGCAGACAGACCAGACTTCTCCATTACTGAAAATGGAAGATTACTCTTTCATGACAGGACCTGTGTGCCGATAATGAAGGACTAAAAAGGAAGCTGATGGATGAAGCCCACAAGACCAAGTACACTATTCACCCTGGTGCAACCAAGATGTATCAAGACATGAAAAGAACATTTTGGTGGCCAAACATGAAAAGAGAATAGTTGAGCATGCTGCTCATTATCTCACTTGTAAACAAGTAAAGGTAGAACACCTGCGCCTTGTTGGTGTACTCAAACCCTTAGATATCCTAGAATGGAAGTGGGAAAGCATTGTCATGGATTTCATCATGGGCTTACCTAGAACTCGTGGTGGACTCGACGCTATATGGGTAATTGTTGATCGACTAACTAAATTTGCCCACTTTCTACCAATCAAAAGTAAGTGGACTGTGGACGTGTTAGCTGCTCTCTATGTGAAAGAGATAGTGAGACTGCATGGAGTTCCATCATCAATAGTCTCAGACCGTGACCCAAGATTTACTTCTCATTTTTGGAAGGGACTGTAAACAACACTTGGTACTAAACTCAACTTTAGTACTGTGTTCCATCCAAAGACAGATGAATAAACTGAGAGGACTAATCAAATTGTGGAAGACATGCTAAGAGCTTGCACAATAGATTTTGAAGGCTATTGGAATGAACAATTGCCTTTAATGGAGTTTGCCTATAACAATACCTATCAGGCAAGTATAAAGATGGCTCCATTTGAAACATTATATGGTAGAAGTTGTAGATCCCTAGTATGCTAGAATGAAGTTAGAGAACAACAATGGTTACGTTCTGACATGGTACAAGCTACAGCCAGGGACATACTGGTTATTCGGGATCGGCTCAAGATTGCTCCATTAGGCAGAAGAGCTATGCCGACAAGAGAAGAAGAGACTTGGAATTTTAAGTGGGAGATCATGTACTTTTGAAGGTATCTCGTACTCGTGGAATACAAAGGTTTGGAGTCAAGGGGAAGCTAAGCCCAAGATTCATTGGCCCTTTCGAAGTAATCGCAAGGGTTGGTGAAGTTGCATACCGACTGGCGTTGCCTCCACATTTAGCCTTCGTACACAATGTATTCCATTTCTCTATGCTCAGGAAATACGTGTACGATCCTACCCATATCATACGCTATGAAGACTTGGTGCTGCATAAGGACCTGACATTTGAAGAAAAGCCAATAAAAATACTGGACCGAAAGCTGCAACAACTCAGGAATAGGTCCATCCCTGTTGTAAAGGTTCTATGGATAATCGTGGAGTAGAAAAAGCTACATGGGAACCTGAATCGACAATGAGGTGCAACTACCCTAATATATTTAGTAAGTCACTCTCCCTATTATGATTATATGAATTTGGGGACCAAATTCCTTTAAGTGGGGGAGGGTGTAACAACCTGGAATTTTAAAACCTAAATAAATAGGAATAATAAAAAATAATAATAAGTTGTGAAGAGGTTTGATTAAATGCGCACTAAATGACAAAGCAATGGATAAAATAGTCAATAGTCGTTATGGGCTGGTCAGTAATCGATGTCCAAGGTAATTGATGTTCAAGGTAATCAATGTTCAAGATGATTGATGTTTAAAGGTAATCGATGTTAGTTAATAATCGATGTTGAACAGTAATCGATGTTTGAGGCAATCGATGTATCAAATCGACTGGCCCAGATATAACGTTGTCAACCGAAGTGGACTTCGGATATGACGAAGTTAGCTTCGTATATGACGAAGTTAAGCTTCGACTGATCAAGACCAAAATAAAGTAGATTTCGTATATGACGAAGTGGACTTCGGATATGATGAAGTTAGCTTTGTATATGACGAAGTTAAGCTACGACTATTCAAGACCAAAACGAAGTAAACTTCTTATATGAAGAAGTGGACTTCGGATATGACTAAGTTACCTTCGTATATGACGAACTTAAGCTTCGACTGATCAAGACCAAAACGAAGTAGATTTCGTATATGATGAAGTGGACTTCGGATATGACGAAGTTAGCTTTGTATATGACGAAGTTAAGCTTCGACTGTTCAAGACCAAAACGAAGTATACTTCGTATATGACAAAGTAGACTTCGGATATGATGAAGTTAGCTTCGTATATGACGAAGTTAAGCTTCGACTGATCAAGACTAAAACGAAGTAGACTTCGTATATTACGAAGTGGACTTCAGATATGACGAAGTTAAGCTTCGACTGTTTAAGACCAAAATGAAGTAGACTTCGTATATGCAAGTGGACTTCGTATATGATGAAGTTAGCTTCGTATAGACGAAGGTAAGCTTCGACTGATCCTGCTTGATACCGTGATGAGTCTGTCTTTAAGTTCCTATAAAGGACTGTAACAATATCAGGTAATATTAAGGTTAAAAGTATGTTAATTGCTCTATCCATGGAAGATGTTCACGATCTATTCCACTATCTTGTATTCTTCTTCACATGCACACACCAACCATAAGAAAATGAATCCAAACTTTCTGCCAGTACCGACTGTGCTGTTATTGAACCCTGAAAGGTTGCAGTGGATATCTACAAAGGGGAATGCCAGAAGTTATTTATAATGATCTAATGGTTACTTAGGTAATGCTATAGTTACTTAGGTAATATTGGATCCGAGTCCCTTTCAAATTAAAAGGAGACTAATGGATGAAGTAAATGCCATAGTTACTTAAGTAATGCCATGATACTTAGGTAATATTGAATCCAAATCCTTTTTAAATTAAAAGAAGGAACTTATTAATGAAGTCAACACCAAACCCCTTCAATGAAGCCAAAGTTTGGGGAGAATAACGCTTCAAAGGAGACGAGTTGCGGAAGAACTTCGGCAGACAAGGTCAATAAGATCGAGTTCAAAGAAAATTAACTCCAAAATATGTGCAAGGGAAAACGCCAAGCACTTGCAAAGTCCGAATACAAGTAGTGTCGGAGGATCTTCAAATGCAAGAGTCTTCACAGCATCACCACCCTCGTAAAAAAACGAGGGTGTATTATAGAGGAAAACACCCCCATGTAAGACCTCTTTTAACTGATGGAAATCTCCATCGATTAAGGGATTTCCCCCCTAACCGATGGAAACCTCCCATCGGTTAAGGGATTTCCCCCCTAATCGATGGAAACCCCCCATCGGTTGAGGGAGTCTCCCAACCTCTCATTGGTTAACAAATCCTTAACCGATGGGACTCTCCCATCGGTTACCTCTCTCTTCTATCTCAATGTAAAGGGGTAAAACCCTTATAAATAGTCCATGTAGCCCGATGGCAAGGGGCCTGGATCTTTTGTCTTCGGAAATTGCCAAGGGGATTTTCTGAAATTTAAAAATAAAGCTCTTTTGAAAGGAAACTCTAGCTGCTTGTGAAAGAAGATTTCGCTCGGCGTGAGGAAGTATTTGCCTCGCAAATAAAAGGGTCGTCCCTACGGCCACGAAATCCACATAAAACTCTCTCCTTGTGGAGTAGTCTCCACGGGGGAGTTCTAAAATCCAAATATATATTCATATCTCCACATCGAGTGAGTCTCTGTGGGATAAAATCAAATTGTGCTAATGTGCTTCGATGTAAATGCCTTCCATGTTGAGTTAGTTTCTATGAGCATAAGGTATTTAACATCTTTATGTTCTTGTGTTCTAAATGTTTCCATGTTGAGTTAGTCTCCATGGATATAAGCATTTAAGCACATCTATGTTATTCTCTCACGTTGAGCGAGACTCCGTGAGGGTAAATCTTTGTGTTCATATGTGTATGTCTTTTAAAGAAAACTCTGTCCAAGCGGAGGTTCTCCTCAAAAGCATACTCAAATGTTCACAAAAATATATCTTCATATGTGCGTATTTCATGGGAAGACTCTGCCCCAAAATAAATACGGCAATATGTGCATCAAATATATGTTCGTGTGTTTGCGCGGTAACTCTGCCAATGCGGAAGCTCTGCTCAAATACACAACATATTCAAATATCAAATAAGTCCACGGGTATACACCCAATCATTCCTCAAATTGCATGCTAAACTCACAAATCGAGTCCTTGCTCTTTTTAAAACAAAACCTCTTTTCAAATCGAGTCCATCCCCCAATGAACTCGAAGCAGAATCAGCCTATGGCGACCCGATTTGGGGGGGGGGGGGGGAACACCCACCCACCCACGGTATAAGGTGGAATCGGGGTGGATCGCTCGGAGTCGAGGTGAGTCAGCCTCATAGCCATAATCGAAGAGGGAATTTGCTAGATTATGTATTCCTTTTTGAATCTCTCTTGGTGTATATTACTGGCTTGAGCTCTCGTTAGATCGGGATGAAACATTGCACCAGATGCCAATTGGTTTATATGAAGTACTTGTTGCACTTGTCTTGTTCCTGTGAAGGCCAAGTTGCCCATTGGCCCCATCCTCCTGCTCAAAGAGGGCAACTGCTAATATCTGAGTATGGTAAAGTGCGAAGCTGAAATGGAGGAGTATATGTAGACTATGAACCATAGTGTAGCTCCCAAGGTGGCTAATCATATTAATAGGTTGCCTGATGCTGCTGGCCTTCATATCCCCCTTGTTCTTTTTCTCTGCCTCCTTGGTTTTCTGTTTCTGGCACATAACTTATAGTAATCCCCATGCCTAGAGAAAATTTTGGTGCCATATATCTTGTGTCTCTATGACCAGCTGCTGCTCTTGTTTCCCTAGTAGCAACCCCATCATCATCATCGTCATCGTCGTCATCACTTGGGGCCTGTGTGGAATCATTACGTGGGACAGTCACCATCGTCCGACAGGCCTAGTTCAATACGACATCCCTTCTTCTAACATTGTTCAGTCTATGGTGATTCTAGATGAGTGGCAATTTCTTCCAATATATGGTTGACAAAGTCCGAATAATCAGACTTTCTGATACTACATTCTTCAAGACACCCCTGACTCTTGATCATTGTGGTCTGAAAATTACCCAAAAGTATTTTATTGCCAAAATAGAGGCATGATCTGGTGATGATCTTAAATCCTAATTACTTTGTCTGGAAGTATTTTACTGAAATAATGCCATCATGTAAGTACATGTTAATAAATGCAATTACTTACATGGTTTGCCATCTCATTTTATTGGATTAACTCGGACTTCCTATGGGACTGTACGAACTGGCTCCATTGGTGTTTTTTTCCTCAATGTTTTTAGTACATTGTCTAACATGTCAAGTAACTATATAAGTTAATAGATCATTTTACATGTCATTTTAAAGGGAACCATTATGTATAAAGTTATGAATAACTGTGCTTGCGAACAGACCATCTTGGCTGGTGTAAGATGTGCGATACAGTCCAAGGTAACAAACCATGATTGTTAATGCCCTAAATGAAGCTATTATACCTGCTGTCTTTCTTAAAGGCTATCTTCTCTATGACTCACATGGTAACTGATTGTTGGAAGTGGAAACATTTATGATTATAATGGCAAAATATCACAAAAGAAAAAAAAATTCATTTTCCTTTTTAGGAGTTGCCAGTGTGCCAGTCTGTTTAATAGAGAAATTAAGAATCCGCGTGAGGCGGAGAAATTAGCTATCTGTCCATCAGACGATTGTGCCAATATCTGAAGTATTTGGGTAATTTTGACCAAGTCGAAGGTTTAATATAAACTCGAGGCTGGCAAAGAGGGTTTGCTGCGATTCCCAACTTCTGGAGACTCTGAGGTCATTTTTGGAAGTTTCAGAGGTTATTAGACCATGTTTGAACCGCAGGGGTATGTCGATAATTTGACCTGACCTTTGGGCTTAGTATGGGCTTTGGGCTGGGGTAGGAGGTTTTAAAGTGTCTAAGAACCTTCTAGAGTATCGAGGTGACATTTGGAAGGTTTGACAGTCGATCGGATATATTATGAACCATGGTTTGTTGGAGCATGGATTCGAGGCGAATCGGATTCGCCCTGATTCGATCCGATTCGGCCCAAATCGGGCCGATTCGGGTGGATCTGGCCAGGAAGCCATGGTTTTGCCCCAGGGGTAGCCAGATTCGCATAGATTTAATGTTTCTTTGGCCGATTCTCTGTTTAAAGCCTCCTGTAAAGAATTTCATGTATAATTGATGATATTTATGCCATGTAATGCTACACAAATATCCATTTTCAATCAATTTTATTAGAATTAAGTACGAAGTACAAACATGAAACATGAAACTCAATTCTAAATATAAAATACAATGACACTCGTACAAACATCAAACTCAAATCCAAATACAAAATGCAATGACTCTAGTACCCCCAATATCCCTTTTGATATGGATCATATGTACCCCACTAGGGCTGGACAGACTCATCTGACTCTGAGAGTAGCTCCCTAATAAGATGATAACTTTTGGTTTGCGACATAAAGGTACGAAACTCATCCTAAGACATCATGGTGTTGTATCTGGTCCGAAACTCCCTCACATAGTTGTCCCACATCTCGCAACCAGGACAGACTGCCCTCAGACTCGCCATTTGTACATCCTCTAAATGAGCATAAATCTGAACAGGAACAAATAGAGGTGGATAAAAATATGGTGTAGGGTAGCCTTTGGTGGCATAGCCAGTATAGCCAATGGAGTAGCCACTGTCGGATGACTCTGGCTGATAACCATGGCCCCCATACGATCCCACAGACTTATGTGTGCTCATTCTCTCAAAATTAGATAACATAGTGTTATAGCTATCACTGTCCACTGCTGAACCTTTTGCACAACCACCTTTCACAAACTTCCACCTTCTATTGTACTGCACTAGGGCGCCATGATCACCATCTTGGGTGCAATGGTCACTATAGCGCTGTTCCGCTGTGAATACCATCCCACCACCGCTGCCCCCTCCCTGTCCACTCTCACCCCGCCCCCTCCTGTATCTCCATCATTACCGCCGTCCCCTCCTCCATCTCCATCACCTCCCCTACAGACCCACCCTGTGAACTAGTAGTCATGGAGTCATGGGAGCGGCTACTTGGTAATCGAGGGTCGGGGCAAATCCTCTGAAGGTGTTTCTTTTGCTTTTGGATCCAAGGTTTCTAAATCTGCAATATCAAGTGGATCTTCAACAGGGCAACCATTTTTTCCCCTTTCTTGGATCCCCAGGAGAACCAACTCTTCTTCTTTTGTGCTGGGGTTGGTGGCTCTCGTATGACAATACCTTTGACTGGGCCACATGCTTGACCTTTGTGCTTCCTCTTTCCTTTCGCAGGTTGGGATGTCGCCACCGCCTTTCCTTTCGCAGCTTGGGATGGAGCAACAGATTGCATATGTGACCCCTTCTTGGTTGTGAGGAAGCAATTGCAGGTGCTTCTCTCATAGACTATGAGCGGGCTGCAAGGTCTAGCATCAATCTTTCAATGTCCATATCATCATCAAGGTTTGCACCACTTGTAATAGTCCCCAACATCACAAATTAAGGTATGGACAAACACAAAATATTGCATGAATACGTTTAACAAATGATAAGTACTGTCTCACCTCTTGAAGGCATGAACGTTCCATTCGTAAATCGCCAGGAAGATCCACGTCATCTCTTGCTTCAATCCGGAATTGAGAAGAATGTGGCTATCCCACATCTCCATATTCTCCCTCCTCCTCTTCTGCAGCTTCTACAGCCCTAGCTAAGAATGTGTTAGGACGAGATGGATCTTTAGGATTATCTACCTCCTCATCTAACTCGTACTCTCCCCGCTCTGTGGTCGCTCGTACAACCCATGCAACCATTGGGTCTTTATCATCTCGTAGGAACCCAATGTCAACCGGATCATACTCTACCTCCCCCCACTTTGGATCATCTGTGAGATCCCTCAACCTCATATTGTAGTGCACATACACCAAATTGTCCAAGCGCCTAAGTGACAATCTATTCCGGACTTTGGTGTTTATCAATGCAAAGGTGCTCTAGTTTCTCTCACACCCACTGGAGGAGGAGGTCTATGACAGGATCTTTACTGCAATTTTCCTCAATATAGGTGTCGAGTGCCCAAAGTTGAACCACCAATTAGCTGTAAGAAAGTTAGTGATACTTAATTAGTCTATCGTTGGGTCTACTAATAAATCTAAGAATGAAAGGAAAAGCACATTACCGCCGTCAATGCGGTCCCGACCAGTAATGGCAGATGGCTCTACAAAACTCCCAACCCCTTCTCGAAAGCTCTTCATCTGCCGCAATGAAGGCTATTAGCAAAAAAGTTAAACTTGTAATTGACATCGTGTAGGGAGATTAATGCTCGCCTGATCAATAGTATCTGCTGCATCCAATGCACTCCTTGACAGTTTTTCAACAACTCGCGTAAAGGTGGCCATCAAGTCATCATCGTACGATAGCTCCATCGCATAATGGTAAGTAAGATGGAGATATTAACTGTAATGGGGGTAGAAAATAAATAAAATTCATGTGCTAAAATCAAAACAAAGTTGAAGTAAATTTTCTCACCTGCCATATGTAGATCTCTACTCATCTGTCGGTCCTATTGATCCTCAACAATGTCCAAGATCAAGTGAGCATAGCGAGGGGACACCTCACGGATCTTCTTCTTCGCAGCTTCAATTTTTGCATAAACCAACCTTATGGTTGGTCTCCTATCCCCATCAACCACCCTCAAAACTTCATAAAGAGGTTCAATGATCTGCGCTAGCTTGAAGACTCGGTCCCAGAAATTGGCGCTGTAGACGATCCCTTCAACCTCTTTACCATCCAGTGTCTCTGCAAAAGTGCTCTACACCATCTTTCTGTCCTAAACATGCGTTTTAGACCGTCTTTGTGCTTCGGGAGGCTTTATAAGGCAATGAAATTAGTTGCAAAGCGTGTGATGGCTGGTGTCAACAACTCTCCATCTGTGGACTCCCTCATCCATGCCAGAACAACATGATGATTATGGATGTACCTTGTGATCTTTTGCCCAACCATCCTCACGGGTTGCAGTTTGCCAATCTCTTTCAACATCAAATCTACATAGTGTGCTGCACAGGGAGTCCAATAAAGATGGGGATAAATGTCCATCAACTCCTCCTTTACCTTGTTGTATGCAGAGCCATTATCGGTCACCACCTGCACAATATATTGCTCTTCTATGATCCTATCTCATCAACAATCTCCCGCATCAAACTCAAAATGTATTCATCATTGTGCACTCTATCTGATGCATTAACAGATTTGTGGTAGAACACCTGTCTATCACAATACACAAGGAAGTTGATGAGGCTGCTGTTGGTGGTACCTGACCAACCATTACACATCAATGTGCAACCTTATTTTTCCCACTTTTTCTTGAAGCTTTGGATATATGACTTGATCTCATGTACTTTTTCATCTAGATATCTTCCTGCCAAGTCTCTTGATGAGGGAGGTTGCACATGAAGCCCATGTCGTTGTACCTCCTGGATCATGGTTTTGTAATATGGGCTATTAGCTGCATTGAATGAAATGCCTGAATGATGCCACTATTTTGCCACTGGACGACCCACTTTATATCTAGACCCTTGCTTGTTGTATGCATCCTCAATTCTGGTTTGTTTGCCATGCTTCCGAGAATATATATTAGGATCCATCTCCTCTAAGGTTACACTTGTGGATCTCTTCCTCTGCCTTTCTTGTTGGTCTGGAACTGGGACTTCGGCTGGAATATGAGTGAAGTAATCCCCCACATTAGAATATCGACGGGACTGGGCCTTGCTCCCAACCCTAGACCCACTGCCACCACTACCACTGCCAACCTCAAAACTCCCTCTCTGCTTAGCTTCTCATGACTCAACCCTGGTTTGTTGTCTGGTCTGCATAAGAGGTTGATCTGGCACATGCTCTGCATAAATTTTTGGCTCATCATCGTCGTCTTCATCTCGCTACCTTCCTGAGATGATCTTCTCTTGCATCTCCCTGTCCGCCCTCTTTCTTACAGTCTCGGCCCGAACACCCTTCAAGTGTTTAACCATGAGCCACTTCACTTTAGCAGGCACTGACTTGGAACCTTGCACATCATGGTACCTTGCTAGCCGCCCACCTACAAGGTGCTTATTTAGGCGGGAGACACCACCTTCTTGTCCCGTATGGCTCATGGCTGGAGTAGTTGCACTTGTAATTGTGCCTACTGTCTATTGCGGTCCCATGCTGCCACCCAATGTCCTCACTATTGCCTTTCTTCGGTGCTATCTACGTAAAACAAATAGTCATTACATTTCAGACATTTTTTTTTATGCTGGTTTCACATACAAACAATTCTAACAATACGTTGGACGTTGTAAGTTGCATTGCTATGAAATGCACATAGGTTGCAATTTTTATTTTTATTTTTTAAAATAATTTTAAAAATTCAAAATTTGAAGAAAATGACCAAATCTATGTGAAAAAATGTAGATTCCAGGGAGAAATAGTTGCAAGTGAACACTAATAACTTGCAACATCATTTCCCATGAATATATTTCTTATACCTCAACAAAAAAATCAAAACATGAACGATACATGGTGGGTTACCTTGAAAACAGTGACATGGGTGAAGACAGGGATGAAAACAATTCAAGAATGCCTCCAAGCACCTTCAAATCCACGTAGGAAGCCTCCTTAGGTCTCTTGGAGTGTAAATATGGGGTTTCCTTGAGGGAAAATGGGGAAAAATGGGAGAAACAAGGGATTCCGGCTTGAAACCCTGTGTATCGAGACTGCACAATCTTGATTTGCAGGGTGTTGGTCGACACTTGAGGGTGTCGACTGTATCAGATCGTGGCAGATCTGGCGAAGCGAATCGGGTCGGATCGAACTCGATCCGCTCGATTCGGCCAGTCCGCGACCAGCTCGGGCGAATCAAGCGAATCACGAATCGGGCTTGCCCTGATTCGATCTGATTCAGCCGAATCGGGCCGATTCGATCCGCCTTGCAAAACCCTATTATGGACACATTTGTAGCAACATGGGCTTGTATGTAATTTGCCACGGAACCACGAAAATGACGAACAAGGATGACAATTTTCCATTGTATTCATCATTTGTACATATACAAATAGTGGTCGACAAATTGTTGTCCGTATAAGATGGGTTCCGTAGTAACACAGAGTACTAGGGCATAGCCCCCATTTGTAAAAATTGTAGGGTATGACTGCAATTTGCATGACTGGAATGTCCGGTCTGTATGGAGGGGCATTTTCGTAACTTCAAAGAGTTACACATGAGCCACCATCCATTAGACACATAGACGGTACTTAGCATGGGTTTATGAGGGTATATGTGCAATGTATGAGGGTATTTTGGTAAATCCATACCCCTGGTGGATTTGCACAAGCCGCCGAATGCAACCATGAGCCACGGGAGCACGAACCATGAACCACAGCCATGAACACTTGTGGATTTCTGAAATGCCTTCTTCAAAAATCCTCTTCTTCTCCTCCTTTTGACCCCGGGTGGGGGGGGGGGGGTATTTATAGGAAAAAAGGGGGCCTTAGGTTCAGCAAGCCCCAAAATGGGGTTTGTGAAGCCACTGAGGCCCCAAAAGAAAAGGGGTGGGGGTTTGAACCTGCTGGGGTGCCAGCGGGTTCAACCCACCCCAAATGGGGGCGGTCAAACCCTTTGGCAGTCCAGCGGGTTTGACCCATCGGGTTTGACTGGCCCCGGTGGGTTTGACCGGCCTCTTTGGAGTCCGGTTGGACCCGCTGGGGTCCAGCAGAGCCAACCAGCCCCAAAGAGGCCTGGCTGGGTCCACACGGCAGTGGCCATATGGGGGGGGGGGGGTGCAGCCCTCTCCTCCTTAAAAAGGCTTCCCAGGGCCAGAAAAGGCAGCATAAGTCCCCCGGAGGCTTTTTCACTCGCTGCACACGCCAGAGGTTGAAGAATGATCGTGTGTGGGGTTCACTTGTAGTTTTCCGGGCATCGTCAGGAGGAAATTACACTCGTCCGGCTTGCGTTGCACGCATCTTTTCCCTTTTTCGAGTGCGTATTCGACGAGAGCTTTGGTCATGAACATGTTAAATTGGGGCAATAGCCTGGAATGTGGGAGTTTTTTCCACGGGGTGAGGATTTTTGCCCCAATGCCATGTTTCGCTCGTCCGAGACGATATACGGTGTAATGAGACACCACGGAGTGATGATTCTGGCCATGTGCCGATGATCGTGCACTTCCAAATTTGAATTGACACGACGTAGTGGACGTCCAATACATATCTCGATTGATCTCAGAAAAATTATGGGTGCAACACTGATGCTGAGGCTATCTGTCAAAACAAAAAAGTGTTTATGTTCCTTGCTGCGGAGTAAGAAGCAGAAAAAAAAACAGTTTTGTGAGATCTTATGGATTTTCCATGTCATGGACTTCAATATATTAAATTGTTTTTTCCACTGAAGTTGATTTTGGCATATTTGATGTTTTCATATGTGAACTATCAGATGGAGTTCTTTCTTGCCTTCAGATGGGCATTTTAGGACTATGAAATGCTGTGACAGTCCACAAAGTGATAAGGCTTTACTTTTATACTAGTAATTTTGTTTATAATTAGTTGTTTGCATTCATATGCCATGTGAAGAATATCATGATATTAATATTCATGTATGTTGCTTGAACTTCACTTGCAGGTTATGTTTTGTCGGCCAGTGCGTTGGTTACTTGCTCTCCATGGACCTAGTATTATACCATTTACATTTGCTGGCCTTTCAAGGTAACCTCCTTGAAGCAGGAATTATGGTGGTATGCCAAATGTATCTTGGGTGTTACATAATAGTTGGCCTTTATACAGTTGGCTTCTCTTTTATAATTCTACCATTCATCCGCTTTTTTTTTAATTGTCCATCATTGTTTGAGTGTACATTCTCACATCTTGATTGATTCACAAAGTTTTACATGTATGTGCATTTTTCCAGAGTCAAAGAACCTACTTTTTCTGGTATTGTGGATATATTTGCATGTACGTGCATTCGCCCAGAGTAAAAGAATCTACTATTTCTATTGTGGATGTAGTGTACTTTAGATTTAACTGCTTCATTTAAGGTCTTTGTCAGATGTGTAGAACTTATTATTTATATGTTCCTGCATTATGGTCAAGACACCTTGACTTTAATTGTCCAACCAGGATTTCTAATGTTGTGAGAATGCCATTTTGACCTAAGGTCATTATAAAAAATGCCTCAAGTTGAAAATCCCTCATTTGCATTTGTCTTCCCCTCATCTAAAAAGGTTTCTAGTGATTGTTCCTAGTCTATTTGATACAGGAATGCCACATCAGATGCCACATTGGACAATAGCTAAATGCATAAAGTTATTATAAAGAAATGCCTCAAGTTGAAATATCCCTCATCTGCATTTGTCTTCCCCTCACTAATTTTATGCAGTTAGCTATTCACTATGATTAAACTAGCACAATAACAATGACAGTATGAAAAATACATTTAATGATAGAAAAAGATTACTTTTTTGTATCTCATTTCCATCCGATCGTGCTGAAGTGAAGAGCTGCCTCTCTATCATCATTCTCACATCCTCCTCTATTGGCATTCTTTTCCTTTTCCGGTTTTCCCCCTTCCCTTTCTCTTTTTTTTCCCTCCTGTTCCTTTGTCTTTCTTTTAATCTTGATCTCCATGGAGACTTCATCTTAGCCCTCAGGACCCTTGGAGAGAGAGATTTTCAAGAGATCTTTAGAGATATTGGAAGCCAAAGAGATGGTAGATCGTAGTACTGCATTTCCTGAATATCCAAAAAATGCATCAGTATACATTTAGTACAATGTTGGTATCATGTTTTGTTGTAATATGTATTATCTGTATTCTTGTTGTTGCCGGTGACATTTGCTCCTTAGTTGCTGCTTTAGTAGTCATAAGTATACTGTTGTTGCAGATATCAAAAATATGTTTCTCTTGCAGATTAAGATGTCTGGATGTTAAATTTCCTTGTTCAATATTTCAATGATGTGCTGCATTGTTGTTTGCTTTCAGTAAATGTTAAACCTTTGTTATTTTATATGATTGACATGTGTTATTTTGACAGTGGAAAGCTAACATGCGGCCTTCGGAATTCACACTTGTCCTCTCTTAGGGTATGCAACTTGTTTCCTCACATAATTTAGAACTGATTAATGTGGGACCATGTTGGGCCGCCCTTGGGTATTTGGGCCTGTATGATTTTTGAATTTTTGGTGTCTTCTGGTCTAGACATGTATAACAGCTTTATTTGAGCCCGTTAGTAGCTAGTAATTGGAGTCTTTTATACTTTCTTATGTGTTTTCTATTTTGGCCTTTAGTTGGTATGCGGCCCACTAATTGTAAAAGCAGTTGTATTAGGGTTTCTCAAGAAGATGATGAATTAAACCAAATTTGGAAAGAAGTATCCCTTGGGCGCCGTCCTCCTTCCCTCCCTTCCATTTTTCGCTAACCGGCGGCCCCCCCTGCCAGGGGCCGAACCGGCGCCCCCTGTGGGGGGGGGGGGGGCGGCGAACCGGCGGCCCCCCTCACTGGCGGGGGGGGGGGGGGGGCTGACCGGCGGCCCTCCTGGGGCCTCCCTTTGGCCCACCACCTATATATAATAGAGTGGGGCCTTCTTCTCTTCGTATTTTCCTGTGTATTTCCCGGGAGAGAGCTCTGTGGGCCTCCCGTGCCCGGTTTGTTGGTTGACGGACGTGCCGCGCACGTGCGTGCGCCGTTTGTGCTTCTTCGGCCGTCCCACGTGCGTTTGTCCCCGGTTTCTGGAGGCACGCGCATTTGACTTCCCCGACCCTTCGGCTTCGGGCGCGGCTTCGAACGTTGATCCGGACACGGGGTTTCTGGCATCCGGGGTATGTACTTTTCGCCGTCGACGAGCTTCTCGGGCCTCTAGCTTCCGACCACTCTGGATTGACGCGAGCACTTGGGCTCGTTTGTTTCCGATGTCCGAGCGGGGGAGAATCAGGAATTTGTCCCCGGTTCCCCAGGGCGTATTTGTCGCCCGGGTTTGTTTTAAGCCCCGATTTTTTTCGGGTTCAACACCCCTCGGCATGAAAACTCGTAAGGGCGCGTCGAAAAAAGCTAGTGGGGGCTAACATTGGTGAAAATCCGAAACGGCGCTAATGCTAGTAAAGAGATAAAATAAAAAAAGAGAAAAAGAAGAAATGAAATGATAAAAGAAAAAAAAGGAAGAAAAAAAGAAGAAGATAGTGACTCCACAAATTGCTCAAAGGAAGGAAGTCGCTCCTACTCAAACGAAGTTAGCAAACGAGTGGGCCACATTCGTCAAACTACTAAAATTTAAAGCTGTGGACAACTTGAAGCCCTCTCAATGCATGCACATGATGCAACAGTTCAAAAAGAACATATCATTGAAGACAACAATGACATGAAAAATGTCATTCAAGCACCAATCATTGCGTTCCAGACATGGTTTGGCGGATCGAATCGGATCGGCCCGATTCTCGATTACATCGATTTGGTCTGATTCGCCTCATATATATATAATATTATTATATCATATTAGTAATATATATTATCATTATAAATATCATGGTTCAAAAACTCGGCCGGATCGGGATCGGATCGGCCGAGTCGGCTCGGTTTTGGCCTCCCGATCCGAGCCGGGGTAACCTAGCCGGTCCTTGCACGCTGATCGGATCGGCTCGGCTGGGCTCGGCCGGCTCGCCGAGCCCGGCCCGATCCGCCTCAGATCGGCCTGAGTCGGGCCGATCCTGTTCAACCTTGTCATGGGCTGAGTCCAGGCCAATCCCAGGCTGAGTTCAGGCTGAGTCCACTGCGATTTCAGGCCTTATTTACCTGAATATCATTTAAGTAAATGAAACTATTTGTAGTTTCATTTACTTAAGATATTACATGTAAATAAGGAAGTACCCCCTATTTGAATCCAATAAAAATATCAAAAAAATCATATCTCTTACCAATAAAAAGTCAACTCTCCCACCGAAGAAGAAATCGCGATTTCGTTGATTTTAGCGAAATGCTAACTTTCTAATCTCTCATAATTTAGCTTATCTAAAAATTTGATAATTCAAATAAACCATATGGAACACTAAAAATCTAAAGTCCGGTAAAAAAAATCAAACGTGCATATGACTTCTCCAAGGGAGCCACTCTCCTACTGATAGCACTTAGTCTGCTGGAGATCTCTCAGGATTTGGTCAAACCTAAGCTATCATTATCTAAACTCATGAGATTTTTTACTTTTTAATTGAAAAGAAATTAGAAAGTGACAATTCTCATGACTTTGAGTGATGATAGTTTAAGTTTGACCAATCCTGAGAGGTCTCAAGCAGACTAAGTGTTGTCAGTAGGAGAGTGGCTTCCTTGGAGAAGTCATATGCACGTTTGACTTTTTTACCGGACTTTGGATTTTTAGTGTTCCATATGGTTTATTTGAATTATCAAATTTTTAGATATGCTAAATTATGAGAGATTAAAAAGTTAGCATTTCGCTAAAATCAACGAAATCACGATTTTCTTCTTCGGTGGGAGAGTTGACTTTTATTGGTAAGAGATGATTTTTTGATATTTTTATTGGATTCAAATGGGGGGTACTTCCTTATTTACATGTAATATCTTAAGTAAATGAAACTACAAATAATAACATTTACTTAAATGATATTCAGGTAAATAAGACCTGAAATCGCAGTGGACTCGGCCTGAACTCAGCCTGTATAAGATATACACCTGTATAATGGGCCGATCCACCCACCCCTGGCTCAGCCGGGCTCGGCCCGGCTCGCCGAGCCGGGGTCGGGATCGTCGGGTCGGATCGGTTTTGGGCCGATCGATCCGATCCCGATCCCCGGTTTTTGAACCTTGATAAATATCATATATATGATATATTATATATAATATATATTATACCCATGATAATCGATCCGATTCGGATCGATTCGGGTAGATTCGCGGGGAATCGAGTCGGATCAAGAAAAATCCGATTCGCCTCCCGATTCCGATCCGGAAAACCATGGTTCCAGATGATTCTTTGACTTAAGAGTTGCTAAAAAAAAATCATCCAAATCAATTCTTATGCCAAGCCTAAAAAGGTGAATTTTAAAAAGATGTCGAAGTTACGTCGTCGAGCAATGCCAAGAAGGCTAGCCTGAATAGCAGAATCTCCTACCTAATGAATCTTGAGCAAAAGTCACAATGGCAAGATTCAGGAAGAAGATGTCAAATATCTTCTTGAATCCCGTGCAAAGCCAGAAAGGTAAGACTAGGGAGAAAGGAATCAAATCAAGTTGGAGAGCAAAGCTAGAAAGGCAGGCCTCATCGACCAAATATTAAGTCACGCTGGAGAGCAAGCTAGTAAGGAAAGCCTCATCGACGAAATCTCCCATCGAATCCTGAACAAAGCCAAAAAGCAAGATTCATGAGGAAGATGTCAATTAAGTCTCAAGCCATGTCAGAATAGCAAATCTCGGGAGAAAGATATCAAGTTGAGCCCTGAGCAAAATCAGAAAGACATGTCTCAGGGAAAATTCTTAAAGTTTCGTCATTGGACAAAGTCAAGAAGGCCACTCTTATCCTCAAAATCTCCCACCGAATCATGAATAAAGCTAGAAAGGTAAGATTCAAAAGAAAGCTATCGAATCAAGCCACTAAAGTGGAGCCAAGAAGGCGAATACCAGGGAAATGTCAAATTCAAGCCCTTGAGTAAATCCAGGAAGGCGAGTCTCATCAATAAAATCTTCAATCAAGATCCTGAGTGAAGTCAAAAAGATATGACTCAGGAGAAAATTGTCATATCAAGCTGAGTAAAGCTAGAAAAGGCAGAGTTCAGGAACAAACATCAAGTCAAAGTGCAAACCAAGGCCAAAAAAGGCAAATCTCGACAGCAAAATGTCAAAATCAAGTAAGTGAGGAAAGTTAGAAAGGCAAGTCTTAGCAACCAAATATCCAATCCAATCATAAGTAGGAAAAGCATGGCTCAAGGAAAGAGGGCTAAAAGATAAGCCGGTCAAGTTGGCAATCATGGTATCAACATTTCAACTTAAAATTCTCAATTGGCCTAATGGTGTGGGCCGACAATCAATTGGATCGGGGCAATAAGCGACGATCAAATCAGATGTTTAGGCCACGTCAAAAAGAGAGACAAGCCTCAACATCATAATCTCCCATCGCATCCTGAACAAAGCCAAAAAGATAAGATTCAGGAGGAAGATGTCAAATCAAGCCTGAGTAATGCTAAGAAGGCAAATCTTGAGAATGAGATATCAAATTCAACCCTGAGCAAAGTCAGAAAGTCAAGTTTCAGGAAAAAAATCTTAAATCAACCCGTTGAACAAAGCCAGAAAGGCAAGTCTCAGCGATCGAATCTCCAATCCACCCAGAGCAAAGTCAGAAAGACAAGTCTCAACAGAAAATCTCAAATCAAGTCGTTGAGAACCAAAAAGTTAAGTCTGTACAGTAGAATCTCTCATTGAATCGTAAATAAAGTCATAAAGACAAGATTCAGGAGGACGATGTCTAGGCAAACTCCGAGTAAGGCCGGGATGGCAAGTCTCGGGAAAGAAATTTCAAATCAGGTCGATGAGCAAAACTAGAAAGGCAAGCTTCCTCGACCAAGTGATAGATCAAGCTAGTGAGCAAAGTCAGAAAGGCAAGTTTCACCAGTTGAATTTTCAATCAAATCTCAAGTAAAGTCGAAAAGGCAAGTTGCCAAAGAATGGTGTCAAGGTCAAATCCTGAGCAAAAGTCAGAAAGACCAGACTCATGCGAAAAAAGATTGAAGTCAACCCCAAACAAAGACAAGGAGCAATTTTTCAATGAAACTCAACCGTAGGGATGGCTTGGTAGAGCGAGCCCATGTTACTTTTCTGAAGTGATGTGCGCTCTCCTAAGTCCTCTTCTGGAAATTGTTTAGTTGGAAAAATATTCGAACACTGAAGGTGAATGGCTCAACGCAAGAAGCAAAACAAAGTTGGTCGTCGGCTCAAATTGCAATAAATTTCGTCCAAAGTTGCTGACAACACTGCATAAATGCTGAGGCACATGAGTTATTGTCATGTTCTTTAACCCAATTTCCCGTCATGTCATTAAGACCGGGGGAAAGGTTTGAAAGTCGCACTGGACATTTACCTTCGCCTTCGGCTCCAACACACATCTCATAGGGGCATTTGTTGGATCCAAAAATTGGCAAACAAAAAAGAAACAAAAGCGGTTGGAGAACTCCATCCGGATGGACAGTCCATCTGATTAGGGGTTCCCCCTACTCGGATGGACACCCCATCCGAGTAGATGTCTCTCCTACCTCTCTTTGAAACTCTATATATACCCCCCCCCCCCCCCCCCTCCGAGCAACGGAAAGGTGGAAGCCTCTGAGTTTGTAAGCTTCGTCGATTTAGGAGGTTCTAGGGACAAGTTTGGGGGGTCGGAAGATCAAAAGATGCAAAGTGCTCGTGTTCGGCGTAAAGTGTTCATGCACGGCAAGCCAAGATCGTCTCCGACTGTGAAACCCTTCATGTATATCCCCCATGTTGAGTGGGACTCGATGGGGGGATGAAATCTTCCATGTTTAAATATCTCCATGTTTAATGGGACTCATGGAGATAAAAATCTTATGTGTTTATATGTTTAACCATCTCCATGTTAAGTGGGACTCTATGGAGATGAAAATACTATATGTTCATGTGTTCATATGTTTAAATGTTTTCCATGTTGAGTGGTACTCTATGGAGATAAAATATTTAAACATTCACATGTTCATTCCTCTCATGTTGAGCCAGCTCCATGAGGATGATATGTTCGTATGTTCATACCTCCATGTTGAGCGGGACTCTATAGGATGAAATGTTTGTGTATTCATATATGTGTATCTCTGTGGGAAGACTCTGCCCAAGTGGAGACTTTGCCCAGAGTGCACTCATATGTTCACCATATATGTTCATCCGTACGTACCTCTATGCGAAACTCTACCCATGCAGAGACTTTGCTCAAGGCACGTTCATGTGTACATCTCCATATGGAAATCATGTGGTTATAAAAACCATGTGTGTACTTGGAGACCACGTGTTCGTAAAATGTTCATATGTGTCTCTCCATGTGTGATCCCTCTTATGCTCATCAAACAATTATGAGGGGTACCAAATGAAAACCCTCATTTCTCAAGTGCTACAAGTTCTCCATCGCCAAAGATCTCTTCAAGCAGTAAAGAAGAAGAAGAAAGTGCTACTGGGTTCTTGAAGAGCTCCAAAAAAGCTAAAGGCCTTTCAAAGGGTTGCAAGGGCTATTCATCTGATATATGTTACAGAAAGTCCCTCCAAAAGAGCAGAAATGCCAGAAAGTCCTCAAAAGGACGAAAAGTTGTAAGAACTAAGAAGTCCCTGAGAGGATAAGAATTACAGAAGGGTCTTCGTAAAGACAAAAATTGCAGAAATGTCTTCAAAGGGCAGAACTTATAAAGAAATCTTATTGAAGGCACAATTACAATGTTGTCTAAATCTTCTTCTTCAAAAGACAACATTGGCCAAGTCTCCAGTTGCCAGATCACTGGTGAACCCCTGGTATGTCACTCGATTTTATGTCGTTTGCACAGCTCGGTGGAGCGGGATTCACATCACTAACTTAAAGTAGCCTGTGCTCTCTTGAGTTCGACTTATGACTAAAAGTTGAGGAATGACAGAAAAGCCTAAGGTCATCAGGAAGCGCCAGAAACGTCAGGCAAGTCATAAAATGCCAAGAAATGGTAGAGAAGCCGAGAAAGCCAATGAATGGCAGAAACACTCGGAAAAGTCAAGAAATGGCGGAAATATTTGGGAATGCCAAGAAATGACGAGAATGCCTTGAAATGGTGCCAAATTGAAGAAATACCCACAAAAGGTATGAAATTGTAGAAATATTCAGAAAGAGTAAAAGCTGTAGCAAAACCCAGAAAGGGTTAGAAGATATACAATACCCCACTTTGTACTGAAATGTCTTTATAGACATCAACTCAACTCCAAAGGTCTGATTACAATAAAAAAGGTGATTACGACCATAAAGCAAATCAAATGCAAGCGAAAGCAAATTCAAAGAGTTCGACTATGCTTGAAGATAATCTTGAAGACCCAATTATATAATTGGGACCAAGTATAATGGTCTCGAAAGACCAATTGTTATCCAAATTACATTTTTCAAGCACTTTGGACTTTGTGCCTGTTGAACTCTGAAAAGTTCGTGGTGGATATCTATCAGGAGAAATGCCAAAGCCTATTTATAGTGACCCAATGGTTACTTAGGTAGCCCTCCTGGTTGCTTAAGTAATAAGGATAGAGTCCCTTTTAAAGGTGACTTAAAGATGAAGCAAATGTCATTATTACTTAAAGTGACTCTATGGATGCTTAGGTAATATTGGATCCAAATTCCTTTCAAGTTAAGGAAGGGAATCTATTTATTAAGTCGGCAGCAAGCCTCTCTAGTGAAGAAAAAGTTCAAGGAAGAACAACACTTCGTGGAGGAGACGTCGCGGAAGAAATCCGGCAGCACAAGGTCAATAAGACCAAGTATGAAGAACAAGTACAAAGAACGTGTGTGCAACGGAAGCTCTAAGCACTTGCAAATCCAACTCTTCGCCGAGAAATCTCCGAGGAAAAGGGCAGAGCTTCAGCAGCACCAACATCCCCCCCCTAAGGGGACATATGGGGCCTATTTATAGGCAAAACCCCCATGTTAAGGGGTGTAACCCCCCCCAACCGATGGAGCATACCATCGGTTAAGGGGTTTAAACCCCCCCCCCCCCCCAACCGATGGAACTTACCATCGGACCTTCCATCGGTTGAAGGGGAATCCCCTCCAACCGATGGTACCTACCATCGGTTGGGAGGTTCTCTCCCCCAACCGATGGGACTGTCCATCGGTTAGAGGGGGAGTCCCCTTAACCGATGGACTAACCGATGGAACCTCCCATCGGTTAAGGAGGAAACCCCTTAACCGATGAGACTGTCCATCGGTTAAGGGGATGAATCTCCCCATCTCTCGCATGTAAAGGGATTGAAACCCCTATAAAAATCCATGTAGCCCCCTAGGGGCAGGAGGATGCTTTTTTAGGAGAAAATTCTAAAAAAGAAAAAGAAAAAGGCAAAAAGCTCTTTCCCTAAATTCTAGCTTGTTCTTGAAGGCTCCCTACTCGATGTGAAGGTATCCGCTCTTCCCCACTCGGAGTGATAGCATCTGCTCTCGGCAAGCGCAAAAGAAAGGGAGATCGTCTCCGTCCAGCAACGACATCTCTTTAATCCCCCTCCATGCCGAGCTAGTTTCCATGGAGGGTTTTCAAAAAATCATAATGCAACCCATACCCCCACAGTTTAAGCATTGTTGTGATATGTATAAAATGTATAACACGATGTGGGGGTAGAAATTAAATCGTGTTCTTCGGTGTTTAGATGCCTTCCATATCGAGCAAGTCTCTATGGGCATATGATATTTAAACATCTTTGTTCTCGTGCTCGAAATGCCTCCATATCGAGCAAGTCTCTATGGGTATAGGCATTTAGATGCATATGTTCTTCCCGCCCGTCGAGCAAGTCTCCAGGAAGGGTAAGTGTTTGTGTTCATATGTATATGTTTTCTAAGGAAACTCTGCCCAAGCGGGGTTCTGCCCAAAAATATATCCATATGTTCACAAATATTGTGCTCATATGTATATGTTTTCTAAAGGAAACTTTGCCCAAGCAGAGGTTCTGCCCGAAAATATATCCATTTGTTCACAAATAAATGTTCATATGTATATGTTTTCTAAGGAAACTCTGCCTAAGCGGAGGTTCTGCTCAAAAAACATACCCATATGTTCACAAATGTATATGTGCATATGCACGTATTTCATAGGGAAACTCTGTCCGTACGGAGATTCTCCCTAAAATGATACGACCATATGTCCATCAAATATATGTTCGTATATTATACGGCAACTCTGCCTATGTTGGAGCTCTACCAAATTTACAACATACTCAAATACCAAATAAATTCACGGATATACACCCGCTCATTTCTCAAATTATATTTCAAACCCCCAAAAGGAATTTGTACCCTTTTCAAAACAAAACCCTTTCCTCAAAGCAAATTTTCTTCTTCAAAAATGAAATACTTCCTTCAAGAAAAATAAAAATCCTATTTCCAAATCAAAATCAGCTTTGTCCGATAAAAAGGGAAAACACCGCATTACAATTTTCTAGAAAATGCAAAACGTCTCGACTTTGCTATCAATGGTATTCGGGTTAAAACTGATGTAAAAATGACATCAAAAGTTTTTTTAACTTGATATAAATAAAACATCAATTCCGATCGATGGAGACAGGGGTCTGTTGACACGGGGGGGGGGG
Organism: Colocasia esculenta; assembly: GCA_014218235.1. NCBI lineage: Eukaryota > Viridiplantae > Streptophyta > Magnoliopsida > Alismatales > Araceae > Colocasia > Colocasia esculenta. Next base: position 28,996,519 of record CM024766.1, read on the forward strand.
GGGGGGGGAAGGATGATGATGGTATGATGATGTTGGGGTTTCCGCTCTCCCACTTCTTTCACACTCGCTTTTGCTCATTCGTTTTATTTGGTGTATGTATTCATTTATTTCCACTGTTTTATATTTTGATATTTGTGGGGGCGTGCCAGCCTGTCTAACAGACAAAAAAGAGTCCGCGCAATGCGGAAGAAGAATTTTGGTGTCCGGGGAAAGGACGGTATGGTGTCCGTGGATCAGACGGATATGGTGTCCGAGAAAAGGACGGGTTTACTGTCCGTGGACCGGACGGATATGGTGTCCGAGAAAAGGACGGGTTTGTCCGCGAACGGACGGGTGTGTCCGCGAACGGACGGGTGCGCCGTTTTTTTATCTGAACTTCTTGAGTCCCATGTCTATTCTTATCAGGTGATTAGGGTAGCATGTGCTGGACCTCTGTCTCCATCGACCGGAATCGATGTTACATTTACATCGAGTTAGGACACTTGGTATTATTTGATACTGGTCTAAACCCGAATACCATTTCATAGTAAAGGACGAGAAAAATATACATGCTTTTTCTTACAAAACCTGATTATGACATGTTTTTCCTTTCTTTTGATGTTTTGAAATGCTTTTGTTTTGGATATTTTATTTTTGAAATGACTACCTTTTTGGGAGTCCAAAGTTTGATTCCTTTTGAAAAGGGGAGCGGGTATATACCCGCGGACCGATTTGAGGTTTTTTTTCTCTCCTTTTTGCAAAAGGTTGATTATGGGTTTACATTGGGAAAACATGGAGATTATTATTGTGAAGGGTATATGCCCGAAGATTTTGATTCTGAACTTGGGGGTGTTATAACCCAGAGTAACACTTCCGTATTAGAAGGATGATTGTGCAAATTTTTATATGAGGTTCTTTTGCAATGCCATTTCTGAGCAGAGTCCGAGTTTGAGGTAGAGTTTCGTTTCCTCATTTCGTACTTGTGCGGGTGCAATTCCGGAGATCATATGGATGTATCTCCACGGAAGTTCTTGTCATATTTATGATTTTTGTCCGAAGTCCATTTCCACGGGTATATTTTCGTGGAGGTGCATATGTGCTCCCATTGGGGTATCTGAGCACGGTTCCTGTCTCACTTCCCTTTTTTTTTGGATGTGTGTATATTATCACAATCCCTTTTTTTATTTTTGAATATGTGAATATGTCTTGGTGAGTCCCTACTTAGGCAGGGTGTCCTTGTAGAGATATTTTCATATTGGCATATGCTTATATCCATGTATTCTCGGGAGAAACTTTACCCGGAGGGACTTTGCCTTAAAGAGATATATGTGTATAAACACAAATTTGCACTTTGTAAATATATTCTCAAACGGTATCTCCACTTGAGCAGAGTATCCGATAAGAAGGAGCCCCCCGTATGAACGGAGTCCCCTTTTTTTTTGAGAAACATATACAAATGGGGCATATTTGTGATTATATAGATATATTCTCGGGCAGAGTCTCTATTTGGGCAGAGATTCCACTAAGAAATACATTATATAAACATGAAGTTTGTGATTATACGGATATGAATTTAGAGGGAACTTTGTCCGGGCAAGATTCCTCCTAAGAGACATATACGTATAGGCACAAATTTGTGATTTTATGGATATGTTCTTAGGGGAGTTCCATTTGGGCAGAGTTTCCTCTAAGAAACATATACATATAAAAACATAAATTTGTGAATATACGAATATGTTCTCGGACAGAACCTCGCTTAGGCAGAGTTTCCCCTAAGAAACATATACATATAACACGAGTTTGTATTTACATGGATACGTCACCTGAGAGAGATTTTTGCCTGGGTGAGATTCTCCTTAAGGAACATATTTGTATAATTACAAATTTGCGATCTTTATATATGTGTTCATGGACGGAACCTCCGCTTGGGCAGAGTTTCGTCTTAAGAAACATATATATAAGAACACAAATTTACGAATATACGAATATGTCCTGGGCAGAACCTCCGCTTGGGCAGAGTCTCCTCAAGAAAACATATACATATAAGCACAAAATCCACCATCCCAGAGACTCGCTCGATGGGGGGGAGAACATGGGTATTTAAATACCATGTGTCCATAGAGACTCGCTCGATATGGACGGCATTAAACCCCGGGAATATCACCCCACAGAGACTTGCTCGATGTGGGGGATGGAGATTAAGAAGGAATGCTGATGACGATTACGCCGACCGCTCTCCTTTCCGCGCCTAGCCTATGGGCTAAAGAAGGGGATTTGTACCTTCACACACCGGACGGGAGGGATTTGAGAATGAGAGAGGGAATGAGCAAATGCTCTTTTCTATTTTCCTGGGATTTCCCAACAGGGCTTCGCCGGAGCAAGTAGAAGACCCCTTTCCTTGTGGAATAGGGGGGGTATTTATAGGGATGAACCCCTTACATGCGGGAGAGGGAGAGCCCCAACCGATGGTGACCTCATCATGAGGTCACCATCGGTTAGGGGAGATTCCGATGGTGACCTCATCATGAGGTCACCATCGGTTAGGGGTAACCGATGGTGACCTCATGCTTAGGTCACCATCGGTTGGGGGAGATTCGATGGTGACCTCATGTTGAGGTCACCATCGGTTAGGGGGAGACCCCCCCTTAACCGATGGTGACCTCATTGTGAGGTCACCATCGGTTAGGGGGTCCTAACCGATGGAGAGAGAGGGGAGGGGGGGATTTTGTCTATAAATACCCCCTACACCCTCATTTACAAGGCTATCTTGGCCAGGTGCTGGAGTTTTTCTTTCTGTCTCGAGTTTCCCGACTTCTCGGAGTTCTGCCCGATCGGAGAGTGTGTCTTTGCAAGCCTCGGAGTTCTCCTCGAGCTTGTTCTTTGTACTTGTTCTTTGTATTTGGTCTATAGACCTTGTGCTGCCGGAGGTGCTGCTGGAGTTCGGCTCCGTTTCCTTGGTGCTTCGCCCGACTTCTCGGAGTTCTGCCCGATCAGAGGGTGCCTTTGCAAGCCTCGGAGTTCTTCCTCGAGCTTGTTCTTTGTACTTGTCCTTCGCACTCGGTCTATAGACCTTATGCTGCCGGATTTTTCCGTGCTTCGTACTTTGGACGGAGACATGTCCTTGTACTTTCACTTTAACCGGGACTCCGGGCACCATTTTAAGGGCCGGAACTCCCTACTGAATTTTGGGGAAGGATCCCACTGAATAAATTTGTAACTTAAATAACCTCGTGGGTCATTTAAAATCACAACTTATCTGGCCTCTGAGCAGGCTATTGATAATCATATTGTAAGAAGGTCCGTTGATAACCAGCATTTAATCTTCACGGCTCAACGACCCCCTTTTTATCATGTCCGTGACTTGAACGATTGTCCGCCAAGAATAGGCTTCAACTAGCCAAGTCGCCAGACCATCATCTGATGAATTCTATAATTCCTGCTGAAGTAAACGTGTCACATTTTTACCTTCCAACAGGGTCCAGCACACGCTACCCTAATCGCCTGATGAATAAAAATCGCGGAATAAACAAGTTCAAACTAAAAGTGGCGCACTTGTCCATTTCATAGATATAAACTTTCTTTCCGCATTGTACAAATTTTAATTTCTGTCTGTTAGACAGGCTGGCACGCCCCGCAAGGCAAAGTAAATAAATAAAAATCAAAACCCAACTTAAACTTCAATAAAAAAAATCCAACCCCAAATTTTCCGCGTCCGACAGTGCCTGAAAAGAATCTCGGCATCATTATCAAAGGTATTTGGATTTAACATGATATAAAAACACCGACTTTGGTCCATGGGGAAGGGTCCAGTACACGAAACCCTAAACACCTGATAAAATAAATGCACAAAAGAAATACGCTAAAATATAGGTGCACTCGTCCAATAAATGGACATGAAATTTCCCGTATCAAGCGGATTTCAAATTTTGTCTGTTTGATAGATTGACACGCCCTACAACGAAAAGTGGAAAATCATCCAAATCCCATTTTTCTTTTTCCGCATTCAATAGGACAACACCATTTTATAGGAGCGGCCAAAAAACCCTTCCACCGATGGGGCATACTGGGGGGGTGGGGGGGTGGGTGGAACCCACCGAGGGGACCCTACCCTCAGTGGGGTTCCACTGCGGCTACACCCTCAGTGGGGTCTGGCTGCCTGCGGGACCCCACCGAGGGTGAGTGGGGTTTGACTACCTGCTGGACCCCACTGGGCTACCTGCTGGGCCCCATATATACATCATAATTATGATATATATTACATATATGTATGTAATCAATATAAATGTATCATATAAGATATATGTAATATATCTCATATGATATATATGTATTTGTAAGATATATGTAATATATATATATATAATATGTAATATATATATATATAATATGTAATATATATATTGTATATTTACGTGTACCCGTTCAAATTGGTCTGAATCGGACTGATTTGGAGGAATTGGAGCAATAAGGATTTTCATGATTCACCCCCTGATTCCGATCTACCATCTTGAGGTGTTGGGAGTGAATTGTTTCCTTTGTTTTCTTTTCTCAGGGGCAGGGGATTGGTTGTGGCAGCTACCATATTGCTAATAACCTATTTTCCATGTCTATGATGTACTCACCCCATGTGTGTTTCCTTTTTCATATCAATGAATTATGGCCTTAATGGTCACCTTCAACCTAGCACCTGCAGCGAGAAATAAAACCTCTGTTCATTACGCAGATGAATGGGCCTGAAGGGAACCTCTAAGGTGGACCCAAGTCATGGAAAAAAGGATCTGATCGGCTCAGGAATCATCCAGGGCTGATCCGACTTGGATCGGGCCTATTCCGGCAAGGAATCTGGCAGATTGGCCTGGATCAGCCATGGCCAATCTGATCCGGAATCGGCCAATCCTGATCCAGATCGACCGATTACGCCTTCCATTTCCCAAGTAGACAGCACATCCTGCTCTACTGAGAGAGTAGAAAAGACAAGCTGATTCTGTCAAGAATTAATGCTAGAAAGAACCATAAGATTTCACTGCGTTAGCAATTTCATGCCATTTTTCATGTTTGCTTTTGGTTAGGGCTGTTGTGAAAGTGATTGGAGAAACACATACACTACACACTAATACACGCCAAGTATGATTTCATACAGCGTTGGCAGGCTGAAATGGCCGCACTCCGGGCCGAGCGAGGACAACAGGCGGGGGCAAATGCGCCACGCCGCCTAGTGCCGACGGCAAACCAAAATGCTCGGACAAGACATCACAAGGCGACCTTGCCCGATGTCAACACACGCATAGCCGCGGTCACGCTATATACTGTCGATCCGGTCCAACAGCCACGCAGGGGCATAAATTCCCAAGCCTCCGCGGCTGAAGATATCGTCGCCCAGCGGCGAATGATTGAGAAGATCGTGGACGACCGCTTTGCTCAGCGAGGCGAGGGAACCGCCACTGTGGATCTCTACAGTGTGCGTCCCGTCCCCCCCACCATCAATTCAAAGCTGCCACCGGACTTCCCCAAGGCGCCGAAGTTGCAGAAGTTCGCGACAGGCTCACCGAATGAGCACCTGGCCTACTATATAAGGCCATGGGAGAGTTGGCATTCGATGAATCCTACCTCCTCCGCTACTTCGCAACATCCCTGACAGGCCCGCCTTCCAGTGGGTACTCCAGGTGAGGCCCAACTCCATTGTCGTTGGGCCGACCTCCAAAAGATTATCGACCGCTTCCAGACGGCCGAGAGGAAGGTGTCGCTCGCAGAGCTGTGTTCCCTCAGGCAAAGAAAAGGAGAAACGGCACTCGACTTCATCAAGCGGTGGCGTGACTTCAGCATGAGGTGCGACAATCCCCCAACGCAAGAAGATGCCATAACCATCTGTCGACGGGGCCTGGCGGCGCAAATAAGCGAAAAGCTGCTGGGAACAAACATCAAGGGTTTCGACCAGCTCAACGCGGTCGGGCGGAGATCGAAATGTTCTTCGCCGACAACCCGATGCAAGCTCCCCCAAAATTAAGCCGGGCAAGGAGCGCGCTGTGGGCAGAGAAGCCAATGCTGTGGACTTCGCCCCGCAAAGCAGGGGAAGAAGGTCATGACCTCCGCGCTCCAAGCAAGAAGGTGGAAGAAAAGCCGCCTCCAACTTCGCTGCCACAGCGTATGAGCACGCCGTATTCCTTCAAAAGGGACCATACGAAGATGCTCTTCAAACTGTGCATGAAGAATGACTTGCTCAAGCTTCCGGCCTTGAGAGACCAAGTGAAGCGGATAGGGTGGATGAACCAAATTACTGTCTCTACCACCGCATGCTGGGGCACTCCGTCGAGGACTGCTATTCTTCAAGAACGAGGTACAGAAGCTGATCCAGAGTCGCCTCATCACCATGCACGAACATTGGTCGATCCCCCCACAGCCCCATGCTTGGGACCAATCGAGGCAGTCGGCCCATGTCATCCATGTCAATGCGCCGCCTCCCGAGCCAGAGGACCCCGAGGCAAATCCTTGGGACGCTCACTCCACCAACGATGGGAGGGATCACCCCTCAGCCTCGGAGCACAGGACGTGGTCCGAGACAGTGCAAAACCTGGAAGACAGGTCCAGTCACTGCGGCACGGTCAGCGCCAGACGTTGGTGTACCTGAGGACCATGCAAGAGAGCCTGACAACCCTCCAGCAAGGACTCCAAGGGTCCGCGGGCACATCTGCGCCCCGGATGCGCCCTCCCTGCGGGGGTGATCTCGGAGGAGTCTTCGAATCCGTCTGATGACGAAATCGCCGGAGATTGTACTCCTTCCCGCGACATCGGACACTGGCACTCTACCGCACCTGCTTGCGAGCAGGACTATTGGGCTGCCAGCCGCCAACAAGCGTCCCGCCAAACTACTGCATATACCATCAAGATGCAGGGCACGCTTTGAGGACTGCCACGTCTTCAAAGACAAGGTTGAAGCATGGGTCAACCAAGGGATTATTGACTTGGGCAACTCCCGGGTCAACCCGCCGCAGCCTCACATCCGCGAGTGGACGGACCATTCAGCTGACGTTGTCACGCATACAGTCACGTCATCGACCCGCCGGAAATTTATAAACACCGTGGCCTTCACCTTTCCGGACCCGATATGATAGAAGGCGGCTCATCAGGTGAAGCCCTACTTGGTGGTGCCCGGGAGGGAGAATCCCCCACACACCGCTTGGCGACCGGAAACGTGGGGAAATCTTCGAAAAGCTCCTACAACGAGGTGTCGTGATGGCTCATACACCGCCGCCGACGTACACTGAAAGGGAGTTGAATCACCCCATGTACTTCGGTCCACCACGCCTTGCTGCTGCACCCTACAGACAGGTGCCCCGATGTCCGGGATTGGTCGAGTCCCTTATCCAAAAGGGGAAAATCGACCCGGGGCAATTCCATGTCTTGATGAGAGCCAGGGAAGCAGCCAGCGGGAATTTGAAGAAAGCGACTATATGCGCTTCAAGAACCTCCGCCCCCCGAAGCTGATGAACAGGGTGTGGCTCGTACCGCCGATGTCGTCCATAGCTGACGCTGAAGGCGCGAGCTTGGGGCAGCAATTCAGGAACATATCCCTGAAAGAGCAGCCCATCTTAAGATGCAATCGAGAGGACCCGGATATGACAGAAGGCGGCTCATCTGACGAGGCCCCTGCCCTATGGTATCCCGTGTGGCGAGTCTCCCCAAATCTCTTGCGACCGCAAAGACTGGGGAGATCTTCGAAAGACTCTTGCAGCAAGCTGTGTAAAGGCGCATAGGCCGCCACCAACATACACGAGAGGGATTAAACCACCCCATGTATTGCAAATACCATGCCATGCTGCTGCATCCTACGGATATGTGTCCGATTGTCCGAGACTGGTCAAGTCCCTCATCCAAGAAGGGAAGATCGACTCGGAAGGCAACCCGACGTCCGAGCCGAGGCCAGGGAAGAAGTCCAGCAACAACTTCCTCGGCGAAAGAAGGGGTCTCGACGACACCAAGTCTCCCCTCCCCCTGAGCAAGCTCCGGGAAATAAGAGCAAGGGGCAGTGCTTTGAGAACTCGCCTCCGCGAATACTCAAGCGCCAAGAAAAAGACTGCAGGGGCAGAAGCCGGTGACAGAGCCAGCCGCCCCGGAACCGAGCCCCTATTGGGCCGAATTCCAACAACTGCCGCCCGAGGTAGTCGAGCAGGCAATTGACTCCACTTTCCAGCATCAACAAGATGCTGTTGGACGACGGTGGCGTCCAGAATGCGCACTCTGTCAGTGTTCCCTAAGAGGGGAAGGTCGCACGGTCGTCTTGGCCGGGAGACTACCCCTCAAGCGACAGAGCAAGCCAAGCCGCTGACGCCGCTCGAAATGGCGCGCGCAGTGCAGCAAGAAAGAACCGGCGCAAGAACATGAAAGGCGCCTAAAGAAGCAAGCTGAGCAAGAGGAGCGCGGCAGCCCCAGCAAAGCTCACTCCACTCCAGAAGCTGCAAAAGCTCATTGACGTCTGAGGAGTATATCCCCTCCAAACCCACTTGGGGAGTCCCTCTGGACATATACATCCCGTGGGAAGAGTGGAGCGCAAAACAAGGCTTAAAAGCTGGCTCCATCAATGCTGCAAAGGCTCAAGAAGGCGAGAAGCTGCCCTGCCCGAAGACTGGCCATCTTCTATAAGGAGATGAAATCACCATCGAGAAGCTGGAAGAAATGCTGAAAGACTTCTCGTGCAACATGGTGTCGATACCGGCCGCCAGCAAGCTTGCAATCACCGGCCGTTACGCCCCTTGTGGCAACATATCGGCGCCGCAACCGAGGCAAAGGAAGGGCCGTGGACGAGGAAAGAAATCCTCCCCCGCCCCCCGCAGAAACTAGCTCGCCCGACCTCGGCAAGACTATTGTCTTCCGAGGAGAAAGAACCTCAGCCCGCCCCGGAAATAGAGGTGCGGGCGAACTCCTTCATCTTCGACCCATCTGACGAGGAGAAGAAGAGCACGGGACATCGCTAGTGGCTCTCCGATCGGAGGGCCGCCCAGCCAGTCCCCTTCGCCCTGTCCGACGACGAAGAGCATGGGGGATGGGCGATCCCAGCAAGTTTCTCTCATCGGAAAACTCCTGTCTCGGCCGTCCGGCCGACTCCACCCAAAGCGGCAAAGAAGAAACTGCGCCCCCGGAGGAGGATGGCCTAGGCTCGTTGTTCGAGAAAAAGCCGGACGAACAGCCAGTGGCAAGACGGGTCAACCAATTGGGCAACCGATAAGGCCTGGAGGATACCATCCCACCGTTGGATCAAACCCGTGCCCGGGCTGACCGCAAAATCATACAGCATATGAAGCGGTTCCCGACAACATCACCATATGGGATGCCATTGCCTGGAGCAAAGAGTTGAGAACGGCGCTCGTCAAAATCTTGCAAGAGCCCGAGGTCTACGAAGCTGACGTGACCGAACTCCAGGCGCAAGCCCTAGAAGCACTGGTGGCGGAGGTGACCTTCTCCGACAAGGACATGCTTTGCCAACGCTATACCACAACCGCCCGTTGTATATGCAAGGAAAAGTCAACGGCATGAGCTCAACCGGATCCTGGTTGACCCCGGGGCGTCGATCAACATCATGCCCCTGAAGACTTCAAGTCTTTATATCTCACGCCCTACTTGCAAGGGTAAATGACATAGAATCGCTGGATTCAACCAGAATTCTGAGAACGCCTTGGGAAAGGTGGAAGTACAGCTGGCCATGGACGGCCTCACTACTAAGGTCGTGTTTTACATCATCAATGCAAACACGTCTTACAAAGCCCTCCTGGGAAGACCCTGGCTCCATGAAAATCGGGTCGTCCCCTCGACTCTCCACCAATGTATAAAATACATCAAAGAAGGAGAGCAGCATACGGTCTTTGCCGACCGGCCCCGTTCCGCCCAATGAATGCAACCTGGCGGACGCTCAGCTGTACTTCGGTGAGCCTCTCAAAGCCAACCCCCGCGTCAAAAGGCAAGGAAAAACAAAATGCCGACGCAAACCAAGCAAGCCAAGATCGGGACGAGGAAGAGCTCTTCACGGTCAACAAAGACCTCCTTGAAGCTCACCGGCTCAGCCGCCTCGCCGAATCCACCACGCCCGGGCCAAGTTGTCCAGAAAGGCGTGAAATCAACTATGAAGCAAACGCCGTCGCGAGATCATCAACCGAAGCATCTCCTTGCCGCCGGCGTACATGCAGCTGCCCTTCCATAGGGAGGAGCAATGGGTGGACGACTAAAGACGTTCGTTGTCACCCATACAGAACCGACAGTCTCGAAGAAGGCGAGACGCCGAAGCCGATCCTCTTCTACAAAGGAGACCCGCTTCCTTGTGGGCCCCTCGAACGACTTCGGCTGGAGCCAAGCGACTCAAGTCGCCCCAGAGCCCGTTCAAGAAATGGACGACATGCCCGAGCACATCAAGAAATGTGCCGAAGGCAGAAGATTGCACAAATGCAAGACCCCTCGCGACGGGAGTACTTCCATCAGCTGTGGTACCCGAGCAACTCCGAGGGCAACCTCCCTTTGTGCAAAAGACACTCGGGGTTGGGCTATGGTCGGGAGGCGCAATGCGAGGCCTACCATACGGTCAACACCGTTGGGCTCGCGCCCTCACCTGACCAGCTCTCCCGGGGGGCAATCTCCTACCCCCGCTACAAAGCCGCAGCAGGGGGAGGCCGCCCTCGTCCCACCAAATGGGACGTCGTGCCAAGAAGCACCTCAAAGCGAAGGAAGTCATTTCTGGCCGATCACAGAAGAGGCTTCAGATATTATGACGTCCACGTTGCTGACTCCGATGAAGAAAGGATTTCATCGACCTGCAGCCAGCACCCCGTGAACTCGAAGACGGCGGACAAGCTACGGTCGACGAACTGGTCGAACTCGACCTCGGGGAACCAGAAGAACCTCGACCAATCTTCGTCAGCGCTCTTGAACGAGGAAGAAAGACAGTCATACCGGCATCTCCTGCTGGAATTCAAAGACTGTTTTCGCGTGGACATACAAAGAAATGCCAGGCCTGGACCCCTCCGTGGCTGAGCATGAGTTGTCCATACTCCCCGCAGCGAAGCCGGTCAAGCAGGCCCAACGGCGTATGCGCCACGAGCTGGAGCTGAAAGTAAATGCCGAGGTGGACAGACTTCTTCAAGTCGATTTCACCGAGCCATGCATCTATCCAACGTGGCTAGCCAACATAGTGCCGGTCAAGAAAAAGAACGGCGAAGTCCGAATCTGTATCGACTACAGGGACTTGAACAAAGCTTGCCCAAAGGATGATTTCCCGGTCCCGATCACGAAACTATGATCGACATGACCACAGGGCATGAAGCGCTCTCCTTCATGGACGGGTCGTCAGGCTACAATCAAATCCGCATGGCACCCAAGGATAAGGGTCATACCGCCTTTAGGTCCCCCAAAGGGATCTACAACTATAAAAGAATGCCCTTCGGCCTGAAGAATGCCGGAGCCACTTATCAACGAGCCATGACCAAGATCTTCGGAGAAATGCTCCACGACTCGGTTGAGTGCTACGTTGATGATCTGGTCGTCAAGACCAAAAGGCGGGAAGATCACCTAGGCGACTTACGCCAGGTCTTCGAGAGGCTTCGCCAACACCAACTGAAGATGAACCCGATGAAGTGCGCCTTCGGCGTGTCGAGCGGCAAATTCCCGGGCTTCGTTGTCAAATACCGCGGGATAGAAATTGATCCCGTTAAAATCAAAGCTATCAGAGAGCTGCCGCCGCCGAAAACCTTAACGGAGCTGAAATCTCTCCAAGGAAGGCTGGCCTACATACGGCGGTTCATCTCCAACCTTGCGGGCAGATGCGCCCCCTTCAGCAAATTGATGAAGAAAGGAGCCCCATTCGTATGGGACCAAGAGTGCCAAGATACTTTTGAAGAAATCAAAGAGTATCTCCTTACTCCTCCCGTCTTGGGAGCCCCAGTGAAAGATAAGCCGCTCATCCTCTACATCGCGGCCATGGAAACGTCGCTGGGAGCGCTCCTTGGCGCAAACAAATGAGGAAGGCAAGAGCAACCGCTCTACTACCTCAGCAGGATGCTCGTGGGTCCGGAGCACCGATATCCCCAGTGGAGAAAGTGTGCCTGCGCTGATATTCGCCGTCAAGAAATTACGGCACTATCTGCTAGCCCATCAGGTCAGCCTCATCTCGAGGATAGACCCGCTAAAAGCGCTCCTCACCCAACCGGTGCTGTCAGGAAGGATGGGAAAATGGGCTCTTCTCCTCATGGAGTTCGATATCACCTTCGTCCCGAGAAAAGCAATCAAAGGGCAAGGTATGGCGGAGTTCCTGGCGGCGCATCCACTCCCAGCCGGCTCTCCCCTCGAGTTCAAGCTGCCGGAAGAGGAAACGCTCTCATCCCCTCACGGGGAGGGGACCCAACAAAAAGAAGCCCCCATCCAAGAAGCTGGGAACACTCTCGCCATAGAGTTACCACACTGGGAACTCTACTTTGATGGCGCTTCCCGGGTGCTCAAGCAAACTGACGGCACCACAACGTATACCTCCGGAGCGGGCATTGTCCTGGTGACTCCACAAGGGGGAATACTGCACAACTCATGTGCCCTCATGAAGCCATTGACCAACAATCAAGCAGAATATGAAGCGCTGATCGTGGGACTTCAACTGGCTGCCGAAATGGGCATCAAGTGCATAAAAGTCTACGGAGACTCACAGTTGGTCATCCGTCAAGTGCTGGGAGACTACGAAGTTCGGAAAAAGGAACTGGTCCCCTATCATGCCAAAGTAATGAAGCTCCGCGAGAGATTCTGCTTGTTCGAAATCGGACATGTCCCTAGAGGGCAAAACTCTCAGGCGGATGCGCTAGCCAAACTGGCGTCCGCCCTAAAGCTTCCTCCCGAAGGGGAGTTGGGGATAACTGTCCGACATAGGAGGCTGATGCCCAGCGTTCTCGAGGACGACTCCGACTCAGAAAATGCAGAGGTCAACGCCCTCGAAGAAGAAGCCAGCCAAGAAGAAGACTGGCGCCGGCCGATCATTCAGATAAAGGACGGTTGGCTGCCTTCAGATCGGGCCGAACGAGTCCAACTGCTGCGGCGGGCCGCGTCGTATCAAATGATCGGGGACCATCTATATCGGCTTGTCCATGAAAAAGACAAGTCTGTCCTCCTCAGATGTCTCTCCCCTAAAGAAGCCAAAGTCATCATGCACGAAGTCCACTCTGGACTGTGCGGAGCTCATCAAGCGGGAGACAAGATGAAAATCAACATCAAGCTAAAAGGCTTCTTCTGGCCGACTATGTACGCAGATTGCGTCCAGTACGCTCGTGCATGTCACCAATGCCAGGTCTTCAGTTCGGTGCCAAGAAAGCCGCCGAGCGAATTACATCCAACCGCCCCCACATGGCCCTTCGCCGAATGGGGAATGGATGTCGTGGGACCATTCCCACCGTCCTCTGGCGGCCACAAGTTTATCCTGGCAGCCACCGACTATTTCTCCCGATGGGCAGAAGCAATCCCTCTCCGGGAGGTGACCGGGGTAGCCGTTGCAAAATTTGTCAAGCAACACCTGATTTACAGGTTCGGCACCCCTCATCGGATCGTATCAGATAACGGTACGCCCTTCAGAAACAAAACGATATATGCGTTGGCGGCCAAATTCCAAATAGACTGGAGGACGTCAACGGTATACAACCCTCAAGCCAATGGTCTGGCCGAAGCCTTCAACAAGACCCTTTGCAAACTGCTTGCCAAGATAGTCGGCAACCGCAAACGTGATTGGGGGAGAAAGTACACGAAGCTCTCTGGGCATACCGGACGGTCTACAAGACCCCTACGGGGTGTTCTCCTTTCTCTCTGGTGTATGGAGCTGAAGCCATGCTCCCCATCGAAATTGAAATGTCGTCCTACAGGGTAGCCGTCTATACCGGTCTCCAACCCGAGGAGCGACAAGAAATTGAAAGAAGGTTGGAGGAATTGTCCGACCTAGAGGGCCAAAGGTTGGAAGCATACAAACATCTCCAATCCTATCAAGCCCGCATGACTCGAGCCTACGACAAGCTAGTCAGGCCCCGTGTCTTCAAGAAAGGTGACCTCGTCATGGTCAAGCAAAGAGAAGTCATGGCGGGCAAATCAAGTGGTAAACTCCAGCCAAATTGGCGCGGACCGTACGTGGTCACCGGAGTGTATGAAGGCGGAGGATACACGCTGGCAACACATGCTGGCGATCGCCCCTTTCCACCACTAAATGGCAAGCATTTGAAAATGTACTTTGCCCCTGAGCATGAATTCCTAGGGCAACCGCCCTCTGAACTCCCTTAGCCAATAAACCCCCAGAAGGTCGGCTAAAACTCCTCTTGGTCAGCAAACCGCCCAGGTCGACCAAGTCAAACCCTTAGCCAATAAACCCCCAGAAGGTCGGCTAAAACTTCTTCTTGGTCAGCAAACCTTCCAGGTCGACCAAGTCAAACCCTTAGCCAATAAACCCCCAAAGGTCGGCTATAAAACTCCTTCTTGGTCAGCAAACCGCTCAGGTCGACCAAGTCAAACCCTTAGCCAATAACCCCCAGAAGGTCGGCTAAAACTCCTCTTGGTCAGCAAACCACCCAGGTCGACCAAGTCAAACCCTTTAGCCAATAAACCCCCAGAAGGTCGGCTAAAACTCCCCTTGGTTAGCAAAACCGTCCAGGTCAACCAAGTCAACCCTTCAGCCAGTAAACCTCCCTGGTAGGCTGCGCCGTCTTAGGCCCACTAATCACGATGTGGGCTAAAGCCAAACGGTGAATCCCCTAGTCGAGGTTCTGCAACCTTGCTTCGGACACCAACTGCAAAAAAAAAAAAGAAAGAAGAAGAAAAGAAAAAGGGACTAAAAATAGAGATGTCCCGGCAGACTCGGCCACTCCCCAAAAGGGGTGTCCGAGGGCAAAAATGCCCAAAATCCAGCAGAGGTGAAAACCCGAGAGGGCGCCTCAGGCAAAAATGGATAACCCCTCAACGTGAAAACCCGAGAGGGCGCGTTGGAAAAAGCTAGAGGGGGCTGGCTTCTGTGAAAACCCGAAAGGGCGCAGGAGTCAGTAATGTGAAAAAAAAATCAATCAAAAAAAATCAACCAAAATCAAATCGTCACTTACCAAGGCACTTTCGCGCAGCCAGTAAACAAATGCTAGGTTGTGCCCCTATTCTGATTGGTAGGTAAACCGAAATGGTGGATCAAGCCATTTCCCCTTAGCCAGCAAACCCCGAGAAGGTAGGCTAACCCTAAACCCTTAGCCAGAAACCCCAAGAAGGTGGCTATCCCTTTGACCAACAAACCTCCGGGTCGGTCAAACTAAACCTTAGCCAGCAAACCCCAAGAAGGTAGGCAAACCTAAACCTTAGCCAGAAACCCCAAGAAGGTAGGCTATCCCTCTTTGACCAACAAACCTCCGCGGTCGGTCAAACTTAAACCTTAGCCAGCAAACCCCAAGAAGGTAGGCAAACCTAAAACCTTAGCCAGAAAACCCCAAGAAGGTAGGCTATCCCTCTTTGACCAACAAACCTCCGCGGTCGGTCAAACTTAAAATCCTTAGCCAGAAAACCCCAAGAAGGTAGGCTATCCCTCCTTGACCAACAAACCTCCGCGGTCGGTCAAACCTAAAAACCTTAGCCAGCAAACCCCAAGAAGGTAGGCTATCTTCTGACCGATAAACCTCCGTGGTCGGTCAAACCCTAAACCCTTTAGCCAGCAAACCGCAATGGTAGGCTAAATCTAGATGGCAGATCCCGTGATCAATTGCCCCAAGGTCCGGCTCCGGGCCCTAGAAAAAAAAACGAAAGAAAAAGGGACTAAAAATAGAGATGTCCCGGCAGACTTGATCATCCTCCAAAAAGGGATGTTCAAGGGCAAAAAGGCCTCAGACCCAGCTGAGGTGAAAACCCGAAAGGGCGCCTCAGGCAAAAATGGGTAACCCCTCGGTGTGAAAACCCGAAAGGGCGCGCCGGAAAAAGCTAGAGGGGGCCATCCCCGGTGAAAACCCGAAAGGGCACTTGGGATGGTAATATGAAAAAAAAAGAGATGAACAAAAAAAAAATCATCATCATCGTCATCAAGTCAAAGTAGGGTTGCCGGACAAAGCCTCGAGAAGGCCAGCCCCAGCACCCGAAATGTTGCAACAAATCTGGAGGAATGCCAGAAATGCAAACGTCCGAAAGACGTCACTCACGCTCACCGGTCCGAGAAACTGGGTAGAGCGCAGGACAAGTTAAGCCAAGAAATACGGCGTCCAAAAGAAGGAATCCCGAGTGGAGCCCTTAAGAGATCACCTGAATGCAGACGGAAGTTGCGATAATGTCAAAGAAAAGCATTGACGGCAACGTGAAGTTTGTCATTCGACCAAAAGGCAAAGGTGCCCGAGACAAGCCCTCGGGGTAGCTGGTGAAGTATATACATCGGCTACAAGCAAAAAAAAAAAGGGGGAAGAAGAAGGAGAAAAGCTACAGAGCCCCTCCTCCCCGGAGATCCGCCAGACTCGCCTGAAGGGCCGATAGCCTGGTCTGGGAATCCGCAAACTCCTGCTCCAAGGCGGTCGCTGCTGCCTCGGCCTCCGCCGCCCCCTCGGTCAGCGCCTGGTAAGCGGCCTGACGATCGGCAAGGCGCTTCGAGGCCTCCTCAATCGCCCGCTGGAAGCCAACAATATCAGCATGGCATTGGGCGCAACCTGCTCTCAGGGTCTCGACGCGGCTGAGCACGCCCCCTCTCTGTGAGCGAAGAGCCTCAAATCTCTGCTTCTCTAGGGCCACCTCTGCTGAGAGCTCCTGGATCTTGAGGCGGGTCGCCTCCTGGCATCGCTGCTTCACCTCGTCCCAAACAGCGTCGACAGCAGCCATCCAGGGGTCTCGTGGGAAGCCCATCAAGTGATAAGCGCGGGTATTCCTGTGAAGGAACCCCCGCACCCTTTCAAGGCATGGGGGGCTACTCTCCTCCATGGCGGACCGCGCAAGCCCCATCAGGGTCTCCAGTACGCCGCCCTTGTCCGCCATCTGGATGCTTTGAGGCTCACTCGGCCAAAGAACGCCGTGGCTCGGAAAAGGGGCAAGCTCCACAGGCGATGCTGCGGCAAAAGGTGGCAGGAGCGCATCGCCACCGGCGGCTGCCAAAGGCAAATGAATGTCAGCACGGCGCAGTAATGGCGAGGCTACAACAAAGGAAGAGACAAGGGGGAGGGAAACACCTGTCGAAGACTCGCCGGGCTCCGAAAGAAGTGGAGCCGCCGCGACGCCGTGAGGGGCCCCCTCCGCCCCGGCCTGAGTCGCAGCCGAGGAAAAAACGGCCACTGAGGGACCCATCTCCATCATTTCCGCCACGATCTCGGCGCCTTCTGCAGAAAGAATGAACGCACGTGTCAAGCGGGACATTCCCCTTCGCCCTGGCAAAACCTAGGGTGAGCAATAAAAGGAAGTCCACCCTTGGGCAAAAGTCCGTACCATCGTCTTCCCCAACTGTCCTCTCTAGAACTTCACCTTCCTCCCGCGGAGACCTGACGGGAAGCGCAGCCGGAGAGGCGATCGTCACTGCAAGAGGAAGACGAAGTCACTTATCACTTCCTCGAAAAAAAAAGAGGGGGGGGGAGAGAGAAGAGGAAGAGGTGCGAAGGCGATGCAGCAACTAAATGCAGAGACCGTGAGGTACTCACTGGCGCAATGCGAAGCCCGCGGCAAAGCTCCTCCCTCGAGTAGCCCCGGGGCAAAGTCCGAGAAACCGGGTAGCTCACCCCGGGGGCTGGAGACCAACAAGCGGTGAATCTCCTGAAGCGAGGGCGTCAACATAGTCCGATGTGAGGTGCCTCCGCCAGCGGACGCCTCCCCCGGCACGTACCCTAAGGGGGTAGACGAAGCGGTCAGGTGATCAGGCCCATGGCCACAACAACGAGCCCAAAGAAAAAAAAAAGGGGAAGATGCAGAGGCGCGAATACATATGCACACGCGTATATATATGCGCACTTGCCGGCCGCTCACCTGGCTCAGGCAGAGCCACCTGAGGGAGCCCCGTCATGTCTGGGGACGGCGTCCCATCAAATGTGGGGTTGTAGTTGTCCTCGGCGGGAGGGGTAGGGTCCTCGCGCGGGGTCGCCCCAGCCACCTCTTCGCTCTCCGGAGTTTGTAAAGCTGCAGAAGGAACAACAGCAGAATCAATGCCCTGATCGGGAGGAAAGGAAAGAGGGGACGAAAAGCTCCCCCCGGCCGGCAAGACAAAAGGCCAGGCTCACCTCCTCCAACCGAAGCGGAAGGCTCGGGGATCCCCTCCTGAGCGCCTGGCTGCGAGGAGCCGGCTTCCCTGCTCGCACGTCGCTTCCGACTGCGTGAAGTGTCGGGCTTCGGCATTGACGCCGGAAGAATGAAGCTCTCTGTTCAAGCCAGAAACAAGGGAAGTCCCGTCAGCAAAAAAAAAAAGAAGAGAGAAAAGAAGAAGAAGAAAACGAACAGGTAACAACATACCACTCGGAGCCGGGGAAAAAGGTGGCGGGAGCACCACCTGGTCGAAAGGGACCTTCACAGCCTTGCCCGCCTCAACAATAGCATCCCAGAAATGCTGCAAGGTGGTCCCGTTCTCGATCCAACTGATAAACTCCCTTGGGCCGACGCGGGCAACTGAATGGCAGAGATGTCGCTCCCAAGCTCCAGACACGTCATGAGGGATAAGGGCAGAAAGCACCGTGTCCACTTGGTACCCACAGTCCAGCAGGAAGTGGCGCCACCAAAAGTAGACAAGAGGCGGCTCTCCGCTGTCCCGAGAAGTCGCCGGACCGCCCTCGGGGCGCGCTAGGGGCTCTAAAGCCTCTGCGCGGGCTCTGCGCTCCGCTGGATCGGGACCTGCGCCCTCGCTCGACGGCGGCCCACAATTGATACTTTCCCCACAAGCGCTGGGAACTCCCGCTGGAGGAACTTCGACGTGATCGAAGAGATGGAGGCGCCCGCTCGAGACAAGTAAGCACCCTCTGCCGCCTTCACCGCGTCGGTGTGTTCCCGGAACGTCTTATTATGCCGGGTCCACCACCGGGCGTACAATATGTCTACGCGACCGTCCCGCCGCTGCTCGGGGATGAAGAACTCCTGAGACGGGTCGCGTCTGATAAAAAAGCACCACCAGCTCGAAGCCACAAGGTGCCGATCCAAGCCCCTGTATGTCCTGTCGGGAAGCGAAAAATCGGCATTGGGAGGTACAGCCTGGTCATACCCAAAGTTGCGTGCGAAGCGATGCGGGAAGTACGGCTCCATGAACAGGGACCCCCCTTTGCGGAAGAGCAGAACGCTGGGGCGAATGCACCAAAGCCACTCCTTGCGGAAAGATGCGCTCGGTGCGGGACTGTGGGGGAGGCGGTAAACTTGCCCTCCCCTCCTCTCCTCAACAAAAGGGCGGAAATCTCGCGAGCAGCAGGCATAGTCAAGTCCCGACTGCCCCGCCGATGGCACAAAAGAAAGTCGTCGGCGCGCCTCGTCCAATTGTCGCTGGTGTGCCTGTTCCGGACGATTCCGGAACATGAAGAGGAGCGGCATGGAGGGATTCTCCAGGCTGACGTTGTGACACAGCTCGGGCAAGAGGAGACCGGCCCAGGCGCTCAAGTAGTGCGTCGGCAGGACGATGCTCCTATCACGAGGGGAAGGGCTCGCCGTCAAGTCCCCCAAGCCGTGGAAAATATTGGCCAGCGCCGCCGGGGCCAGGGCAAGCCGCACACCGCTAGCCAAGGAACAAGCCGGATAGATGACCTCCGGCCTGATGTTTCCCTCCTCCCCAAATGGGACAACGAAGGTACTCAACCAGTACACCAGGTATGCCGCCAGATAAGTCCGGTCTGGGAGCTGCCTCGGATTCCAGCCCCGACCCTGAGGCGCGTAGAGAAACCTTACGTTGTCCTCCAGGGTGACTGATAGCTGCAAATAGTCTGCCGGATCATAGCTCCCGCTGGCAAACTCCTTGTGGAAGCAGAAAGGCCCGTTGTAAAAGAAGCGGAGCCAAGCATCGCAGCTCACCCTCACTGTCCCTTTGGAAGCACTGGGACATTCATCTCTACCACACCGGGCCAGATCCCGCCAGACTTTCATCAAATAACGAAAGCTGTGGGGTAAAACATAGGAGCCCGAACCAGTGGACTGGTCCCGAAGGAGGTCATTCAAACACACCTCCTCATAAAACTGGCCAGAGATCGGGAGACCAGAAATTCTGTGCAAAGCCCAAAGGTCGAGGCATGCCTCCCCGTCCGCTACACAGAAGGTATTGAACCTCCGGTTGAATCTCTCCGCCAGGGCCTGCAGAAGCCCGGAATGACATGGGTAGCTGTAAAGAGCGGCGACCACAGCATGAAGAAGGTCGACCCGAGACAGCAACTGATGGTAATGATAAAGAACACCCATCAACCACTCTGTGGCGCCAAAGCGGAAGCGGTGAGACGAGATGACGGACCACCGATCATACCACCCGGCGGCCTCCTTGCTCATAATCCGGTCCAGGAAACAGGACCGGTCATAACCCTCCGACACGAACTCAGAACCGGAAGGTAGTGGGATATGCCCGGTGAAGGTAGGCCCGGTCTTGGGCAGCCCGTGTACTTCCCACAAACCCTGCGCAAGCATGAGCTCCCTGACCCGGTCAGCGGGTTCCTGGCCAAAAAGCCCCAGTTGGCTCGCCTCTGGAAAATGCGCCTGTGCGGTGTAGTCCATAGGGAAGCTGGGGTAGTGGAAGCCACAAGTCCCCATCATGCTGTCGCGGCCGACCAAAATAGCTCGCTCCAGCTGAGCTCGCTCGGATAGAAGAAGTCCGTCCGGGCCCTCCCAGTTGACCGGAACAAAACTCTGGATGAAGGGGAACAGATGCTCGTCCAGCGGAAAATGCCCGGGGTAGTCGCTGCCCCTCCGATAGCGGTACCCCCGCTCGGTCCGGTCCACCAGGCGCATGTCCACGACGCCCTCCAGTGGTGACGACTCCTCCAAAGGCCCGAAAGCACATACCTTGACGCCCTTGTCAAGTCGCTCCGGGTCGTCCTCCCTCACCGGGGAAAGGGTGAAATACGGCATCGGATCCCCCGTCCGCCGCACGTCATCCTCTGAACGACGCGACGCCCGGCTACTCTCCCCGCGATGCTTGGTGGAACGAGGCATCGTCAATCCTGCCAAATGAATTGCCCGAGCGTCAGGTGAAAGAACGTCGCAACAAGGCAGAAGGAGACAACTGCGAAAGAAAAAATATGTCTCGAAGGCACCACGGGACACCCGCCGTCGTCTTCGTCTCCGACGGATGTCCCGTGGGGGGCATTTGTTGAACCCGGAAAATATCGGGACTTAAACAAACCCCGGGCGACAAATACGCCCTGGGGGAACCAGGGATGAGCTCCCGATCCCCCGCTCGGACATCGGGAAGATGAACCCGAGTGCTCGCATCAATCCGGAGTGGCCCGGAAGCGAGGTGCCCGAGAAGCCCATCGACGGCGAAGAATACGTACTCCGGATGTCGGAAACTCCGCGTCCGGATCAACGTTCGAAGCCGCGCCTGAAGCCGAAGGATCCGGAAAGGTCAAATGCACGTGCCCTCCGAAAACGGGGACAAACGCACGTGAGACGGCCGGAGAAGCACAAGCGGCGCACGCGTGCACGTGCGCGGCACGGCCGTCGACCAACAAACAATGCACGGGAGGCCCACAGAGCTCTCTCCCGCGGAAACCGGAGCAAATGGCCAGTGGAGTGGAGGCCCACCCCATTTATAGGGGGGGCCAGGCGGTGGCACCCCCGCCGGTTAGGCGGGGTGCGCACCCCCGCCGGTTCGGCAGGGGGCGCACCCCCGCCGGGCCGGGCGGGGGCCGCACCCCCGCCGGTTAGGCGGGGCGCGGGCCCCCCGCCGGTTCGGCAGGGGGTGCACCCCCGCCGGGCCGGGCGGGGGCCGCACCCCCGCCGGTTAGGCGGGGTGCGGCCCCCCGCCGGTTCGGCAGGGGGCGCACCCCCGCCGGGCCGGGCGGGGGCCGCACCCCCGCCGGTTCGGCGGGGTGTGCGCCCCCCGCCGGTTCGGCGGGGGGCGCACCCCCGCCGGTTCGGCAGGGGCGCCCCCCCCGCCAGTCCAGCGGGGGCCGCACCCCCGCCGGTTCGGCGGGGGGTGCACCCCCGCCGGTTCAAGCGGGGGCAGCACCCCCGCCAGTCCAGCGGGGTGTGCACCCCCGCCAGTCCGGGCGCATCCCCCGTCCAGGGCACCCCCCGTCCGGCGCATCCCCCGCCAGTCCAGGGTACCCCCGCCGGTCCGCGTGCGCACCCCCGCCAGTTCGCGTCCGTACCCCCGCCGGTCCGCGATGCCTCGGCGCCTGCGCCCGCCTCGACGCTCGAGCCGGAGGCACCCCCGCCAGTTCGCGTGTGCACCCCCGCCGGTCCGCGATGCCTCGGCGCCCGCGCCCGCCTCGACGCCCGAGCTGGGAGACCCCTGCCGGGGAGGACACCCCCGCCGGTTCAACCCCTTCGAGCCCCTATAAATAGGGGGGTACTCCCCCATTCGAAGGCACGCCATTCGGCCCCTACCGCATGCCAGTCGGCCTAAACGTGCCCACCAGACGCCCTCCAGCCCAAGGACGCCTCCCGTGCGCGAGCTTACATAGGCCGCACGTGTCGACACCCGTCGGTACTCTGTCTTCGTGGTCGAGCCCTGCTGCGCTTGCCCGTACAGAGACGCTACAGGTGGTTACGAAATCCTTGTTGGCATAGTCTAAGTCCTCCGGTGTCTTAAAACGACATACGTCGAGGCATGTACTTAAATCCCCCGGCGTCATAAAACGACGTACGTCGAGGCATGTACTTAAATCCTCCGGCGTCATAAAACGACGCACGTCGAGGCATGTACTTAAATCCTCCGGCGTCATAAAACGACGTACGTCGAGGCATGTACTTAAATCCTCCGGCGTCATAAAACGACGCACGTCGAGGCACGTACTTAAGCCCTCCGGTGTCGTAAAACGACGCACGTCGAGGCACATATACTTAAGTCCTCCGGTGTCGTAAAAAAGACACACGTTGAGGCATGTTAACCTATGGAGGCACAAACACCCCACTGGTAACACACATGTACCCACTATCGTGTAAACGTCCGACGGAGGCACATACACCCTGCCGTCGACGTCCATGTACTTGGCTTGTTACATACACGCCCAGTGGAGGTACAAAACCCCACTAAAGGCGTACATGTAATGTAAGCGTCATGTCATAAATATAAATGACATGAGCATGCTTGAATAAAATTGTGGAAATTCATTTGTCATCTGCCTTTTCTTCTTTAAATTTCGGCATACGGTCTTTTAACAAACATTACGCATCCGAAGGTATTCGAGTGTTATACTCGATGTAAATGAAACATCGACTTCGGTCGGTGGGGAACGGTCCAGTACACGACCACTCCAATCGCCCTGAACGCGAGCGCACGCGGAAAATAAATTCGAGGGTATCAGGGTTCGCACCCAATACTCCTCGTAAAATAATCTTTGTCTGTTTCTCGCAAACAGTCTGGCACGCCCACGCAAAAGATCCATCTCGAGGATAAAAGAGATGGATCGAAAGAAAGAAAAATTCCGCGTTCCAACATCCAGGAAGACGATACAGACCTCGACGGTACACACAGTACCGGGACAAACCCCGAGCACTAACGTGCCTGGCGCACACAAAACCTGGGGTACCCGACTAGAGAGGCATTCCGGAATAGGCGCCAGACCACCAAACTCGGCAAGCACACAAACCACGCCGATCACTCAACACAACCGTAAAACTTATACCACAATACACAAACCATAATCAGCTCATCACTGGTCACCACGTGACCTCCAAGCAACTACACACTGCTAAAGACAAACTACATTATAATCTTGCCTGTCATTGGTCATTTCATGACCTCCATAGCAACACACCACTATGCACATAAACCACACATGAATTGCATAACCTTTTTAACATGCTTAACATGATTAACATAACCATGAACCTAAACATGCTTTACTAATCATTAATCAACTCAGAACAACTTAAAATGCCTTAAATGACCTGAGCTAGGTCCACACAGGACCCTCATTGCCCAAGGCTTAACAATTTACTTCGGACAGAAGAACGCGACGAGGGCCACTGTCGCATTACAAATGCGACGGCCCGACAAACCGCAATTCCACACTAGAATGCGACGGAGTGTACCGTCGCGTTAAGAACGCGACGGCCCGACAGGCCGCGTTCACAAACCAGAACGCGATGGGGCCAGTAGTCGCGACCTGAACGCTACAGCCCGACCCGTCGCCTTCTCAGACAGAAACCCTGTATTGCGGTTCTCACACAAAAAACTAGCTCAAATTCTCATTTCCATGCACACCAATCTTCTACAAATCAATTACACTATATTGGAAACACAACTACACATCGATACATATTTAACATGCTTTAAATCAACCAAATAACGCGAATAATACAAGGAAAGTCCCTACGAACAAGAAGAACTCGCAAAACGAGGCTCGATCGGTGTTCTCCACTCTCCGAACAACTTCTACGTGCCAGAACCACGTCAAGACACAAGCTTCCAAGCCGACGTCGCCGGAAATCGCCGCAGCAACCCTCTCCTCGGTCGAATAGAGCTTCCTGCTCTGTTTGGCCGGAGGGCCAAACTTATCCCAATCGGAAACAAGAACGTGACGTAGCATCCTGTCGCCTTCAGAACGCGACACACCTAACGTCGCCTTCTAAAAGCTCGCCATGCCACGTGTCACAAAGGCGGTGTGGAGAACGCGACGTAGTTGACCGTCGCGTTCAAAACCCGACGTCTTGCTCTGTCGCGTTCACAACCAGTGAACCTGTGGGCTGTTTGGGCTAAAACCTCCGGCCCACAACACCCACACAACGCACGGAGATCACGACCAAGGCTCAATGACCCCACATTGGTCATGAGCACCACACCAGAACCAATAAACACAGATCCGAACGACCACGACGTTACAAGAAGGGCCAGTTTCAGGCACAAAATGCCAAGTCAAGTTCTGGATCAAGTCGGAAAGACAAGCTCTAAAAAATCAAAGTCAAGTCAAGTTCTGGACCGAGTCAGAAAGACAAGGTCTATAAAATCAATGTCAAATCAAGTTCTAGGCTAAGTCAGAAAGACAAGCTTCAGAAAGTCAAATGTCAAATCAAGCTCTGGGCCAAGCTAGAAAGGCCAGTTCCAGGCATCAAATGTCAATTCAAGTTCTAGACTAAGTTAGAAAGACAAGTTCCAAAAAATCAAAGTTCAATGAGGTTTTGGACCAAGTTAGAAAGACAAGTTCCAGAAAAGCAAAGTCAAATTAAGTTTTGGGCTAAGTCAGAAAGACAAACTCCAGAAAATCAAATGAGAAATCAAGCTTTTGACCAAGCTAGAAAGGCCAGATCTAGGCATTGAATGCTAAGTCAAGTTCTGGATCAAGTCGGAAAGACAAGCTCTAGAAAATCTGTAACGACCCGACCCTCCAGACCCCCACCAGGGCCCGAAGTTCGCGTCGCCACCCACAGATCCGAAGACCCGGAAGGGTTAATTAATAGTCTAGTGAGATATGTACTGAATTCCAATAACTATAACAATCTGTACAATATACAAAAGTCTGTACAACGTATCCCTAACAAAAGCACTAGTACAAGAAGAAATGTGCAGTCCTTAAGGGGAATACCCCGAGGACTTGCAAAACACAACTCTCAGCTCACTCGGGTACAAGAGCTCACAACACTCGCTCTCACTGCTGCTGACAACACACGGTGCCACGACCGCCTCCGCAACCCGTTTGACATCGAACTCCCGCGACGACGAGCCTCTAGCTGAAGGAAGTAGGGGGGTGAGCCTCGCGAACAAGGCCCAGTAGGGATTACCAGTCCCTCACGGGCCAGAGCAGCAGGAACTCTGAAAATAGGAAACTACACTAGAAAGCTGTAAAGCGAGGAACACCTACAGCATGGTACTACTAAGTAGCGGAAGAGAACAGTACAACGCCACGACCACCAACCAAGGCCGTGGCACACACATGACTCCAGCCGAAACCAACGGAGTCGGGCACAAAGCGGAAGCAGTGCTCAGCACACCTGCCGAGACCAAGGTTTGCCATATCGGATCTCGGCTTCGTCTCGGGATGGTCAAAGAGAAGAGATCTCGAAGAGATCTCGGTAAGATCTCGGGAGATCAGGATAACATAAAAGTGTGGATCACATAGGTTCACATAGATAATTCCTTAAGGAACATAGATAATTGCATACATTCCAAGTTTCAACTATGGATGACATAGGTTTCACATCATGGTTTGCTGGAGCG
Source organism: Colocasia esculenta (assembly GCA_014218235.1). NCBI lineage: Eukaryota > Viridiplantae > Streptophyta > Magnoliopsida > Alismatales > Araceae > Colocasia > Colocasia esculenta. The sequence continues at coordinate 29,022,755 of CM024766.1, forward strand.
GCAATTCAGACCGAATCGGGTTCGCCTTGATTCGATCCAATTCGTATGGAATCGGTCCGATTCACATAGGATTATTGTATATATATTTAATATAACACAGATAAATAAATAAAGAAACTAGAAAGTGAATTCTCGTGAGTTTAGGTGATGATAGTTTTGGTTTGACCAAATCTTGAGAGGTCTCAAGCAGACTAAGTGTTGTCAGTAGGAGAGTGGCTCCCTTGGAGAAGTCACATGTATGCTTGACTTTTTTTACCGGACTTTAGATTTTTAGTGTTCCATGTGGTTTATTTGAATTATCAAATTTTAGATAGACTAAATTATGAGAGATTAGAAAGTTAGCATTTCGCTAAAATCACCAAAATCACTATTTTCTTCTTCGATGGGAGATTTGACTTTTTATTGGTAAGAGATATAATTTTTTTGATATTTTTATTAGATTCAAATGGGGGTACTTCCTTATTTACATATAATATCTAAGTAAATGAAACTCATTTACTTAAATGATATTCAGGTAAATAAGAGGATCCTGACAACCCTGCCTGAAGAGATCCTGACAACCCTACCTGACTCATCTCGGCCTTCTCGTTTCTCGGGAAGGGGCCGAGACCGATATTCTCGCGAGATCTCGCGAGAATCTCGCGAGATTGCTTACCATGCATGGAGAAGTTGTAATTTGTCCTTGTATAGCATCCTGTAATCTGTTTGGAGTTCTCACGATTGAGAGATGCCAAACATTGCCCCTTTTTTGCATTCTTCGTTAGCTTTATCATCTTTTTGCTTTAAACATATCGGTAGAATCATAGAAGCCCAATTTTCACACGTCTAATGCATAAGAATCATATTTTATCTTCTTGTTTGGTAGTTCTGGGGCTCCTTTTGTTACAATTGAATCCAAGATCATTGGGTGCTGAACTGAGCTTATGTCACACTAAAAATGGTTCTTGGCTCTGGTGCATAGCTTTACAATGTCAAAAATTCCAGAATATTTTGTTTTAAAAATGAATATAATGGCTTCCTTGTCTGATGCTTATACATTCAAAAGAAAGGGTTATGGTTTTAGCATTGACAATTTTAATGGACCAGATAATTCTTATACCAGTCAAGGACTCAAGATTTTCATTATTCTTCGGCTCTCATATTCTTCTAATCTTCTCTCCTTCTGGTACGCTTTTATTGTTTATTACTATTCATTCCTCAGATTGAAGATGCAGAATCATATCTTGGTGCTATGGATAAGGCAGGAATCTTGATTGACGCTGAGGTAAGTTGAACTGTTGATTTTCTCTTCTTGTTTGTCTAGTTGTTTGGTTGAAAAGAGCAAGGCCAATTGCCTCTGCCAGCTTTCTCCTATCTCCATGTGGCCTTTATTTATGCCATAGCTACATTCCAATAATAGTGTTTGAAGGGTCGAATAAGAGTGAGGATTGCATCATTCAGAATCTGAATGTTGCCATGACTTGCAAGTTCACCTGTCAGCAGCTTCAACTACTACAAATTTTAACCATCTGTGGACTTACCAAACAGCATGCCATCCTATCTATATTGTTAATTTTCAATGTCAGATTGCTTGTAGCAGGCTTTTAGTTCCTAGCTGCAAATTCCTTGTGTTTCTTCCCAGGAAACAACTGCATTCCACATGCTGTGTAATCTTGCTGTTTCTAAAGCTATTCTGTAACAATTAATTACTGCGATATATCTTCTGGAAGATATGCTATTAACTTATTAAGTGGCATCACCATCGAGTAAGCAAGAAGGTAACCTGGATTGTTATACAGGACCGCATGAGCAAAATTCAGCAACTCTCTAGTTCATTAGCCGATAGTGTTGGAGGGCAAATTATGTTACAGGATGGTTTGCTTGAGGAGGTAGGACCTTGCTCATTTATTTTCGTTTCAGTTTTAGAAACATATGAAACACTACTAAATTTTCCTTGTACATGATATCTAGGTCTCAAATCTTGTGGAGGCACCGGTTCCCTTACTTGGACAGTTTGATGAATCTTTTTTACAGCTTCCAAAAGAGATATTAATTATGGTAAATGAACATTATACTCAAGAATGTTTAAATTTTGCATGTTTTTACATATGCGCTTCTCTTTTTAACTTCTGTCTTATATTGGCAATGTGGACAAAAGGTTTTAGTGCTTTTGAACTAGTTCCATCTTTTTAACTGTGTTGGACGCGGAAAAGACATGGAATTTGAGTGATTTTTCATTTTGGTTGTAGGGCTAGGGCGTGCCAATCTGTCAAATAGACAGAATTTAAAATCCGCTTGATGCGGGAAATTTACATGTCCATTTATTGGACGAATGTGCCTATATTTTGGCATATTTCTTCCGCGCATTTATTTTATCAGGCATTTAGGGTTTCGTGTACTGGACCCTTCCCCACCGACCGTGGTTGATATTAATTTACATCGGAGTGAATCCGAATCATTATTTGCCATGGCGAATCGAATCGGGTCGATTCCGCCGAATTAGAGTGGTTCAGGGGAAACTCGATTCGCGATTCACCTGATTCGGTATGATCCGTATGTATATATGTATATAATGAGTATATATTACATATATATGTATATGTAAGGCATATATGCATGGATATATGTAACATATGTATGGCAGATATAAGAATGGGCTCAATGATTCACATGGGATGACATAGAACTCATACATTATTTACATTTCATATCATTTAAGTTATTTAAATTAAAATTGTTCTTTTCAAGACCTGTATAAGGGGTCCCAATCAAGGTTCAAGAACCCGGGGATCGGGATCGGATCAGCCGGCCCCAAACCGGTCCGACCGGCCGATCCCGACCCCGGCTCGGCCGAGCCCGACTGGGTCTGGCCGAGGTAAAGGGGGCTGGATCGCCCCCCTTAAAAAAATTGAAAACAAATTAGAAAAAATATTAAAAAATAGGAAATATATGAACATTGTATTTATGAACTGAAATACATGAAAAAATAGGACATAATACATCATTGGTACTGAGGAAAAGTAATATAATGATATTTATTGGAATCGCACATTATATTGTGTGGACATAAGGTTTACATAATCTGTCCAAGACATATAATGTTGGTAATATGCCTCATATTGAGTCAAATATTGACTATAGGCATCCGTGTTCGCATATATGATAGTAATTGGTGTGTAGCCAGGTATTTCAGGCACTTGATATGAGCCATATGACTTATATGAGTCATGTGAATGCGAATCGGACTTAGTAGATTGTGCATATGCTCCACCTCCGGTGTAATATGATGCATCCAGGTATTGAGGATATCCCAAGTAGCCTCCCTGCCCTTGATAATATCCTTCAGTAGAAGCATAAGATGATGTATCTGACGCTTGCTCCATGGTCTCAAACTCCATCCGTAGCTTTTCTTGACGCTCCCACTCCTCTTGCATCTTCTTCTTCTTCATTAACCAATTCCGTCTATGCGGAATGAAGTTGGGATTGTATCCCGAATCTTCGGATGCTCCTTGGCCTTGGCCTTGCCCTTGCAATTGAGATGTCACTTTCTTCCCCTTTCGTGCATATTGTTGACTTGAGGTTTGTGCTTCCCTCCCTTGCCTACTCCCATGATGTTGATCTTGAGTAGCATGGGTGAAGTCTTCTTCTCCGGTGAATACAATAGGGTCGGGTGGCGGTGCCGGTGGCGGTACACTGCTGACAACTAGGACATCTCCTCCATGATCGGATCCCTCTCTAGGAGTACTTGTCTTCGATGTGGAGTCATTAGAAGTTTGGTATTCAACATTATCGCTTGGCTCCGGTGTTTCATCATCTATATCTTCCTCAATTGTCTCCAAATCTGCAATGCTAATGCCATGTTTCTTGCTCCTTCTTCTTGCACCCACTGTCTTCTTTTGGCGTTTAGGGACTGGGGGAGTTTCAAACTCCGGAAGCGAAGGCACATCATCAAGCTCACCTAAATGAGACATAAACATGTTAACATGAGAAATAAATAATTTATAAATGATAATGCCATGTTGCATGTACATTGTATAGGTCATCTACCTTCAGCCCATGCACGATCATGCGGGTCGAACTCTGGTTCAACCGAAGTGGTTGCATTTACCCATGCATGTAGTGGATGTTCCTCCTCAAAAACTTCTTCTATATCTATTGTCTCAGATGGAGTTGCTTCAGCTTGTTGTTGGCCCGAGGATCTATATTTTTCTCTATCTTGAACTTGTTTGATTAATTGGAGATTTTTAAGCTTCAATCTCATGTTGTAGTGACAAAATACCAACTTCTCAAGACGTGCAGACTTCAAGCAGTTTCTTTGTTTTGTGTGGATCAAGCCAAATGTGCTCCAGTTTCTCTCACACCCTGTGGCAGACGTTGTTTGGCTTAACACCCGAATAGCTACATAGGCTAAGTCTTCATATCCATAAGTTCTTCCATGATTCAACCACCAATCCGCTGTAAATGAAGCATGTATAGTGCTTTAGAAAATAGAAGTAGTAGAACCAACTCATTCTAGAGGCAAATAAATATGATGAGTAACTTTTAAACTGGACTCAAAATCTGAGCAGCTCTTTGTGTCGTGCTAGTACCAAAGTGGTAGAGTAGAAGTCTATAATCATGCATTTGTTTGCATGCTATGATTGCCCTATCCTCATTGTCTAGCATCCGTTTGATTACATTTTTTGCCCCAATCAACACTTCGGAGGCATTGTCATAGTTCTCATTCCTCCCATTAGTCCTATACATGTATTGGGGGTTGAAGAAATGCCCTACATATAGAAGAAAAATGTTAAAACATGAGTTATAAATAATATGTAATCACAATTCACAAGCGTTGAAGTGTTATGCTTACCTGCAGCATGAAGATCATGATGCAATGTGTGCTCCCATCGTCGATCTATGATTTCCCACCACTTGGCATACGTTGTTTTGTTGTTCATTTGGATAAGCTCCTTTGCTCGATCCATAGCCTCGTACAAGTAACCCATCTCGGATCTCCTCTCCCCATCTATCGCCCTTAACACTCGAACAAGCGGTTCTACTACGTTCAAAACATTTTGGACCCCCTTCCAAAATGGCTTTGATTGGATAATGTCGGTCACCTTCTTTCCCTTCTCCCTCACCCGTGTAGGAGCATGTCAGGACATATAGCTCTCCCACTCTTCAGATGCTACCATCCTAATAAGGTTGTTACGTTGCCCATTTATGCTATCCAATGCAATATATTGGGATGCAAACCTTGTAGGTGCTGGCCGAAGCAACTCCGTCCATGTGTATGCGTCCTCATGATGTCCAATATGTTGTTGTGGTTGTAGATGAAAGTGGTTACGAACCTTGCACTGTTGACCACATTTTCTACCATTGGATCTTCACAAATGTCTTCTAGCAATAGGTCAATGCAGTGCGCGGAGCAAGGAACCCAATACAAGTGTTCCCTTTTCTCCATTAGTTTTTGGCCCGCCAACTTGAAAGCCGCTGCATTGTCGGTTACCACGTGGACTATTCTTTTCTCTCTGATCTCCTCCACCATCTCATCCATCAACTGAAAATAGGTAGTCCGCATTCTTCACCTTGCCAGAAGCGTCTACCGACTTCCAAAAAACAGTCTCTGTTTTGTAGTAGATTAAGAAGTTTATCATACTTTTTCGTGTAATGCCTGCACAATTCCATAAGAAAAATTAAAACCTATGTGTTATTAATGAATAAGTGAATAACAATTAACTGATCAAACACTTGTACATACCTGTCCATCCATCGCACATTAACGTGCAACCATATTCATCCCATATCCGTTCAAAAGTGGAAACATATGTCTTTATATCTTCAACCTCCATGTCCAAGTATTTGTTGTAGATTTCATATGAAGTAGGGCCTTCCACCCCTTTGCCCACTTCACCAATAGTCTCGATCATTGACTCATAATATGATCCTTTTGCTGCATTAGCTGGTATGCTGTTGAAGAAGAACCATCTTGACGTCGCTCTCCCTATCTTCTCCTTGCATATTTTCAAATTCTTGAAGGCTGCAGAAATGGATGGTTGCTTCTCCCTCTGCCTGGTGAGAAATGGGTCTATTGGTCCCACTCTAGGATCTCCGTCTCTAGGGATATCCACTGGAACCTCAGGTATATTTGAACTCATTCCAGAACTTGAACTCCCTTGTCCGCTACCCCCATGGCCACTACCTTGACCTACGTGATGACCGGTACGTCGGAGATAGTCCTCTTCCGCATAAGACCTTCGACTTGCTTCCGATGCCCGATGAAATTGTTCTATAATATGAGATAGAAATAGAATGAGGGTCGGAGGGTGCTTAAACTAAAATAAATGTTCCAAAACTAAGTTAACTAATTACTAACCTTCATCATCATCATCAAGATCAATTGTTTGTCTCCCTCTTGGTAAATCCACGGACCTTCGAGGAGGGGCAGGCAATTCTTCCCGGATTTCTTGTCGTCTTCTATTAGTGTTTGCTTTGGATGTCTCTTTCTACTTCATATATTGGCAAAATTGCATTTGAACTTCAGCAGAAACTCTCGAGCATGGTGCCACCTCACCTTTAATTCCCGCTAGATGTTGTTTCAAACGAAATACGCCGCCCGATAAGACCCGGTTACAATACTTGCATTGGACCTTCCTTCGAGCCATGTCCACAACGATACCATGAGCCCAAGCGGGATCGGCGCTAGGAGGGTTGCTTGAAGAATGGGCAGCCGGAGCAGCACCACCTTCGGCGGCCATCACTTAGAACACAAAAAAAGAAGTTAAATAATAAAAAAACAGAAAATAAATAATTTTTTTTGCGGATGAGAGAGAGGGAGATGAATCGCAGCTAAGAGTTCGGGCCAAGAGTGTGTGTGAGAGAGTCCGAAGAGTCGAAGACGAAGCGCAAGAGCGTGAAAGATGAGATCGCCTCCCAAATAGTGCAAAACAACGCCCGAGAGAGAGAGAGAATGCCCAAAATATTGAGAGGAGGGGAGGAGAACTCAAAACTTGAGTTTAGAACATATTGGGGGCCTTTGGGGGGTTTATATACACCCCCAAGGCCTCCAAAGGCTCCAAAGAGCCGTTTCTGGCCGTTGGGGAGCGCCCCCCAACGGCTAGTTGGAAACTAGCCGTTACAGGCCGGATCGCCGCGGACCGGCCCGGTCCGCGGCGGATCGGGCCGGGCTCGCCGAGCCCGCCGAGCCCGGACGATCCGCGCGCACAGGGACCGGCGCGGTTACCCCGGCTTGGTTCGGCCAGGCCAAACCGAGCCGGCTCGGGCGATCCGATCCCGAGCCGGCCGAGTTTTGATTCCTTGGTCCCAATTATATAATCGGGTCTTTAACACTTCATTTGGTTACGATCCGATTCTTCTGAATTTGCTTCAGCCACGATCAGACGATTGACTTGGATTTCATCACAATGTGACTATTGGATCGCCAAGATGATCACTGCTAGTCCATTGTGTTTACTTCATGGTCACCATTACCATTTGATTGTGACGGGACCTTTGAGGGGTCTTGCCAAGCTTCTGCAAGTTTGTGCCCTTTCTGGGTGTTTCTGTCTTTTTCCTCTATCTCCTAAGTCTTTTCAGTCATTTGTTGACTTCTTGGGGTACACTTGTCAGGTCTTAGACTTTCTGGAACTTTTAGGTCATTTCTTGACCTTCTAGGGCTTTCCAAAACTTCTTGACATTTCCAGGGATTTCTGCCATTTCTTGGCAATCCCAAAACTTAGAATGGCTAGCCATAAGTCGGGCCCAGGAGAGCGCACGCCGCTTCAGAGATGCGACGTGTGTACTGCTCCACCGAGCCGTGCAAACAGTACGAGCCGGGCAGTTACCTCCCTTTGAAGGGACTTTTCTGCAACTTCTTGCCTTTAAGGAGATTTCTGTAGTTTCCTTGCCCTTCAAGGACTTTTTGCCAATTTTCTACCCTTTGAAGAGTTTTGCTGCAATTCCCTGCCTTTCTTGGGACTTCTGCAACCCTTCCATATCCAGATGTTTATGCAAATATCAGTTGCCGTGATTAGAGAACTGAAAACTTGGCCAATGTTGTCTTTTGAAGAAGTGACTCGGAGGAGATTTGCACAACATCGTATCTATGACTGTTCTTCGTCGGGAGAGTCTTCTATATGATCTTATGATTTTCTTCTTGGTTCCTCTGTTCTTTTTTCCTTGTGCAATTTTGTTTTTATCTTGTCTTTGTCTTCTTCCTCTTTGGGTTCACTTGAGTGGTAGATCTTTTTAATTTTGGCTGAGATGAAGAAAGTCTGCTAGACTCCTGGACAGTGGCAGTTGTCCTTAATTCGGGCCTTTGACCTCTCTTATGAAGAGATGCATGTGCAGGTACATGTTCTTTAAATTCTATATCTTCTGCGCATGCCTGAACTAGGCTCATCAGGATGAAACTCAGATATATCTCCCTCAACTCTTGTCTCCACCCAAGCATGTAAAGGGTGTTCTTCATTTAGCAATTCATCTACATCTATCTTAGGAACTACTTTCTCAGTTGTTTTGCCAGCTAGTTGCATGAATCTCTTGCTTTCTAACTTTTGCCTTTCTTCTTTCTGCTTCACCCTTAATGCATATTATAGTGGCACTGACAATAGACTAACTTCTCTAGCCTATCCACATCCAACCTATTATGGATTTTCGTGTGAATGAGGCTGAATGTACTCCAATTTCTCTCACATTAGTTAGAAGAAGTGGTCTGACTTGACACTCCCACAGCAACATATGTTAAAGGGTTCGTGCCTGCTTACTGGTAATTTACTTGAATCAACCATTCAGCTGTTGCAATAAAGAGTGAACATTAATCATTTTATAATGGTGAATTCCTAAATGTGATAAATTTATGATTTTTGGCAAACAATTCTCATGTAAAATAACCTGGAGTGAGCCTTCGAACTGCATATCTCGTGTCGTATGCTCCATATGTCCCAAGTTTCTTCCTATACCTCTCCACCTACAAAATGGAAGATATAACATATGTTAAATGACTGTTGCAAAATAATACATGCATACATATGCAAAAGAAAACATTCTATGCTACCTCTACCATTGCATCTAATCTCTCATTCATTGTCCTTGTTAGGCGAGTGATGACGTTCATGGTGCCCCTCATCACTTCTCCATCATTATGTACATTATTTTGTATTGAAATCTAGGGTTGAAAAATACCCTGCATATGATAAGAATTTTTCAGCATGGTATGATAAAAAATCATCCATTAATTATATTCAATAATTTACCTATAGCATGAAGATCGTGGTAGAGAGTCATCTCCCATCTCTTGTCAATGATGGCCTACCATTTTTGTATGCTTTGGGATTCCTTTCCCTCAATGTTGTTTTGCTCTGTCCATTGCCTCATACAAATATCCCATCTCATTTTTATCATCACCATCAACCATTCTAAGAACAAGTACTAGAGGCTCTATTACTTTGAGGTAGTTGGAAATTCTCTCCCAAAATCGTGCATTGCTAATTAAATCTTGTACTCGGAGAGCAACATCTTACTTTCAGGCCTAAAAGTGTTTACATGTTGCAAAAATTGCTCAGAATTAATCAACTGGCCTGCTTGATAGAAGGTTGCTTTATAGACTTTGATTTATACAAATATCTATCCATAGAACCCCATGTAGGATTATGAATATCTGAGAGTCTACCTCCACACCCTAATGCACTGGCAGCCCTACGAACTGATGTGCTCCTAGGGAGAGATCTCTTAGAGTCTTCTCTAGGCAAATGTGACCCTGATGGCACTATGCCCCTTTGTCTATCGTGTTCCTCTGCATAAGAACGCCGACTAGCACTTGCAGCTATAGTGAATTCAGGATCAGGATCATCATCATCTTCATCATCCTCAACATTGATTGGTAAACTATAACCTCTATGAATTTGTCCCCTAGAAATCTCATCTTGAAGCTATTGTTGCTACTGAGTTGTCAATAATTTTTCAGTCTTTTCCCTCTTTATATACGCTTTCATTTCATTTCTAACGTCAAGTAGACATGATGGGCATTTTGCTACATTTCTTGACATCTCAAAAGTATGCTGTTTAAGACGTTAATTACATTAATTAGACAAAATCTTTAATTTTTTAACCTTAATTAGGGTTCAATTTGGGGATTTTGGGAAAATGGATCATGTAATGCAATTGAGTCTACAAGCAAACTCTAATAAACTCAAATGACTGTATTGGACACTCAATTGCACATTAGTTACATTAATGAGACGAAATCCCTAATTTTTAAACCCTAATTCGGGTTCAATTTGGGGTTTTTAGTAATGAGGGTCATAAACATCTTATCAATGCTATTCATCTATAGATCTATAACATATTAAATATTTCCTATTTTTTTATATTTGTAAAAAAATTAAAAAAATTGTCTTGCACAACTGGCGGCGGTGGAAACCACCCTCTTTCACCCAAATAAAGATCTTTCAAGAGTTGGACAATCACCCAAAGCAAATGCAAGACTCTTCTTGGGGCACCTTAGGGCTTAGATCTGAAAATTTCAAAAAAATACAGAACAAAGAAAGAGGAGAAGAAAAAAAGATAGGAAGAAGCGGTGGTAGCAGTGTGCGGTGGCGCCGGCGCCGGTGGTAAGCCTCCTCGGAGCTCTTGCGGTGGCGGCGGCGGCGAGCGAGGAGGCCTGTAGAGGGGGGGGATGGGGGGCAGAGGGGGCGGCTTGGGTTTGGACTACTCAGGCAGCTCTCTGTCTGCACAGTCTTGATTCCTCCTTAAGGAGGTCTCTGCTGGAGCCGACCATTCCAAGCGGATCGATCCGGCCTGACTAGGGCCGACTCCATTAAAACGAGCCCCGCTTCTCGTGGAGCGCTTAGAGTCGGGCTGTGTCAGCATGACTCCACCCGATTCTGGTCGATCCACCCCGATTCCACCTTATATCGTGGGTGGGTGGTTGTCCCCACCCCTCTAAATCGGGTCGCCATAGGCCGATTCCGCTCTGAGTCGGCTTGATTTTACCATCCATGCCTGGAACTGACTTTTCTTCCTTAGTTCATAGCTTGGTCTATCATTTCCGAAGCTAACCTTCATGGCTTTATCCAGAACTTGGTTTGATATTTCATCCCTAGAACTAACTTTTCTGCCTTAGTCCAGAGCTTGGTTTGTCATTTGACTTTCTTTCGGGTTTTCATCCCCAGATATGCCTTTTCGACTTTCTAAGTTGACGGCTTGCTTCTTGGTTATTGCCTTATAAGACTTTGATTATTCAAGAATTCTTTGACCAAGTTAGCTTCTTGGCTTGGTGCTGGGTTGAAAACTAGGTAGATTGCTTTGATTGTTTAGGGCCTTTGGGCCTCCTTCTTAGTGATTCAAACATGTTCGATGCAAAATTATTGCACATAAAAGCCCCTTGCATGTGCTTTTGGACTTTGGCTTCCCGTCATGATGCCTTTTCCTGGTGAGACTTGGATACCGTCTTCCTTCATTTTCGCCTTAACTTGATGTAGGCGATGATAGGACTATTCCTTTTGCTTGAACTTCAATGCTTTGGATTACTACCTATGCACTTGAGATTTTAGGCACTCACTTTCTTTTATTTCCGCCTTAACTTGACATAATTGGCGGAGCATGTTGATGTGATTGCACAATAGGGGCATGACAGTCCCATGGCAAGATTTACTGGCTTCCATCAAGCTATATATATCGGATTGAATCCGAATACCTTTGATAATGATGTCGAGATTCATCTTTGGCACAAAGTCTAAAGATTTGAAAAATATAATTTGGATTGCAATTTGGTGTTTCAAGATCATTATACTTGGTCCCGATTATATAATCGGGTCTTCAAGATTATATTCCATCGCAGTCGGACTCTTTGAATTTGCTTCCGTCTGCATTGATTTGCTTTATGGTCATAATCACTCTTTTGATTGTAATCAAACTTTGGAGTTAACTTGATGTCTATAAAGGGCATTTCCGCACAAAGCGGGGGTATTTGTATATCTTCTAACCCTTTCTGGGTTTTGCTACAACTTTTACCCTTTCTAGATATTTTTGCAATTTTGTACCCTTTGTGGGCATTCCTTTAATTTGGCATCATTTCTTGGCATCTTCGCCATTTTTTGACATTCCCAATCATTCTGCCATTTCTTGAATTTTTGGGTGTTTCGGTCATTTCTTTGCTTTCTCGGGCTTCTGTGCCATTTTATAACCTTCACGGCTTTTCCTGCCATTTCTTGGCTTTCAGAAGTTTTTGTCATTTCTTGACAATCCCAAGACTTGAAGTGGCTAGCTATAGGTCGTGTTCATGAGAGCGCACGTTACTTCATAGAAGGACATGGGTCCCGCTCCACCGAGCCGCGCAAGTAGCATATGCCGGGCTTCTCAGTCTTTTCTTTGACTTTGTTGGATCCTTCTGCCATTTCGTGGCTTGCTTGGACTTTTCTGCCATTTGTAGGCATTTCTGGGCTTCTCTGCCATTTCTTGACATTTTATGACTTTCCTGGCCTTTCTGTCGCTTCTTGATGATCTTGGGCTTTTCTGCCATTCCTCGGCTTTTTGTCATAAGCCGAACTCAGGAGAGTGCATGCTACTTTAGGAAAGTGACGTGCGTCCACCTCCACCGAGTTATGCAAACGACATAGACTCAAGTGGCATACCAAGGGCTTGCCAGAGATATGGCGACCGGAGACTTGGCGAATGTTGTCTTTTGAAGAAGATTCAGACAACATTGTATTTGAGCCTATTTCAGGACTTCTTCATAATTTCTGTCCTTTTGGAGGACTTTTCTATACTTTCTACCCTTTTGGAGGGACGTTATGAACAAATCAGATGAAGAGCCTTACAACCGTTTGAAGGGCCTTCAGATTTCTAGAGCTCTCGAAGAGCCCACTAGCATCTTCTTCTTCTTTCTATTTGAAGAGATCTTTGGCTGATGGAGAACTTGTAGCACCTGATAAATGAGGGTTTTCATTTAATACCCCTCATAATTGCTTGATGACTACAAGAGAGATCTCCATAAACATGTGGTAAAGTTCACATGATTTTCACATGGAGAGAACACATGAACGTGTCTCGGGTAGAGTCTCCGTTTGGACAGAGTCTCCCGTATGCACATCATTTCATCCCCATAGAGTCCAACTCAACATTGAGGTTTACACATGAACATATAATGAGCATATGATCGTACCTCGAGTGGAATCTTCGCTTGGGCAGAGTCTCCACATGGAGATACGCACATATGAACATATAAACATTTCATCCCCATGGAGTCCAACTCGACATGGAGGTTTCCACATGAGCATTGACATTTTTATCTCCATGGAGTCTAGCTCGACATGGAGATCTTATAAACATTTATATTTCATCCCCCATGGAGTCCAACTCGACATGGGAGGGGATATACACAGGAGTTTCACATCGGAGACGACCCTGGCTTGTCGCGCACGAGCTCTTTATGCCGAGCACAAACACTTCACACCTTTGAGGGTCCCCCAGAGGGAGTCTTCCGCCGACTGGGCAGTAGGGGGACGAAACCCTCCTCAAAGCTCCGACCCTTTTCTCTGTTGCTCGAAGGGGGTATTTATAGGGGTTTTGCCTGGAGGGGGCATTGAGAGATAGAGAGAAGAGAGAGATCTATCCGAGGGAGGTTCCTCCAGGTAGTTGTAGAGCCTACTCGGAGGGAGGGTCTCTCCAGGTAGTCGGTTAGGGACTTCCCTATCCGGAGGGGTTTTTTCTTCTCCCCTCCTTTCTTTCTTTTATATAAATGTATATAACTTCACACCTTTGAGGGTCCCCCAGAGGGAGTCTTCCGCCGACTGGGCACTAGGGGGACGAAACCCTCCTCAAAGCTCCGACCCTTTTCTCCGTTGCTCGAAGGGGGTATTTATAGGGGTTTTGCCTTGAGGGGGCATTGAGAGATAGAGAGAAGAGAGAGATCTATCCGGAGGGAGGTTCCTCCAGGTAGTTGTAGAGGCCTACTCGGAGGGAGGGTCTCTCCAGGTAGTCGAGTAGGGACTTCCCTATCCGGAGGGGTTTTTTTCTTCTCCCCTCCTTTCTTTCTTTTATATAAATGTATATATATTTAATGGCCCCAACGACCAATTTTGGGGTCCAACAAACTGGAAGTGACTTCTAGTACACATCATTCTACCTGTTTTCCCCAAGTAATTTTTCCAATTTTGTTTGCTGTTTCAAAATAATAAGATCTCTTTTTTATCCATATCATTCTTTATACAAATTTCCTTCATCTTTTGGAAATAATTGTTAACAATTTTTACCAGTCAATGCTGTTGGGAATTGGGATTAGGTTCAAAAATAGGCCCATGGCCCAAAATGGTATACAGAGGGCCCACATGGGCCAAATCAGTCAATTTTGCCCACTGTGGAACGCAAAATTTTTTCTTTCTTTATATATATATTTTGTATTTTCTTTCCTTTCGACGCATGGATATGCGTCTTGGAGTTGCGTTTCAGGCGTGCCAGACTGTTTACAGGAAACAGACAAAAATTTTATTTATGAGGGGCATTATGTGTAAACCCTGAGCCCTTGAGCATTTTAAGTTTATTTTCCGCGTGCGTCCGTATGTTCAGGCGATTGGAGTGGTCATGTACTGGACCGTTCCCCACCGGCCGGAGTCGGTGTTTCATTTACATCGAGTGAAAACTCGAATACCTTCGATGCGATATGTTTGTTAAAAGACCTTATGTTAGAATTTAAGGAAATAGACGACAAGTAAATTTCCACAAATATCTTAAATGCATTTATGACATTTGTATTTTCGTCCTCAACAGGGTGTTTGTGCCTCTGTTGGGCGTTTACATCACATGACATTTGTATTTACATCCGCAACGGGGTGTTTGTGCCTCCGTTGAGCGTTTACACAATATGATATTTGTATTTACGTCCTCAACGTTGTGTTTGTGCCTCCGTTGGGCGTTTGTACAATGTAACATTTACATGTACGTCCACAACGGGGTGTTTGTGCCTCCGTTGGGCGTTTGTACAACATGCCTCTACGTGTGCTATTTTAAAACACCAGAGGACTTATGTATAAAATATCGAGTCTTATATAATGACCTGCGGTGTCTTGGCACGGACGGAGCACAAGGGGCCCGGCGCTCGTGCAGACGGACAAAGCTTGTTCCCTTCCTTCGAACTTCCGAGGTCGGAGGGACAGACAGGCCAAAGGTACGTCCTGCGAACTCTTCAGGGGAGTGTGGGAACAAACGAGCGAGAGAACATCGCAGTGAAGGAATGGCCGGGGGTGCTCTCGGATTTGCGTGCTTCAGAGATCCCCTTGGAGTGTGTTGTTTCATTGTTTCTTTCGAACCCGTTTATCTCAGGTGTTCGAAATTAGCAAATCCTGAGGCTATTCATGGGGCTTTACGGTCATTTCTCGACCTTTCCGGGGATTTTCGGTCGTATCTTGACCTCCCGGAGCTTTCGGCCATGTCTCGACATGTACAAGGGTTCTTGCCGTTATTTGACAATCCCAAGACTTGGAGCGGCATGCCGTAAGCCGGGCCCAAGAGAGCGCACGCCGTTTCATAGAAACGGCGTCCCGCTCCACCGGGCCGTGCAAACGGCATGAGCCAAGCCTCTTAGTCATTTCTTGATTTTTTTGAGTGGCTTCGGGTATTTCCGTCATTGGTTGATTTTTTCGAATGCTTGTGCCACTTATCGGTCTGCTTAGACATCCTCGCCATTTCTTGGCTTACTCCGACATCCCTATCATTCCCTGGCTTTTTGGGACATTCTTGACAGTTCTTGGCTTTCTGGGACATCCTGGCCGTTTTCTGGCTTCGTGGGACATTCCTGCCAGTTCTTGGCTTTCTGTGGCATCCTAGCCGTTTTCTGGCTTTCTGGGACATCCTTGCCATTTCCTGGCTTTCCTGGACGTTTCTGCCATTTCCTAGCTTTCTGGGACATCCCTGCCGTTTTCTGGCTTTCTGGGACATTCCTGCCATTTCTTGGCTTTCCCAGACATCCTGGACGTCTTCTGACTTTCTGGGACATCCTGGCTAGTTCCTGGCTTTCCCGAGCAACTTTGGCAAGTGGGGTTAACCCAAGCCCGACCCAAGAGAGCGCATGCTGCTTCAGAGAAGTGACGTGAGTACCGCTCCACTGAGTCGTGCCAACGGTATTCTCGCCTTGAGCTCTGTCGTCTTTGGAATTTGCCAGAGGCTTCGTGCCATTTTTTGGACCGACCAAGGACTTCCATGTAATCTTCGAACTCCGTGAGGGTTTACATGTGGTTTTCCCCTAAACCGGAGTGTTTCTGCTATTTTTCAATGGCAGGGGCATTCCCGCAAATTTCCCCACAATCGGGACATTTATGCAATTTCTGCACCTTTCCGGGGTCTTTCTGCAATTTTCTGGGCAGCAGAGGGACTTCCTTGCAACTTTACACCCTTTGGGGACTTTTCTGCAATTTCCAACCCTCTAGGGGCGTTTCTGCATTTTTCCCCATAAACTGGGATATTTCTGCAATTTTCTGCTCTTCCCGGGGGCCTTTATGACATTTCCCACAAATCGGGGACTTCTGTGCAATTTCTCGGACAGCAGGGACATTTCTGTCATTTTCTCAGAAGCAGGGGTATCCCTGCAAGTTTTCGGACATTTCTGCCATTTTCTCCTTCACGGCAATATTTTTGTAATTTTCTGGGCATATCCATAATTTTCCGGGCTGCAGGGCATTTCTGCAAGTTTTGGACAACGGGGCGTATGTGCACTTTTATATACACATACACAAAGTTTATATTCCCCGGGGGGCTTTGTGTAAATTTTCACAAACTTGGGCCCCACATGGAGGGTCTTCACATGAAGAACAAACATGTTCCCCCCCCCCCCCCCCCCCAAGGGAAACTTCATCTCCCAGCCAGGCAGGAGAACCCCAGGAGAGTCTGCCCCAGAATTTTTTTTTCGCCGAAGTCCCAAAGCGAGAGCGCCAGGGACGAGCTTGAGAGGAAGCGCGGGGGGTCTGTTTTTGCTCAGATCCGGGGGTTTCTTCTGCCCCTACCCCGGTATTTATAGGGCGCGGGTGGCCCTTGGCTGGCCATGGCCGCCGGGTGCCCATGGCCGCCGGGCCAGCGCGCAGGACGCCCGGCGTGGGTGGGCCCCGCTCGGGAGTGGCCTGGCGGGGGTGCCCGCACGGGTGGCCCGGCACTGGTGTCCCCGCGGCCAAGGCGCGCGCGCGAGCGGGCTCCGCGCGGTGCCTCGGAGCGGGTGGCTTGGCGCGGGTGTCCCCGCGTGCAAGGCGCGCATGCGAGTGGGCCCGCGCGGGTGTCCCCGTGCGCAAGGCGCCCGCGCGAGCGGGCCCCGCGTGCCAAGCCCCGACGGGGGTGGCACCGGCGCGGGTGTCCCCGCGCGCGGGGCGCCCGGCACGCCTCTTTTTGGGGTATTTTTATTATTTATTATTAAAATAAATAAATAAAGAAATGGTGTGAACACCCACTTAGGAGTTAAGGGTGTGAAAGGATACCTATCTGGTTGAACAGCAGTGCATCTGTATCATTAACAGCATTTAAAGAGATGGTGTACCATTACCATTTTCCTTCTTGTTATTTTGTTTCCCATTTTCTCAGAAATTAGTATCAGAAATAAAGGTTAAAATTAAATTGTTAGTTTTAGAGATATGTTCTTTCATGCTTGAGTCCTTGGGTTTATTTATGCTTTTGTCTCTATTTTCCTGTGTTTTGAGGAATGCCCTAAACATTTGTATGTTGGGCTTATCCCGGAAAGGAGACGAAGGTGTCACATCAGGGTCCATGAAATCTTTCTCCTGTGGACCTGTAACAGTTAACTTACCAGCATCAGGTGTGAGAAGTTTCTTGATTTCACCCAGCTTCATACACTGTCTTCTCCTGTGTCTAAGAGATCTCAGTATCATGTAGCATTACCAGATTCTTGGTCAACAAGCGATGAATGCCTGGAACACTAATGATAAGAGATCAGCCTAGTTTCTTGTTTTGTGTTGAATCCTTTAGTTTGACATAAAATCCCTTAATTCATTCTGTTTGAATAGTCCCACATAGAAAAGGGACAATATATCTCGTGTTTATAATAGTGGTGCCCTCTCCACTCATCACCTTGTTTTCAGTTGGAAGGTACAGCCCAATATTAAAAATTTAACATGGTGTTAGATCCCAAGGTATGATCTGGGCTGTGCAACCCTTGTTTATGGTCCATGTGACAGAGCTTCCTACATGTCAGGGGTTGTTTTAGAATAGTCCCACATTGAAAAGGGAGAATATATCTCGTGTTTATAATAGTTGTGCCCTCTCCGCTCATCACCTTAAGATTTTGAGTTGGAAGGCCCAATCCAATATTAAAAATTTAACACATTCAAAACCTCTTATATAGCTACCTGTCAGTTAAAAACAGCTGGAGGGCGAATAAGTAGTTGAGGAACTACCACTATATTATGGTAAAATTTGTTGACCTCTCTCTCTCTCTCACTCTCATCCTACAACTACAAGCAAGGACGCTTGGCAGCTTGCCTCATGAGTGGAGACTAATGGAACAGCAGTGACCTCCAAGTGAAGGAACTGGCAGACTGGGTGTCTCAGAGACTCAGACACATGTTCAATGGAGCTTTGTCATCACTTGACTAGCTTGGAGTAGGGAGGGAACTATTACAACCAAGGGAGACAGGGGTGGGGGGTGGGGAAAACAGAATGAAATAGAGGAGACGGGGGAATCCAAACAGGAAAGTTACAAAGAATAAGAGTTCTGGGAGCAGTGTACAGTGGTGTGGGCCATCTGTCAGGGGTATGAACATACTCTGTGCCGAGGGTGGAAACAGTGGGCTGGCGAAGTTGAGCACTGGCGGAGGATGGTCCAGTTGGCAGCCAATGGGGAAGGTGGTCTGGCAGGGCCAGCAGGCAGTGGGGTGAGCTCTAGAACTGAAAGTAGAAACTGAGGCTGGTTGGGTTGTGGTAGTGTGATTCTGTGCTGTGTGGGCAATGGGCAGAGCGCAGGGCAATGGTGGCCACACTGGCACAGCAAAGGCCAGTGTCTTGATGGTTGTGATGTTGGTGGCAGTGGAGCAGCTTGTCATGGACCAGGTGGCGACATCAGCTCCTGTTGCAGCATGGGTTCAGATGGGGAGGGGGGGACAGGGTGGTCTGCTGGTGAGCTGCAAGGACCAAAGCATAAACAGTAGCATGATGTCCACCAGATGAGAGCAGTGCTGGTGGCAGGTGGGCTCGGGGGCATGAGAAGTGGAGTAGGGGAAAAAGAGGAAGAGGAGGAAGAAGGAATGAAGAAGAAGATCTTGCATTTTCTGAGATGTGGATGGGGGAGATGAGTAGAATGCAGAGGTGGCCGGAGAAAAGTAGGGCTAACAAAGAAAAAAGGGAAAGTGGAAGGTTGTAAGTGCTGGTGTGGAAAGATATAACAACAAAAAGGGGTGAATAAAAAATAGAAAACAAAAGTGTCAGGGGAGTAGATATGGTGACTCTGGTAAAATAAAAGGAAAGAGAAAGTACAAGAGGTGGATGAGTGGTTCAGCAGAGGCAAGAAGATTACCGACAGGGAGGCCTTTTGCCTTACTCTTTGACAGAAACTGGTGGTTCAGCAGAGGCAAGAAGATTACTGAGGACAGGGAGGCCTTTTGCCTTACTCTTTGACCGAAACTGGTGGACAGTGCCCATGGGTATAAGTAAGATTCCTATTTCATGCAAACCGTTTCTCCTAATGGGAGTAGACTGCTATATGCCATATGCGTAAGTATACTGCTACACATAGACTCTGACCTTTGAAATTTGAAAACCAACTGTCCTAGACACAAAATGACTCATCATATAGCCACTCTTGGGAGTGGGAGACCCTTGGGCTAAGCTACCTAATAAGTACTATGGTGAATTTTTTTTTTCAAAAAGAGTTTTTTTTTTTTTTGCATATCAGTCATATCTTAGCTAATTCCAATAATTTCCTATAATCTTGGAGATTCTGAATAACTCCTCCCTCAAATTATTTTTGTCATTAGTTTCCGTTGAAGAAGTCCTCCTTAACTCTAGTTAGAGTTAACTCTTGTTTAGAAATAACCTATATGCCCCCCTCTATTAGGAAAACCACCCCTTCCACTTCTACTGT
Source organism: Colocasia esculenta (assembly GCA_014218235.1). Lineage (NCBI taxonomy): Eukaryota > Viridiplantae > Streptophyta > Magnoliopsida > Alismatales > Araceae > Colocasia > Colocasia esculenta. The sequence goes on from CM024766.1 coordinate 29,042,787, forward strand.
ATACTGCAGCACTCCCACTTCCCCTAGGCTAGCGGCAGCAGAACCCCCTGCCAACAAACAAAGAAGTCCTCCTTGTGGGTCTTGATGGTGATCTCGGAGGTGGGTAGGTGACGTAGGTGAACATCCACCCCTTCACGATCTTGTCGTCAATGAGGAAGTTTTTGAACTGGTCAATGACACCATGCTCAACTTGTTGGCGCAAGAGGAGCAGGAGCCCATGCAGCATGAGCAAGGTAGGTCCACCTCCTCCTCCTCTGCCTAGTCCAGCACGTAGACACTGAACTCCTTCACCCTTCTCTCCTCTCTCTGTCTCTGTCTCTGTGGTGCCCCAGACCCCTTGACAAGGCTGCAGCAGCCCACCCCGCCTCCTGCCCTGTGTCCTGCGGAACCCCCATTCCTCACCAGATCCCCCCACCCACCATGTGCAGCCCTGCCCTTCTCGAATGGATGCACCCCCTGCTCCGTAGAACCCCTCTACCCAGGTCGGGTGCCACCCCTACCTTCTGGATTGCCCCGCCTCCCATGCATGGCTGTCCTGCTCGACCGGACACACACCCTGCGCCATAGCACCCGTCCACCCTGGCCCGGATGCCACCCTTGCCCACTGGATCCCCCCACCCCCCAGCACCCCTGCTCTGCCCGGTGAGTTCAGCCTCCAGAACCCCCTGCTCGACCAGACACACCCCTGGCCCATAGAACCCCTCCCCTGGAACCCTGCCAGGCCAGACGCCACCCTTGCCCACTGGATCCCCCCCACCCCCTTCTGGAGCCCCTGCCCTGCCCTGGTAGGATAGCCTTGTCGTGCAGAAAGCCTTGCTTGCTGCCTGCAACACCCCCCCCCCCCCCCCCCCCCCCCCCCCATCTCTCTTTCCCGGCCTCATCGGAACCCACCACGCATCCCCTGCGCTGCCCTGGCTGCCACCCCTGCCCTGCCAAAACTACCAAACACCCCCCCTCCCCCTTCTGAGAATTTTATAGAATGTTGCTATTTTTGGATGCAACTAACTAGAGGGACTTATTTTGAACGCAATATGATTTGAAGGAGTTATTTGAAATTTCTAAGATTTTGGTCAGACCAAGGTTCGACGCATCTGGGAATCTGGGCAAATCGGGTTTTTCCTGATCCGTCACGATTCGCCTGAATCGGGCTGATTCGCATGGGAATCGGATGGGAATCAGGTGAATCGGGTTTCTCCTGATTCGATCCAATTCGGACGAATCGGACCGATTCAATCCGCCACGCCAAACCATAGGTCAGACTACTCTCCCAAACATTTGAGGGATTGATATGTAAGAAACCCCAAAAAAGACTCAAACTACTCTCCCAGTCAGACTGTCAGAGTGCACTCAGCTCATAAGTCTGGCAGCACTGGTACACTTTTGCTGGGTCACACCTCTTGGTGGGCCCACCATCCCCATCATTGGTGCACTGATCCTTCATCACTACCATGGGAAAACTTTCCTGTGGGTGCATTTCATGTAGCATGGTCAGTAACTGCTATTGTTATCATTTCTGATTCGCTGAAGCTGTTGGTGTCATGATTGTCATTGCCATCCAATAAATTCACTTTGTTGAGCTAGTCCTAACAGTTGCTGCTAACATCATGTTTTATACACATATATTAATAGTATGATATATGTAATTGCAATATATTTCTTTTGCATTTACCTGTAGATGTTGGACCTTGGAGAATGGAGTTGACCCATTTTCCATAAAGTTGGTTTGACTATTTAGTTTTTTTTTAGATGATGGTGAGGAATCTCTCCTCAACCCCTTTTGATTGTATCAACTCTATTGAGTTAATAAATTGGTACTTTGGTAGTGCAATCCGTCTTTTTCAAGAAAAAAGTATGGTATATAGTATTCACATATGTACATACATATATAAGATATGTACAGTCTCATGCTGGTTGATGTCAGCACTGTACAGTCGCTGCCAACATCGTTCATATATGCATCATGCATATATGTATGTGTTTTGTGTTTGGCAGGGGGCTTCATGGGAAAAGAAAACAGACGACGTTGGCATTCTTGGCCACTGGTTTACTTACTTTCCCCACACATTTACTTTGTTTTCATCAAGCGGTGCTAATTCATGCGCTGGATCCTTCCTCACCGTGATCGGCATGTTTACGTCGGAGAAAATACGACCACCCTCGATTCAATATCAACCCTTAATAGAATCTTGCGTTCATGACTCCCCTTTGAGCTCTCCCACATCATGGGCCCACATGAGATCCATTCGTCACATTTGGACAATTCAATTCATCACATAGTTTTTTAATAAACAAAAATAAGTATTTACGTAATTATAGATGTTTCTGGGACTGAACCGCGATTTTTAGATATGCAGTTACTCCCCATTCCATATGGCACAAATACTTATTTTTAGTCATCTTAATTAATAGAATAATACGACATAAACTCATTTTCTTACATTTCATGCTCATAGAAGGACATGTATACAATTACAATACTTTGGGGCACATAAACAGTTAAAGGAGGGTTTTTTAAACCCACCCTTGCACTTGCAGCATCACACACACAGACCCTCTCTGTTTTCCTCTCCTTTCGAAATTCTGCAAGCACCAAGATGGCTCCAAGGAAATGCAAGGTATGTCCTTTGGCCTTCCCCTACCCCTTCATATATAGGGGCACAGACTTTGAATGGGCCGATGGGGAAGTTCCCCCATGAATCAAAGTTCCCCATAGGGGGAAGTTCCCCGGTGAGAAACCTCCCTGCCTGTGCTTCGGGAAGTTCCCCACCTGCACAGGGGAACCTCCCTAACGGCGCGGGAGGGGGGAACCTCCCCGCGGCTGTGTGGGGGGAAACTCCCTGCCGTGCATGTGGGGGAACTTCCTCGCCGCTGAGCAGGGGAACCTCCCCGTGGCCATGTGCGTGCGCGGGGGGGGGGGGGGTGGGGTGGTGTGGGTGTTGGAGGGACCTCCCCGCCGCCGGTGCGTGGGGGGAACCTCCCCGCCGACACTGGTGGGGAACATCCCCACTGGCTAGGCAGGTGGGGAAGTTTCCCCGGTGGGGAACTTTCCCTTGTGGCCCCACTCTTCTCTTTATAAATGAAGATCCTTGGCCCACTTGTCCTTTGGTTGGTACGATTGTTGGAGAATCTCTGTGAGTCTGGAAGTACTCTGCTTGTGCGTCTTTGCCGCAGTTCTTGTGTTTGGCTTCCGTCTATTCCCCTGACACAAGGTCTTGGACTGAAATAACTTATTTTAACAGAAAATAATTTCTTTTGCTCTCCCTTAATAATTTTTTGGGTACAACAGTGTACATACAATTAAAATAAAATTATCTATTTAACATCATATTCTAAAATGTTATTTTAATTAAATGATATATTTCAGTTAAATATATAGGTCTATCTCTCTATGTATATTTTTCTAGGGTATTTGATACTTTGTTCACATTTATGCAAGCTATTTCATTTTTTTGCACCTCTTTTGGTCTTTTTTGGATATTCAAATAGTTGAATTCTTGTTACAAGAGCCATTAGTCCAAGGATCACAGAATCAGCTGATCCGGAGCAGAATCGTCCCTGTCCTATCCAGGGGCCCAATCCGATCCCCCTTTCCATGATTTAGTCCAGAACTGGGTATTGACAAGGAATTATGTCCCACATTAGTGTTTGGTGATGCCACCCACTAACTTGGGTTGGCCGTTCATTCCAGACTTCCAGTGACATGGTATCATATCCAGCCCATACCCAATATGACGTTCCTATTTTCAGTCATGTTCTGACCTCGTCCATTGTATCTCATGTGCCAACTTGTGGCATTTGAGTCTTGCATTATAAGAAAATGGATCTCTTCACTCATTGCCAATTGGTTTTGAGTTGAAAGCTCTAACATTGTATCAATGGCTACATCATATATCAGGTTCCGTTTCTGGCCTTGTGGCTCCATACAGTGCCATTTGTTATAATGCTTCACTTAATTTTGTCGTATGAAGGGTAGCAAAAGTTGTTTACTTCCGCATCCTGTATTCATGTGCCAGTTCATGCCCATTGCAGTTCTTATTGAACCACTCCATCTACTAACTTGAGTTTTGGGTTGTCAGTTCAGTAACTTCAGTTACTAACATTTCTTTCACCATTTGTCTCCATTTTCCACTTGGGCTGCTCCCATATTGTCTTCATTGCTTCTCCATTCAAATTGTCATCCCCAAGGTCATAGTTGTCAAGAATCTCAAGATGACCCAAGGTGTTATTGGGGTTGAATTGTCAAGAAATTTAAGAGGAAAATAATCTAATGACTTTGTTCAAGACAGTCGTAAGGAACTATCAGCACCCCCTTGCTAGTACAGTGAGTACACATAGGCTGCTAGATTCAGTTGTGTGCCTGTCAAGTTCATCTGATGCTTTCCTTCATTCAAGTTTACACATTTTTTTTTTTGTGATCCTCAGCACCCATGTTACCCAAGACCTCTGCTAAGTTCAGATATGGTAAATGATTAAAAATAGCTGAAATCCTTTTGATGTATTAGCTTAAGCATACTATATAGTTTGTTCTCTCTTCCATTATTTAAATTTGCTACTCATGATTTTATTTATGTGTTCTGACTATTGTTGCATGATTTTCCAGGTTATGCGCAAACACCAGAAATATTTCCCCATAATAGATAAAACGAATGGCAAGCTGCTACCATTCTTTATTGCAGTGAGGACACTTTTTGCATGTCACTTCCTTTGAACCCTAAAAAAACTCTCTGCTATTGCTCTTAGGCCACCAGGACGAGTCTTACAAATCACTAATTCATGGATTTGCCCCCCTTTTCCAGGTGGCAAATGGTATAGTTAATGCTAAGGTTGTGAAGAAAGAATGAGGCTGTACTCAGGTTAGAAATTGCTTCATTTTATTCACACTGTTGTCTTATATTTTTTTTAAGGTTACCTTAAAAAAAAAGAGTAGAACATTACAAAGAGAAGGTAAATCTTATTTCCGGCCAAGCCGCAGTAGAAGTAGAAAAGAAAATCTACAGAAAGAAAAAGAGGAGGAAAAGATAACCAGAGGAGGAATACAAGCCACAACCCTAAGATCCCTACTGAGATGATGGGAAAGTCAACCAGGTCATAAGAAAAAATTACCCAGGATCTGAGCTTATCAAATATCTGCTTGTAACTATGATCCGCACCTTGGACACTACACTATTCCTCCGCCCACCTGAGCATGGAAGGGGGGGGGGATTGATTCCTACCCAGGTCTCCTTAGGGCAATCCAATTCCAGGGGGCTAGGCTGTTGGTTCACCTGACTTCTGGCTGGATTGACTGGAATTGGGACGACTTGGTGTGGGATTGGGGTGATCCAAATGATGGATTTTTTTTTTTTCCCTTCAGTCTGCATTGGAGTGTATCAAGCAGAATCGCCGTATTGTATGGTATTGGTCGATATGGGCGTGCATTGGCCCCAATACAGGCCAATCCTGCCCAATACTGGGCGATCCGGACTTTCAGCAGATTGTATCCAAGGCAATAATCCTGAGCCCTTCTGATTCTTCCTTCCCTGTACCTGAGGGCTCTGTTTCCCATGTGAAGCGCCGATTTGAATTCAGTGGAGAGGCTTCTCTCATTCCTTTGCCATCATATTGCCTGAAGTATGGTTGCAAGGATAGAATCCCACACTTCCTGTCTGCTGGGGCCTGGGGGTATGCTCTGGGTCCATCACACGAGAAGTGCCTGGATCCCATTGGTCATGTAGTTCTCCATATGGAAGCATTGGCAAACATTTTCCTGATCACATTGATGATGCCACAGGAACAGAACAGATGAGATATGGTCCTTCTACAGCCCACAGAAAATACAGTTAACATTAGGAGGTTAACCAAATTCTTGATGCTGTCCATTGTAGGCATCCTTCCATGTGCAGTTTTCCATGAAAGTTCTGATCTTAGAGGAAGCCTATAGTCCAAACCATGGTTCAAAACACTCGGCCGGATCGTGATGGGATTGGCCGAGTCGCTCGGTTTTGGCCTCCCGATCCGAGCCGGGTAACTAGCCGGTCCTTGCACGAGGATCGGACCGCTCGGCTGGGCTCGGCCGGCTCGCCGAGCCGGCCGATCCGCCGATCCTGTTCAACCTTGTCATGGGTTGAGTCCAGGCCAATCCCAGCTGAGTTCAGGCCGAGTCCACTGCGATTTTAGCCTTATTTACCTGAATATCATTTAAGTAAATGATTTCATTTACTTAAGATATTACATGTAAATAAGGAAGTACCCCCCATTTGAATCCAATAAAATATCAAAAAATCACTATCACTTACCAATAAAAGTCAACTCTCCCCACCGAAGAAGAAAATCGCGATTTCGTTGATTTTAGCGAAATGTAACTTTCTAATCTCTCATAATTTTAGCTTATCTAAAATTTGATAATCAAATAAGCCATATGGAACACTAAAAATCTAAAGTCCGGTAAAAAATTAAACGTGCATATGACTTCTCCAAGGGAGCCACTCTCCTACTGACAACACTTAGTCTGCTTGAGACCTCTCAGATTTGGTCAAACCTAAGCTATCATTATCTAAACTCATGAGATTTTCACTTTTTAATTGAAAAGAAATTAGAAAGTGACAATTCTCATGACTTTTGAGTGATGATATTTTCAGTTTGACCAATCCTGAGGTCTCAAGCAGACTAAGTGTTGTCAGTAGGTGAGTGGCTTCCTTGGAGAAGTCATATGCACGTTTGACTTTTTTTACCGACTTTGGTTTTTGTGTTCCATATGGTTTATTTGAATTATCAAATTTTTAGATATGCAAATTATGAGAGATTAAAAGTTAGCATTTCGCTAAATCAACGAATCACGATTTTCTTCTTCGTGGGAGAGTTGACTTTTTATTGGTAAGAGATATGATTTTTTTTGATATTTTTATTGGATTCAAATGGAGGGTACTTCCTTATTTACATGTAATATCTTAAGTAAATGAAACTACAAATATAACATTTACTTAATGATATTCAGGTAAATAAGACCTGAAATCGCAGTGGACTCGGCCTGAACTCAGCCTATATAAGATATACATCTGTATAATGGGCCGATCCACCCACCCCTGGCTCAGCCGGCTCGGCCCGGCTCGGCCGGCCGGGGTTGGGATCGCCGGGTCGGATCGGTTTTGGGCCGACCGATCCGATCCCGATCCCAGGGTTTTGAACCTTGTCCAAAAATATTGAACCACCAAATTCAAGTTCCACCATCATTAATCAATCTGGAACAAGGTCTAGCTGAGAATAATCCTCTCCGATCCTCCTGTTGTCGATTAATATTAACTTGACTGAGTGTAGAGTGCAGTTGGATATTTTCCAAGGCTTCTAAGTTCTCTAGGTCCCTCCTAGATGATGAACCCTAATGTTCATGCCCTGTGAGAATATAGATTTAAGCAATTTCTTCTTAAACAATGAAAGCTTGTAAATATTCTCAACTTGCTGGACAGTGGAATTGGACAGCACTAAGTGTCTTGTAATAAAATTTTTTCACCATTTCCGACATGAAATTGTTGTAGATATCCTGAAAAATATTGACGCATTGAATATGAACCTCCAAATTGAAGAGACATCATTCCTATTATTAAGATTAAAGTTCCCTGTCCCTCTAAGCCTGAAGTATTTTAATCCTAACAATCCTCTCCTACAGTGTATTGGAGCCATCCCCAAATTTCTATAACCACTTCACCATCATAGCACGATTGAATACTTCTAAAGGAATTAGCCCTACCACGCCCTCCTCCCACATCCCCATCCCCACACCCAGCCCTTTCCTCCTGCCCAAAAGGAGTACTTCTAATGCTCTCAGTACACCTTATCACTGACTTTGAGATCTTCAATATGGCAGCATGATAGTTAGCTAGAGATGGCAAGATCACTTTTGACAATACACACATCCCTCCTGCTGAGAAAAATTTAGCTCTCTACCCTTCAAGTCTGTTGTTAAATTTCTTTATGTAAGGGTCCCAATCCTTCATCTTGATTGCCCTATCAGAAAGTGGTAGTCCAAGGTATTTGTTAGGGAAGTTGGAAGTACTGCAGTCTAGTTAATATTAGCGATATCCTGTGCTTCTTGTCTGTTCAGCCCAACTTCTATGATCTCCAACTTCTCAAAGTTGATTCTTAAACTCATTATGCATTTCACAAGTGCAAACAATCACTGCACATTTCTCAGTTTTTCCCCGTCGCTGGAGGTGAATATCAAGGCATCAACAGCAAATTGGAAGTGAGATGTGCATAGACCCATTCACTAACCCCTCTCTCAGAGCTCTATGCCAAAGACTACTAAGGATCTTGCCAACAAGGAGAAAGATAAGCGTGAAATAGGATCCCCTTGTCTCAAGCGGTGATCACAAAGCCATCTGCCTGGCGACTAGAAGGGCCTATTAGTCAGCTCAGGGCCCCAGGCCCTAGCCGCCTAGGCAGATCCCAACTCAACTAGTTCTGCAATGTCTTGTTTAGCATGTTTTATTTCTGTAAATGACTTTTATGCCCTTGTTTAAGTTACATGTTTGATTATATTCCAACTGCCCTTTTTTGTCTTTTCGTTCCTCCACTTGCCAACCATACATGATCATCATCCTTCCACAAATAGGACTCCAAGTCTGATTCCAGTTTGGGGGCTTTAAATCAAGTCCCTTTATTTAATCAAATAGTTTTTTATGATGCTTATGTCTTTAGATGTGAAAGGCATATAACTCAATATTATCCATTAGCAGGAGGCATGCATAAGAGAATAGAAAAAGAAGAAACCCTAAAAAAACAACTGACTTGGACTTGAGGCACCCGACCCACCACCTAGTCAGTCCAACTAGTCAGTGAGGTGGTTGTCTGACTTGGGCTGCTGTGGAATGCGGAATATGGTGTGTTTTTTTTTAATATCTTTTCTTTCCGACGCCATGCGAGCGCACGTGCGTCGTCTTAGATTTGCTTTTTTTCATTTCGGGCGTGCCAGACTGTTTGCAATAAACAAAGAAATTTATTTATTTTTTTTATTTTTTTGTGTGAGGTGCATCGGGTATAAACCCTGAGCCCTCGAATATTTTATATTTATTTCCGCGCACGTCTGTATTTTCAGGCGATTGGAGTGGTCGTGTACTGGACCGTTCCCCACCGACCAGAGTCAGTGTTTCATTTACATCGGATAAAAACCCGAATACTTTCGATGCGATATGTTTGTTAAAAGACCTTATGCTGAAATTTAAGGAAATAGACGACAAGTAAATTTCCACAAGCGTCCTCAAATACGCTGTATTTATGACATTTACATATATGTCCTCAATGGGATATTTATGCCTCCATGGGCGTTTACATCAACTTGCCTTCGCACGTGTTATTTTAAAACACAGAAGGACTTATTTACAAACTTCCGGGTCTTATATATATTGACCTGCGGTGTCTTCTTCCTCGACGTCGTAAAGCACGGACGGAGCACGGAGGGGCCCGACACATGTGCAAATACGGATGGAGTACGGAGACAGGTATTTCTTCTCTCTCTCTCTTCTTCTTCGAGCTTCCGACAACGACCAACCGGGGGGGGTGTTTCATTGCTTCTTTCGAACCCGTTTATCTCAGGTGTTCGAAGTTAGTAAACCTGAGGCTATTCATGGGGTTTTATGGTCATTTCTTGACCTCCCGGGGATTTCCGGTCGTATTTTGATCTCCCGGGGCTTTTCGGCCATATCTCGACATGTACAAGGGTTCTTGCCGTTATTTGACAATCCCAAGACTTGCAGCGGCCTGCCGTAAGCTGGGCCCAGGAGAGCGCACGTCGTTTTCATAGAAAAGGCGTGGGTCCCGCTCCACCGGGCCGTGCGAACGGCATGAGCCAGGCCTCTCGGTCATTTCTTGACTTTTGTGAGTGATTCCGGGTATCTCAGTCATTGACTAGCTTTTCCAGATACTCCTGCCATTTGTTGGCTTGCTTGGGCTTCTCCGCCATTTGTTGACATTTTCCGAGAATACCTAGTGTCTCCGCCTTCAAGTCACACCCAGGAGAGCGCACACCGCTTCATAGAAGTGACATAGGTCCCGCTCCACTGGGTTGGACAAGAGGCACAGAGTGCCAGGCTATCTTTGCCATTTTCCGCGTCGTAGGGACATATCCACAATTTTCCAGGCACATGGATATTCCTATAATTTTTCAGGACAACAGGGTATTTCTGCAAATTTCCGGACATTTCTGCAATTTTTCGGGGGTAGCGGGGGTGTTTCTGCCATTTTCCGGGCAGCAGGGGTATATGTGTACTTTTGATGTACACATACACAAACTTTATACTCCCGGGGGGTTTTATGCAATTTACACAAACTTAGGCCCATGGATGGGGCATATGTGTAATTTTACGCATATGCACAAACTTTTTCTCCCCAGGGGCCTTTGTGTAATTGTACACAAACTGGGGCCCACATGGGGGTCTTCATATGAGGAACAAACATGTTCACCCCCCCCCCCAAAGCAAGGATGGGAAAGTCGGCCGACTCGGAGCGGAGTCGGCCCTGGCGACCCGACTTGGGAGGGGGAACACCGACCCACCATAGGGCTAGGTGGATCGGGGGTGAGTCGACCGAAGTCGGCCCGACTCGTCGCGACTCACCCCGTCTCGGCCCGACTCTACCCCGCTCCACTCAGTCCTGGCCGCTTCTACTGGAAGCGGGAGCCAGGATCCGCAGAGTCGGCCTTAGTCGGCCGGATCCGCCTGGAGTTGAAGTCGACTCCAGGCGGATCCAGCCCTACTAGGGCCGACTCCGCGGATCCCTCCATAAGGAGGGTCGGCAGTCACGGGACTGGGCAGTCCCGAGACCCCCCTTCTCAGCCCCCTTCACAGCCCCTGCCCCCCGTCCCCCCGCCGGAGCTACTCTCCCTCGCCGCCGCCGCTGCCGAAGCTCCGAGGAGGGTCGCCGCCGACCACCGCCGTCGGCGAGGCTGCACGCCGCCACCGCCGCTACTGCTCCTTCCTCTCTCTCTGTTCTCTTCTCTCTCTTCCTTGAGGTGAGTTTTTTTTAAAATTTTTAAAAAATCTAAAAAAATAGGATCTATAGCATATTTAACATTTCCTCGACTCTCATTCTCCAAAATCCCCAAATTGAACCCTAATTAGGGTTTAAAAATTAGGAATTTTATGTCCATGAATGAAAGTAATGTGCAATTGAGTGTCTAATAGAATTATTTTAGTTGATTAAAGTTTGTTGGTAGAGTCAATTGCATTACATGGTCTATTTTTCCCTAAAATCCACAAATGACCCTAATTAGGGTTTAAAAATTAGGGATTTTAGGTCATTAATATAATTAATGTGCAATTGAGTGTCCAATATAGTCATTTTAGTTGATTAGAGTTTTTATGTACATTTAATTACATTGCATGACGCTTTTTTCCCAAAATTTCTAAATTAAACCCTAAATTAGGAATTTGTGTAATTAACGTGCAATTCAATTGCATTCTTACACAGGAATATGGCACATCAAGAATATGAAGAGCAAGAGGTGGAGCAGGCCATTGATCCTGGTTGGGCTCATGGTACTCTTCTTGATGCACGACAGAAAAAAGTCAAATGTAATTGGTGTTCAAAGGAGATGTTTAGAGGCATATATCGCCTTAAAACATCTTACTGGGATTGCTGGAAATGTTTCAAAATGCTCATCTTGTCCAATGGAAGTTGGAATGAAATAAAAGTATATATGAAGGGTAAAAAAATAGAAAAATTATTGACAACTCAGCAGCAACAACAACTTCAAGATGATATTTTTGGGAGACATATCGTAGGGATTATACTTTACCAATCAATGTGGATGATGATGATGATGATCCTGATCGTGAGTTTACTGCAGCTGTATGTGCTAGTCACTGTTCTTACGCAGAGAAAGATAAGAGACGAAGGGGCTTGGGGACATCAGGACCACATTTGTCTAGAGATGACTGTAGGAGATCTTTTCCTAGGAGTACATCAGTTCGTAGCGATGCCGGTGCATTAGGGTGTGGAGGTAGACTTTCAGATGTTCATGCTCCTACACAGGGTCCTATGGATACATATTTGTATAGATCAAGGTCTGTAAAGCAACCAGGAATCAAGCAGGCATTGAAAGGAGTGAAAGCCACTGCAAAGGCAGCAAAGGGAGCAATCAAAGGTATTGTCAAATGGTTTTTACATGCAGGTGTGCCGGCACATACGGCAGAGAGCCCATATTTCCAGAGTATGTTGGATGCAATTGCGGAAGCTGGGCCTGGTCTTAAAGCTTCTACAAGGAAGTACATTTATGATGCTGGGCTTGATGAGGAATATGATGAGTTGAAAGGATGTGTGAATAACTTCCAAAATGTATGGAAAGAACGTGGTTGCACCATTATGTGTGATGGTTGGACAAGGACCACAAGGAAATCCATGATTAATTTTCTTGTGTATTGCTGTGAGGGGTCTATTTTTCTTAAATCTGTTGATGCATCTAATAAGATCAAGAATGCAGATTATTTGTTTACACTAATGGATGAAGTTGTGGAGGAAGTGGGTGAAGAGAACGTTGTACAGGTTGTGACTGACAATGAAGCGAGCTACAAGGCTGCTGGTAGATTGTTGATGGAAAAGAGACAACATCTGTATTGGGTTCCATGTGCAGCACATTGTATTGATTTAATGATGGAGGACATAGGCAAAGATGTACATATTCATGGCCTCATCGATGATGCTCAGATGAAAACTTCATTTATTTATAGTCACAACATGATTTTGAATATGATGAGGAAGTACACAGATGGGAGAGATCTTCTTCGTGCTGGTCCCACTCGATTTGCATCCAATTTTATTTCTTTGGAGAGTCTCATGAAATATAGGCATCAATTGGGCCAATTGATTAATTCTGAAGAATTTTTGCAACATGTAAACACTCTACGGCCTGATAGTAAAAATGTTGCTCTCCAAGTCCAAGATATGATTACCAATGCACAATTTTGGGAGAAGATTTCCTACTATCTCAAAGTAATAGAGCCTCTGGTACTTATCCTTAGAATGGTTGATGGTGATGACAAAAATGATATGGGGTATTTGTACGAGGCAATGAACAAAGCAAAGGAAAATTTGAGGGAAAGGAATCCCAAAACATGCAGAAAATGGTGGGCCATCATAGACAAGAGATGGGAGATGACTCTCCATCATGATCTTCATGCTGTAGGTAATTTATTTAATGTAATTAATTGCTGAATTTTTTATGATACCATGCTGAAAATGTTTATCATATGCAGGGTATTTTTTCAACCCTAGAATTCAATATAAAGATAATGTGCACAATGACGGAGAAGTGATGAGAGGCACCATGAATGCCATCACTCGCCTTGCAAGGACAATGAATGGGAGATTAGATGCAATGGCAGAGGTAGGAAAGAATGTTTTCTTTTGCATATGTATGCATGTTTCATTTGACATTTGTTATGTCTTCCATTTTGTAGGTGGAGAGATATAAGCTGAAACTTGGGATAGATGGAGGATATGACATGATATATGCAGCTCAAAGACTCAGTCCAGGTTATTTTACATGCTTGGGTGTTTGCCTAAAATCGTAAATTTAGGAATTCACTATTATAAAATGATTAATGTTCACTTCTTTTATTGCAACAGCTGAATGGTGGATTCAAGTCAATTATCAGCAAAGCTGGGACAAATCTTTTAACGTATGTTGCAGTGAGAGTCTTATGTCAAACCACTTCTTCTAGCCCATGTGAAAGAAATTGGAGTACATTCAGCCTTATTCACACAAAAATCCGCAATAGGCTCGGTGTGGATAGGATAGAGAAGTTGGTTTATTGTCACTATAATATGCGTTTAAGGGTGAAGTAAAAAGAAGAAAGACAAAAGATAGAAAGGCAGAGACTCATGCAGCTAGCTGGTATACCATTTGAGTAGGTAGTTCCTGAGATAGATGTGGATGAGTTTCTAAATGAAGAACACCATTTACATGCTTGGGTGGAGACGAGAGCTGAGGGAGGCATACCTGAGTTTCATCTTGATGATCGCCTGGTTCAGGCATGTGAAGAAGATGTTTTATTAGAAGAACATGTACCTGAGAGAGGTGAAAGGCCCGAATTAAGAAGATCTGCCATTGTACAGGATACTAGAATTTCTTCATCTCAGCCAGAATTCAGAAGATCTACCTCTCAATTGGAGCCTAAACATGGAAGGCTGGGTCGATCCTGGATCGGATCGAGGGCTATGGATCCGATTATGGGGGGGAAGTCCCTGAATCGGCAAACTTCCAGCTGGATCGGCCAGAATCGAGTTGGATCGACTGGATCAAGCAAGGATCGACCGATTCCAGACTGATCCAGGCCGATCCAGACTGATCCAGGTCGATTCCCTCAGGCTACCTTCAGGATCCTCTTCAGGCAGGGTTGTCAGGATCCCCTTATTTACCTGAATATCATTTAAGTAAATGTTACATGTAAATAAGGAAGTACCCCCCATTTGAATCTAATAAAAATATCAAAAAAATCATATCTCTTACCAATAAAAAGTCAACTCTCCCATCGAAGAAGAAAATCGCGATTTTGGTGATTTTAGCGAAATGCTAACTTTCTAATCTCTCGTAATTTAACTTATCTAAAAATTTGATAATTCAAATAAACCACATGGAACACTAAAAATTCAAAGTCTGGTAAAAAAAGTCAAACGTGCATGTGACTTCTCCAATGGAGCCACTCTCCTACTGACAACACTTAGTCTGCTTGAGACCTCTCAGGATTTGGTCAAACTTAAGTTATCATCATCCAAACCTCTCAGAATTTGGTCAAATTGAGCTACCATCACCCAACTCATGACACTCGTGAGTTTGGGTGATGATAGCTTAGTTTGACCAAATCCTAAGGGGTCTCAAGTAGACTTAGTGCTATCAGTAGGAGAGCGGCTTCTTGGAGAAGTCATATGCACGTTTGATTTTTTTTTGTTGGACTTTAGATTTTTAGTATTTTATTAGACTTATTTGAATTATAAATTTTTAAATATGTCAAATTACGAGAGATTAGAAAGTTGCTACTATGATAAAATCACAAAAATTGCGATTTTCTTCTTGGATGGGAGAGTTGACTTTTTATTAGTAAGAGATGTGATTTTTTTGATATTTTTATTGGATTCAAATGGGGGATATTTTCTTATTTACATGTAATATCTTAAATAAATGAAACTACAAATTTTAACATTTACTTAAATGGTATTCAGGTCAATAATACACTGTCTTTAAGATTTTATACTTTTCTTGTATTATTATAGTAGTAATAATACACAAAATCTTATGTTTCATATATTATGAATGCATGTATGATTGGTTTTTATGCAAATATTAGTTCTTTCAATTTATCAGATTTTCCCTCATTTTTGCTGTTTTTTTTCTGTTTTTCCTGAATTTTTCTGAATTTTTCCCCAAAAAAAAACCATTTTATAAACTGGCCGATCGGCCAGACTTCCCTTGGATCCATGGGATCTTGCGAATATAGATCGGCCAGACTTCCCTTGGATCCATGGGATCTTGCGATCCGATCCGATCCAGGATCGGATCGAGCCTGGTCGATCCCGATCCCGATTCCGTTCCTGCCTTCCATGAGCCTAAAAGAAAGAAAGAGAAAGGCAAGAAAAAGACAAAGTCCAACAAAGAAAGAAGAACAGAAGAACCAAGAAGAAAATCACAAGAAGGTGTAGAGGACTCTCCTGAGGCAGAGACACATATTGGGGAGCCATTTTCTGAGGCTCCACCCCTACCAGCTCACTTGGCTAGATTATATGAGGCAGAGAAAATACATTATCAACGTCGAAAAAAGATGATTAAGAAAGGAAATGGAAAAATAGTGGGGAGTGATAACTCCACTCAATCACCTGATGATGGTGATGATGATGGTGCTGCTGCAGGTACTGGAGCCACAGAAGGTTATGGGCTTGGGGTATCCTCTCGGGATATGAGGATTATTCAGCACCACCCCAACAACAACAAGGAAGCCAAGGGGAAGCACAACAACAACATGGGGGATATGAAGGCCAACAAAGACAAGCAGGGCATGATTGGGGATATGGGCCTTCTTATCCACCATTTTTTAGTCCCCCAAAATTGCCATATTCAGATATTAGCTCTAGTAGTGGGACTAGTTATTTGGGCAATATTCAAACTACTGGATATGGTCGTTTCTTCGCTCCGGGACAATCAGGAGAAAGTTCAAGCCAACAAGCAACGACACCTCGAGGCATCCAAAGAGGATTCCAAGACATTGCAAATTCTTTGTTTGGCTTTGGATATACACAATATGGAGGACATGAGTATGTGCCACCTATTCAATCTCATGAGGTAAAGTATGAGGGTTCAAAAATGTCAAATTGAGAAGGTATTTTTATGTATTTCATGTTATCAACTTGTACATATATCTATTTTTTCAATGTATGAACATAATGATTATGTCTTTAATCATTGTTATTGTTCTTTATGATACATGAACATGATAAGATTTGAATTTCATTGTGTTTGTATTCAATGAATGTTGTATGTGTCTTCATAATTTTCTGCAATTGTTACTGATTTTTCAGATTTTTTTCTGATTTTTCCTGTTTTCTTTTCCTGAATTTTCCTGATTTGTTTCCAATTTTTTAACATTTTTTAAACTTGGCCGATCCAGGATCGGCCAGACTCCATTGGAGTCGGCCAGATCCACAGATCTGACCCGACCTGGGTCGGGATCGGCTGGGTCCGACACAGCCACCCGACCCGACTTTGCCATCCATGCCCCAAAGGGGGGGAACTTCATCTCCCAGCCAAGCAGGAGAAGTCCTCGTCAAATTTTCGAAAAAAAGGCCCGCCTTCTTCATGGCCCTTGCCCCCTATTTATAGGGGTTTAAGGGACCGGCGGAGGTGGCTGGTGCGCAAACCCCCCGACGGGGGTGCCGGCAGGTCGGCCAGGGCCGCCGGGTAGGCCGGCGGGGGTAACCTTGTGCGCGGGGTGCCCAGCGCTGGTGGCCCTGCGCGCGGGGCGCCCGGCGTGGGTGGCCCCGCGTGCCAGGGCCCCGGCAGGGGTGGCCGCGGTGCGCGCGGGCCCCGGCGGGGGTGACCCCAACGCGGGTGGGTGGCCCGCGCTCGGGGGGCCCCGGCGCGGGTGGCCCCGGTGTGGGTGGCCCGCGCGCGGGTGACCCTGACGTTGGTGGCCCGTGTGCGCCCCCCCCCCGGTGGGGGTGTGTGGACACGGGATTTTTTCTCTCTCTTTTTTTCATTTATGTTTAAGGTGTTTGTTCATTTATCTTTTGACTTTGTATTGCGGGGCGTGCCAGTCTGCCTGCCAGGCAGAAGTAAGGGTCTGCGCAATGCAGAGAAAGAATTTTTGTATATCCGTGAAACGGATGAGTGCGCCGTGTTTTAATCTGAACTTCTTTGATTCCGTGCCTTTTAATCATCAGGCGATCGGGGTGGCGTGTGTTGGACCCCTGTCTCCATCGATCGGAACCGATATTACATTTACATCGAGTTAAAAGCCTTAGGTGTCGTATTAACACCTGTTTCAACTCAAATACCATTTCGTAGCATGGGCGAGAATATATGCATCTGTAAGAAATTCTAAGACAACATTTTTGCTTTGTTTATTTTGAACAGAATGAGTTTTAGTTTGAAAAATAGGGTTGTCTTTGTGAAAAGAGTATGAGTTTCCTTTATGGAACTTGTCACGTAGCTTGCCATGGATAGGAACATGCCCGTGTTAGCGAAATTATCTTCTGAGTGTATTCTCGTCTCCAGGGACAAGATCTCAGTTGAAATGTATGCATATAAACACATAGTTATGAACATATGAGTAAATTTTAGGACGGAATTTCCGTTTAGACGGAGTGTCCTTAAAGAAATATATACATACGATTGTACTTACATGGATATGTTCTCGGGTAGAACCCCTGCGTGGGCAGAGTTCAACTCAAGATTCATATCCGTATGAACATAGTCTCATGATTATATGAGTATGTATTCGAGGAGAATTTCTGTTTAGACAGAGTTTCCTGAAGAAAACATATGCATATAAGCACGAGGTTATGATCATATAGATATGCTCTTGAGCAGAATCCCTGCTTGAGCAGAGTCTCCTCGAAGAAACATATACATGTGAGTACACGGCATCTAAATGTCTGTACCCATAGAGTCTTGCTCAATATGGAGGCATTTAGAGCACAAACATACAAGGGTATTTAAATACCATATGCTCATAGAGACTTGCTCGATATGAACAGTATTTAAATCCCGGAGAATCCCCATAGAGACTTGCTCGATGTGGGGATATGAAATATACAGACATACAAGGGCATTTAAATACCATGTGTCCATAGAGACTTGCTCGATATGGACGATATTTAAATCCCGAAGAATCCCCACAGAGACTTGCTCGATGTGGGGATATGAAATATACAAACATACAAGGGCATTTAAATACCATGTGTCCATAGAGACTTGCTCGATATGGACAGTATTTAAACCCCAGAAACCTCACAGAGACTTGCTCGATGTGGGGTATAAAATATACCAAGATACAGACATACGAAGGGCGTTTAAATACCATATGTCCATAGAGACTTGCTCGATATGGACGGTATTTAAACCCCAGAATCCCCACAGAGACTTGCTCGATGTGGGGATGTGGTGTGAGGGAGATGTCGGAGCCATATACGATGGCGACCTCCCGCTCTTTCCCACGTTATCGGGCACTCCTCACTCCATATTGAACAAGGGACGAACCAATACCTTCACTCCAAACCAAGAACTTGGAAGAACAAGTTGAAGGGGATTGGAAGAAGGAAGCTTTTCTATTTCTGAAATTTCCAGAACCAGGACCTTACAAGGCTTGGAGGGACTGGTTTACAAGGGTTTTTGGGGGTTTTTTCTCTCTATGGGGACTGGTTTTTTCAGCATAGAGGGGGGGGGATTTCTGGGATTTTTTCCACACTATGGGGACTGGTTTTTCCAGCATAAAGGGGGGGTTTTCTGGGGCTTTCTCTGCTCCACTTCAGATGGAGGGGGTGCCTCCCCTTTTATAGGGGATGGCTTCTCCTCCCCTCCCTGCATAAACAGGAGAAGGAGGGGGGAGAACTCCCCATTCCGGTTGGGGGGGAGCACCCCCCAACCTGTTTAACATTAAACAGGTTGGGGGGGGGGTCCCCTCCAACCTGATTTATATAAAACCGGTTGGAGGGGGAGCACACCCCCAACCGGTTTTATGTTAAAAAGTTGGAGGGGGCCTCCTATCTGGTTAAAAAGGGCCAAAAAACATTAAAAAGGAGGTTTAGAGGGGTGTCCCCTAACTGGTTAAACAGGCCAGAAACATAAAAAGGGGGGGGTTTAGAGGGGTCTCCCAACATGTAAAAAAGGCAGGAATCATAAGAAGAAGGTTGGAGGGGTCTCCCCTCCAACCGGTTGGAGGGGAGGGGGCTTCCAACCTGTTTATTTAAACAGGTTGGACCCTCCGACCTGTTTATTTGAACAGGTTGGACCCTCCAACCGGCCTCTCCCCTCCCATTCTCTTTAAACCAAGGTAGAGTTTAAATGGGGGGGGCTTTGCCTATAAATAGGCCACACATGCTTCATTTGAGGGGCACCCAATTTGCTGGAATCCCACTTCTCTGCTTGGAGTTCTGCTTGGTGAAGAGTTGCCGTTGCATCCTTGGAGCTTCTGCGGCCAACTTGTTCTTGTGCTTGTACTTGTACTTGTACTTGTACTTCATACTTGGTCTTTATAGACCTCGTACTGTCGGATTTCTTCCGTGTATTTGTATCTCACAATTGGTCTTTATGGACCTTGTGCTGCCGGATTTGTTCCGTGCTGTATTTGTATTTGTATTTGTCACTTGGTCTTTATAGATCTCATGCTGCTGGATTTTTCTTCCATGGTGTATTTGCCCTTCAGTGTTTAGTGCAAGGCATTAATCTCCTCCGATTTGTTCGGAGACTTAACGCGGCCTGAAGAGTTGTTGGTTTATCCTTGAAGGGAAGTGCCCAGGATGCTACCTGTAATTTTTTAAGGTTCAACAGGGTGTCCGCACGAACGGAACGCCCCGGCAGGGGTGTTTGCGCGCAGGGGGGGTCCACCGGCTCTTTTTTTTTGGGGATATTTTTTGTTAAAAAATTGTGTCAACAGCTGCCTAGTTCTTTTCAACGCACTGGACTGAGGCCCCTAGTGCTCTTGAAATAACCACATGGCTCTCCATTATTAATACTAGAGAATCTAGGAGTTGTGATACAACTGTAACCCAACCAATCCATGTATAGCTAAACCCCATTGAACCATGAAGACTGTGGACACAGTTCCGATTATTAACTCTACTATAAGCTTTCGCAAAGCCAAGCTTCATAACTGCACACTCCTTGTTTCTCTGTTTAAAATAACGAAGTGCCTTCCAAAATCATTCTCCTTTTTATAAATGTGGACTGGAAGCAGTCCATAAGCTTGTGAATGATCATTTTTAGTCTCTCCGTCATTATTTAGTGATTACCTTATAGCACCCATTTAGAAGGCTTTTATGTCTGTAGTCATTCATTCTCACAGCACTATCTTTCTTCGAAATAAGCACCAGGTTGCAGCAACTGTCAGATATTCTTCACATCCTTGGAATTCTTGTACATAAAAAGGGGCAGTAGTAATAGTATAAAACACCGAGGGAGAGGAGAGTTCAGATAAAAGAGATTTGAAGTCGGGTGGAGCTGTTTTTCATTTCAGATCTGATAAACAGTGATGTACTTGAAGTCTGATTCTGATTAACATAAGAGACTGTAGAGTTGTTAGAAACTTGTGTCATCCTATCAAAATGTTCCATATGAATTGTCAAGAATACTCTTGATAGCTCCAAGTAACTGTAGCCATACCTCTACTGTGCTGAAAGCATGAACCTATCCTCTTGTTGGGCTTTCCACAGCATGATAAGATCAGTCCCAAGGGTATTTTGGTATTGTTTCACATTTATTAACATTTTCGTAACATATTTTTATGGTACAAGCATGGTTTGCCGGATCGGAATCGGGAGGCGAATCGGGTTTCTTCTGATTCGCCCCGATTCCCCCTGAATCGATCCGATTCGCCTGGGTATAATATATATTATATATACAATATATCATATTTATAATGTATAATATATATTACAAATATGATATAATATTATAGTGTAGTGTATGTGACCCTTGAGAGCATTGAGGCAATCCTCGATGAGAAAAGATGGCCCCACATAAATAATATCAGAATACTAGACATAGTCAGAGAGGAAAGGGCTGTACTTCCCAGGAAACATAATTGGATTAGGTATAGAGATCTGAACTAGGATCAATAGAAAAAGGCAATTGATTGAACTCAGTCCAGTGGAAGGAAAGCCAACAACACATGCAAATAAATCCCTAAACAAAGACACAAAAAGAGAGCTTGCACAAATGAGATTGGCATGCTGAAATCCCCAAGGAAGAGATATGGTACCCTGATAGATGGAAAATGATAGTCGGACAGCCAAAGATCCCCCAAATCCTCACACAAACGGAGCATCAAATGAGCAAACAAAATGCACCAATGCGATAAGGATGTTTAAATACCTGGTTGGGTGTATGGCAATGTTTGCCATATCAAATCTCGGCTTCGTCTCGGGCGGGTCAAACTGTCAAAGAGAAGAGATCTCGGTAAGATCTCGGGAGATCAGGATAACATAAAAGTGTGGATCACATAGGTTCACATAGAAAATTTCTTAAGGAATGTAGATAATTGCATACATTCTCAAGTCTCAACCATGGATGACATAAGTTCACATATATCATACAACAAGAGTGGGAATTGGGATTCAGGATGTCCATTTTCATTTGTCTCTCCGTAGGGTTTTACTTTAAGCATACAAAAATTTAATTCATGACATGGGAACCCATGGTAAAATATCTTATTTATTTGAATATCACAGTGGAGTAAGTACCATGGATGGCAAAGTTGGCCAATCCGGGTCGGAATCAGCCTACTAGGGTTGGAATCGGCCTATGGTGACCCGGTTTGGGGGGAGAAACAACGACCCACCCATGATGTAAGGTGGGATCGGGGTAAATGGAGTAGAATCAGACGGAATCGGACTGGATCGGGCCGATCCAGTCCGATTCCATCTGATGTAGCCCGATTCCCTCAGCTTACCTTAACTACGACTGATCCCTTCCACTTACCTTATTTACATGTAATATCTTAAGTAAATAAAACTACAGATATAACATTTACATGTAAATAAGGAAGTATCCCCCATTTAAATCCAATAAAAATATCATAAAAATTATATCTCTTACAAATAAAAGTCAACTTTCCAATTCAACAAGAAAATCGTGATTTCAGTGGTTCCATCAAAATAGCGACTTTCTAATCTTTCATAATTTGACATATATAAAAATTTTATAATTCAAATAATCCCATTAGAATACTAAAAGTCTAAAGTCTGGTAAAAAAAAGTCAAACGTGCATATGACTTCTCCAAGGGAGCCACTCTCCTACTGACAGTACTTAGTCTGCTTGAAACCTCTTAAGATTTTGTTAAACCTAAGCTATCATTGCCTAAACTCATGAGAATTTTCACTTTCTAATTGAAAAGAAACTAGAAAGTGAATTCTCATAAGTTTCAGTGATAATAGTTTAGGTTTGACCAAATCCTAAAAGATCTCAAGCAGACTAAGTGTTGTTAGTAGGAGAGTGGCTCTTTTGGAGAAGTCATATGCACATTTGACTTTTTTTTACCGGACTTTAAATTTTTAGTATTCTATTGGGTTTAATTGAATTATGAAAATTTTAGATATGTCAAATTATAAAACATTAGAAAGTTGCTATTTTGATGGAACCACCGAAATCACGATTTTCTTTTTGGATGGGAGAGTTGACTTTTAGTTTGTAAGAGATATGATTTTTTTGATATTTTTATTGGATTTAAATGGGGGGTACTTCCTTATTTACCTAAACATCATTTAAGTAAACATTTACTTAAATGATGTTTAGGTAAATAAGGTATCATAATTATCTTTGCTCTGTATTGTAATATACTAATATGAACATATGTGCATTGTGCAACTAGACTATGGATATACCCAAAATGTTCAATTTTTATATGTTTTTAAAGAAATTTCTCTGATTTTTTTCTTCTTTTTTCACATTTTTTCTTCATTTTTTAACTTAACAGATCCTAGATTAGCCAGATTCCCATGGAATCAGGCGGATCCTGCAATCCGACCCGACTCGAATCGGGGTCGACTGGGTCCGATCCAATACCCTGATCCGACTCTGCCATCTATGGTAAGTATTGTCAGTAGGAGAGTGAGTCCCTTGAAGAAGTCACATGCCCGTTTGACTTATTTCATCGGACTTTGGATTTTTCGCATTCCATGTGGTTTATTTGAATTATGAAATTTTTAGTTAGGCCAAATTATGAAGGATTAGAAAGTTGGCATTTTGATAAAATTACCAAAATCGCGATTTTCTTCTTAGATGGGAGAGTTGATTTTGTTTTGGTAAGAGAGATGATTTTTTTTTGATATTTTTATTAGATTCAAATTGGGGTACTTTTTTATTTACTTGTAATATCTTAAGTAAGTGATGTTCAGGTAAATAAGGGGATCTTGCCAACCCTAGCTTAAGAGGATCTTGACCCTGACTACTCATCTCGGCCTCCTCGTTTCTTGGGAAGGCTCCGAGACCGAGAATGTCATGGGATCTCGCAAGATTCTTGTGAGATTGCTTTCCATGGACTGTATACATCATGAAGTGACAGACACGAGTTAACATGGGCTTGAACTGGTTGAGATAAATCTTTATTGAGAGCATTTTCCTTTTTTTCCTGATTCCTTTTACTTTCTTGTATGCCTATCTGATCATGTTATTCTACATATAATTTTCATGTCTTCTTACTCTTTTGTATGATTGCTTTAAGAATTGAAATGAATATTGATCTGAATTTTCAGAGCTCGTTATGAAGATGCAAAATTTTTCTATAAGTTGGATACTCAGAAAAGGTTTTCTGAGTTCCGTAGGCATCTAAGTGGGATTCTTTTTCATGTAAGTAACATGTCTGTACATCTATGTGTTGACTGTTCATCCTGTCAATATGATGGCTGCAAACTGTGCAGGAAAAACTAGGAACAATTCTGGACAAAATGACACGCATCCAGAAGACAGTTTCTAAGTTAAGTCTGGCTCTGAGAATGGATGAAAGTGTAGTCCCAGTTGTCGAGGATGCTGCTTCGTTAGCCATGTCAGATCTTGCTACTTCTATTGTTACAGAATTTACCTCGCTTTCTGGAATAATGGGACGTCATTATGCTTTGAGAGATGGCTTTTCTGAACAGGTATTTGATTGTTGAGAGCATTTATGTAGTGTTTGTTTGTTTGTATATCACACCTATTGTAAAAATCTCTAAGTCACTTTCACTTTGTGTTCTTACTGTCTTTCCTGTTTGATCAGGAAAAGGTCGTTTTCTCTTTGAGGCTCTAGAGACTCCCTTGATTCAACTGTAGTAAACTGGCTAGTAGCAACTGTTGAAACTCTTATACTCACATCCAAGGATCATTGGCCCATACACATGTTAATGCTTTATTGTGAAGTCTCTGATAGGGTTATTTTCTTATATAATTTTATGGCTCGGCTATTTTCAAATATCAGAATAGAAAATGTTGGCATCACCATTTCTTTCTATCTCCCTTGCTTCACTATGTAGCCATCAACTTTATGCTTGAATTATTAATGATCATTGCGGCATAAACCTAATTGCTGCGGTAAGTTGTCATCATGGATGGCAGAGTCGGCCGACTCCGCTCCGAGTCGGCCGACTCTGAGTCGGGTCGGCCCCTGGCGACCCGACTCTGGGGGGGGAACACCGACCCACCCACGGGACAGTCGGGACTGGTTTACCAGGCCGACTCAGGCCGACTCCGCCCGACTCAGGCCGAGTCTGGCCCGACTCAGGGTCGGGATCGGCTGGGGCCGACCCAGCCACCCGACCCGACTCTGCCATCCTTGGTTGTCATCTTACCTTCCTGTTGCGAGCCAACAAGGTCAAAGCATTGTATTTGGTGCCCTCAAAGTGGAAGCTTAGGGTGGCACGGAGGAGGAAAGAGGACAAGGGAGTTTTGGCAACCTTGAAACCAAGGAATTCTATCTTACAAGATTTTTGGTCTCAGCTGAGTCCCAAGAAACGGAATCCTCAAGATGGGCTTCCCAAAGAGTCCTGCACCTAAACAAGGGGGGTTTCAAATCCCCGAGTCCTGCGGCTGAAAGGGGGGCTTCCATGGCGATGCCATTCCCCATTTGCCCCCCTAAGATAACCTGTCCCATCCAAATTCCTCCTTGTCTCACCCGTGACTCCATGCAAAAGGACCCATCTAGTCCATTTTTTCTTTATTGACTGGTGACACCAAGACGTGGACCGGTTAATCACTTGGCTTCCTAGGTAACATCAGGATAGTCCCCTCAAGCTTGCCACCCCCCAAAAAAATAATGGTGATCTGAGTTAAGTTTTAATAATTTTTTTTTACTAAATGAACAATATTTAAGTTTTAAAGATTATGCTATAAAAATATGAAAACAAAAATGTTGATGTTCTGAGTTACATTTATAATAATTATTTTATTAATGGGAAGGCTTATGACAGGGTCAGTTGACAGTGTCTCTTTGATGTCTTGCAGAGAATGCGGTTAGGAGCCACCTAGATTGAGTGGGTTAGAGCTTGTGTCACTTCAGCTTCCTTTGCTGTTCTTGTTAATGGGAAGATGACGCCATGGTTCTGCAGTGGTTTGGGTCTGTGGCAAGGGGACCCTCTCGTCCCTTCTCTTTGTGTTGGTGGGGAGTGTTATTAGTGGGATGTAGTAGAAGGTTGGGGATTCTAGTCTGATCAGTGGTTTTCTGGTGTGTAAAGATAGTCCCTCACTCTCTCATCTTTATTATGTTGGTGATACTATTTTCTTTCTAGAGGATGGGGGCTAATCCCATGCTATGGTGGGGCTTCTACTGGAGCTACTAGAGGTGGTCACTGGTTTGAAGATTAATTTTAAGAAAAGTCTTCTGGTTGGGATGAATATGGAGGAGCGATTTTTAAGTGGGAAGCTACATTGTTGGGTTATGTCATTGAAGAGTTCACTATCTCATACTTGAGCATTCCGCTTTCGCCGGGGACCCTCCATTGTGCTGATTGGCACCCCCATTATTTAGCATTTCGCGTCCAAGCTTGCAGGCTTATGGGGATGACTTACTATATGCAGTTTAAGATTAGTTTTGGACAGTGTTCCTACCTATTTTCTTTCCATGTTCTGGATTCCATGTTTTGTGGCTAGGAAGCTTCATTCCATCCATGGTAGATTCTTTTGGCATGGTTTTAAGAACAGGTGAAGAGGGTGGTATGACATTTTGTCCCCCCCCCCCAAGAAGCAAGGAGGCTTGGGTTGAAGAATGTCAAAATTTTAATTTAGCTCTCCTGGGCAAATGGCTTTGGCATGGAATACAGTATCTAAATCGGATCGGGATCGACAAGGGCCGAATCGGATAGAATCAGTTTAAATTCTAGCTGGATCGACTAGAATCTGGCTGAATTGGACAGAATCAGTTTAAATTCCAGATCGGCCTCTTCGAATCCGGATCGGCTAATTCTGCACAAAAAATTCAAATATAAATGAATTCGGCTCGAATTGGCTACATCGGGACTGGGTTGGTATTGGATCGGGTCAACTGATTAAGACCAATCTAGATCCGATTTTCACCGATCCAGCTCGATTTGGGCCGGATCTTGGGTTATAATGGCTGATCCCGAAAGGTGATTGGCCATTTCCTGGTTTCCAGAAGCCCCCACCCTCGCCCCCTTTCTTCTCTTTTCGTTACCAGCAACCCCCTCCTCTCCTCTTCCGTCGTTGGTCATTGCCTCTGGCATCACCGCCGTTGCAGTTGCGGCCGTCGACGTCCCCCTCACAGGCCTTCGTCGCCCTCAACGGCCGCCTGCCGCTGTCGCCCTTACCTCCTTGATCTTCTTCTTCTTCTTCTTCAAGGTGACAAATGCTTCATCTTATTATTATTATTTTTAATTAGAAAAAATGTAAAAGAAGCATGATTTGGGTTGTAGTGGGACTTTGGAGCATGGATAAAGGGATCTTATTTAGGATTTGTGAAAATAAGACAAAATATAACAACTTGGATTTTTAAATCCTAAATAAATAGCAATAATCAAAATAATAATAAATTTGTGAAGAGGTTTGATTAAATGCACACTAAACGATAGAGTAATGGATAAAACAGTCAATAATCATTATTGATTGGTCCGCAATCAATGTGTAAGGAGCAATCGATGTTAGATAACAATCGATGCTTACAAGAACAATCGATGTTGAACAGCAATCGATGTTTAAGGAATCGATGTATCAAATCGACTGGCCAAGATATAACGTTGTCAGTTGAAGTTGGACTTCGAATATGACGAAGTGGATTTCGGATATGATGAAGTTAAGTTTCGATTGATTACGACCAAAACGAAGTGGACTTCGTATATGACGAAGTTAGACTTCGAATATGACAAAGTTAGACTTTGAATATGACGAAGGTAACTTTGTATATGACAAAGTTAAGTTTCGACTAATCACGACCAAAACGAAGTGGACTTCGGATATGATGAATTTGGACTTCAAATATGACGAAGTTAAGCATCGATTGATCACGACTAAAACGAAGTGGACTTTGTATATAACGAAGTTGGACTTCGGATATGACGAAGTTAACTTCGTATGTGATGAAGTTAAGCTTCAATTGATCACGACCAAAATAAAGTGGATTTCGTATATTGTGAAGTTGGACATCAGATATGATGAAGTTAACTTCAATGACGAAGTTGGACTTTGGATATGACGAAGTGGAACATCGTATATGACGAAGTTAGCTTCGACTGTCCATGACTAAATCTTGTATGACTTCGTATATGACAAAGTTACCGATCATTTTTAAACTATAAAATACGTGTTAATTTTATACCGAATAATAAAAAGGAGTTAGTTGAGATAAACATGAAAGTACGGACCATAGAAACGTGACTGAATCCAATAGTGGATTCCGAACCTGATCCTTAGAACTAAACCAAATACCTAAGAGGGCCATTAGTTGGGTTTTCCCGCCCTTTGTGAGCAATTCTTTCCATTTTTTTTGGGTGCCGTCCTGAGGGGGCATCCCCTTGGTGGGGCTTGCTCGCCTTTTGGTGGGAACCCCCTTGAGGGGGGGGAGAACAGCCACCCCCACCAAGGGACTAGGGGGGTCGCACCCCACCGATGGCCGCCGAGGGGGTGAGGGTCATTGTGGAACCCCACCGAGGGTGGGGTCCCTCGGTAGGTTCCACCCGCCTCAATGGAAAACCCCCCTCGGAGGGAACCATGGCGGGCCATTTTGGCTGCGGCTATAAAGGTGGGCCCCTATGTTTTTTGGCATCTCCCACCCGCGTGGAGCTTCGAAGTCCGTTAGTTTCTTTCCTCTGGTGTTGAGGCCATTTTGTTGACCCAATAATTGGTGCGGTGCATTTGTTGCGACAGAATTTGACGGAAGTGCATGTGGCATCGCTCGGAAAAAGGTTTTATACCTTGTAATGCCGCTCCAACAGAAAATTAAATTTGAAATTTATTCCAAACTAATTCAGAATAAAAAAAATTTGTCCATTCATCCTGGGTATTCAGAATAAACGCACCTTGGGATTTTATCGGGGTTTTACGACTTTGTAGGTGAGGTTATTGTTTGAACCTTTTTGCCCTAATCAACCCCGAGGTAACTTCAGTAGAAGTCTTAACTTCATTTGGGAATTTTTCCAGGTTCAACAGTCCACATTAGTTTGTCTTTCTCCTTGTTGCTATGTATTGCAAAATAGGTTCATGTTGTTGAACTGCTCTTTCAAATATATGTTTCTTTGTTTTTATTACTTGAACTTACTGGCTTATTATGTTATAGGTTGCAGAAGCCATATATGAGATCACACTTCCAAGGTTCTCCGGTGATGTTGTTCCAAAGACTGATGCTGGAATTGTTTTGTCCTTAGCTGACAGGTTATTAGCAATCACTTAACTTTAAGGACCTACTTTTCAGACATATTAAAAAGCTTGATTGACTTTTTCTGCTTTTGCATGCAGCACTCTCTTACTTTTGCAAAGTTTCTCTTTCTTTTTACTCAGAAAACTTCAATCTGAAGCATTAGCAATAGGATATTGTGTCTACAGGAGTGTATGTGAAATGAAAAGAAAGAAAAATTGCAGCTTGTTAACTAGTTCTAGTTCTTCCCACATGCTTTATGCTGTGGTTGACTAACCGACGTCATTCCATGAATATAATGTTGAAGAATTGGATCATATCTGGAGAAGATTGCTCTCCCCACTTAAAACCACGGAAATGTAGAAATTCACAAAGACAGAAACTAACTCTGGAATAATCTAAACTAAACAAGGTAGTGGATAGAGGATAATCTTGCATCCTCTGGGGCCACATCATATGTTTTTGAAAAATTAAGGCATTCCATAATATTGTCCTCTAATCAGCGCAAAATGGTCTGGGATTGCTGAGTATGTAGCTGTAGATAGTCCTCCAAAACTTCTCTGTTCCATTAAATTATGTGCTGAATTCCTCTGTAAAGTCCAAGCAATCTTTTGTTTCTTTCCAACTAGATGGTTCAAATGTGTGGCTGGTAGATATAGTGACCACGAGTTTCTTTAAGCATTAATGGGAAAGGCATGGAAGGCCTCCTTCTCTTCTTCTCCTTTAAGATGAGAAATGTTTCAACTTAATATTTTTTTTTTTAAAATAGAAAAATGTAAAAGAAGCATGAAGGGGATTGGTTGGGGACTTTGGAGATTGGACAAAGAGATTTTATTTAGGATTTGTGAAAATAAGATAAAATCCTTTGCCTCTATTTAGGGTTCAAAAATTGGGGCTTTTATCTAATTATTTTAATTGAAGGTCAATTGAGTGTGTTATTCACTCAATTAACCCAATTGTAGTATGATCTAAATTTTAGGGTGTTTGATTTCGGGAAATTAGGTAAACCCTCTATTTTTTACCTTATTTATGGTTTAAAAATAAGGGTTTTATCTAATTACTTTAATCCCTAATTATTTGGCATCAAGGTTCAGCTCTAAGCCCATATCTCTTTGCTCTGGTTATAGACGAGGTAACTAAGCAATTGCATGATGATATCCCTTAGTGTATGTTATTTGCGGATGATATTGTCTTAATTGATGAGAGCATTGATGGTTTAAATGCTAAGTTAGAAAGTTGGAGGCATGCCTTGGAATCTAAAGGTTTTAAAATCAGTAGGAGTAAGTTAGATTTTATGCATTCTAATTATAATAATGAGAGGGTGTTACAGGAAGATATGGTTCAAATTGATGGACAAGACATTCCTAAGAGTAGTAGCTTTCGATACTTAGGGTCTATCATCCAAGAGAATGGGGAGATTTATGACGATGTGGCACATAGGATTAAGGCAGGTTGGCAAAAATGGAGAAGTGCATCAGGAGTCCTCTGCAATCGTCGCATACCAGTGAAACTTAAAGGAAAGTTTTATAGAACAACAGTGAGACCTACTTTATTATATGGTACCGAGTGTTGGGCAATGCGAAAGGAATACATTAACAAAATGTGTATGGCTGAGATGAGGATGCTGAGATGGATGTGTGGTAAGACTAAGAAAGATAAGATTAGGAATGAGCGCTTCCGTAAGGATTTGGGGATAGCTCCAATGGATAGAAAAATAAGAGAAAATAGACTTAGATGGTTTGGACACGTGCACTGTCGCCCTAACTCGGCCCTGGTTAAAAGATGTGACAATCTTATTGGATACCACTAAAAGAGCTAGGGGAAGACCTAAAATGAGATGGTGCGATGTTATTAGAAAAGACCTAGACTTCTTGAATTTAAACACGACTATAGCACTTGATAGGAATTTGTGGCGGAAAAGAATTCATGTAGCCGACCCCAATTAATGGGATAAGGCTCTGATGATGATGATCTAATTACTTTAATTAAAGGTCAATTGAGTGAGTCAATTGAGTGTGTTAATCACTCAATTGACCTAATTGTGACATGATTTAAAATTTAGGGTGTTTAATTTCGAGAAATTAGGTAAAACTCTCAATTTTTATCCATTTAGGGTTTAAAAACTGTGTCTTTTGTCTAATTATTTTAATTTGAAGTCAAATGAGTGTATTCATGTTATATGTTTATGTTTATATTGTAACAGGGTTATGGCTAACGAGGAGGGAGACTCACCTACACTTCCAAAGAGTGAGATAGACATTGGATGACATCATGGACATATGGTTGACCCGGCCAGAAGGAGAGTCCAATGTCTTTATTGCAATAAACAAATGAATGGAGGCATTTACCGCCTGAAACAACACATTGTAGGTGTAGGAGGAAATGTGCAGAAGTGTAATGCGTGCCCCAAGGAGATTGCAAAGGAGATCAGAGCATATATGCTGAAAGAAAAGAATAGAAAGAGATCTGCGCTCAACACCAACAGGAGTTGTATGAGGAGATATCTGGAAGGCATGAAAGGAGGGATAAAGTCCTAATGAGGGATAGGCTAATTTCCCTTGATTATTCTAAAAATTTTGATGAAGAAAATCTACCACAGCGGGAAAGAGATTTTAGAGAAGCATGTCGTCAGAGTCGGCGCATGACTAGAGAGGCTTTGGGATCAGAAGGTTTAGGAGGAAGAGGTGGTGGTAGAAGTTTTCATAATCTAAATAAAAAAACAAGACTTCTTCATTTTGTGTAAGGGATTTCAACTTTCATGTTTATCATAATTATCATTGGTCTGTGCTGTAATGTGAATACTTGTATGTGTTTTTTACAAAAATGTGAAGTTCTTGAATTTACTAATTTTTGAACTTTTTCTGATTTTCCTGATTTTTTTTTACATTTTGTAAAAATAAATTTTAATTTATTTAATATAGCTGATCTTGGATCGGCCAGAATCCATGAGAATCGACCAATCCACCGATCTGATTCCAATTTGGATCAGGATAGGCCTAGACCATGGTTTGCCGCATTGCCGATTCTGATAGAATCGGAGATTTTATATGCATATATATAATATAATATACATTATATATGTATAATGAGTATATATTACACATATATGTATATGTAAGGCATATATGTAATATATGTATGACAGATATGATAATGGGCTCAATGATTCATATAGGATGACATAGAACTCATATCTTATTTACATTTTATATTATTTAAGTAAATGAAAATATTTACTTAAGATATTACATGTAAGTAAAGAAGTACCCCCCATTTCAATCCAATAAAAATATATATAAAAAAATCACATCTCTTACCAATAAAAATTCAACTCTCCCATCTAAGAAAAAAATTATAATTTTGAAAGTTTCATCAAAATAGCGACTTTCTAATCCCTCATAATTTGACTTATCTAAAAATTTTATAATTCAAATAAACTCAATAGAACAGTAAAAATCTAAAGTCCAGTGAAAAAAGTCAAACGTACTACTTCTCCAAGGAGCCACTCTCCTATTGATCGCAACTAAGTTCCAGTCAGTAGGAGAGTGGCTCCCTTGGAGAAGTCATATGCACGTTTGACTTTTTTCACAGAACTTTAGATTTTAGTGTTCTATTGGGTTTATTTGAATTATGAAATTTTTAGATAAGCCAAATAATTAGGGATTAGAAAGTCGCTATTTGATGGAAGAATTACTAAAATCGCGATTTTCTTCTTGAATGGGAGAGTTGACTTTTTATTGATAAGAGATATGATTTTTTTGATATTTTTATTGGATTCGAATGGGGGGGGGGGTACATCCTTATTTACATATAATATCTTAAGTAAATAAAACAACAAAATTGTTTCATTTACTTAAATGATATGAAATGTTGTCTTCCCATGTGAATCATTGAACCCATTCTCATATCTGCCATACATATGCAACATTTATGCCTTACATATACATATATATGTAATATATACTCATTATATACATGTATAATGTATATTATATATATATATATATTATATACATGTGAATCGGACCGAATAAGGCGAATCGGGTTTCCCCTGATCCACTCTGATTCGGCCGAATCAGCCCTATTCAATTCACCATGGCCCAGACCAATTCAGGGGTCCAATCCGATCCTGCCTTCTATGGTTCACTTAGGTGGGAAGGGGCCAATTGAGGGTTAGGCGAGGGTTTGCCTTATGAGCAAGCAGAAGGGTGCCAAAATGAGGTATGTCCCTTGAGTAGGGTTTGTCGTGGCGGAGCGCATCGGCCCGATCCGCCCATATCGGAGCGGATCATGGGCGGGCCAATGCGTAATCTGTAAGGATCCGCCGGCCGGCCGCGTATCGGAAGGATCCGCTTCGATCCGCCACGCTCCGCCCCCTTTAGATACGCCGATGCCCTGCGAATCGGGACTGTGCAGTCCCGATTCACAGGAGTCTCGCCGCCAGCCCCTTTCTTCCCCATTTTTCCCCCTTCTCCCTCAAGGAAACCCCAGATCTACACTCTAGGAGACCCAAGGAGGCTTCCTACGTGGATTGGAAGGTGCTTGGAGGTGTTCTTGGGCTTCTCTCATCCCTCTCTTCATCCTTTTGACTGTTTTGAAGGTAACCCTCCATGTATCTTCAATTTTTTTCTGTTTTATGTTGATGGATGGGAAGTATACTCTTGGGAGATGATGTTGCAAGTGATTAGTGTTCACTTGCAACCGTTTCTCCGTTGAATCTTCCATTTTTTCACATAGATTTGCCCATTTTCTTCTAATTTCGAATTTCTGAAAATATTTTTTAAAAAAATCAAAATAATTCAAACATGATATTGCAAGTGTTTAATGTTCACTTTCTACCATTTCTCCTTTGAATCTACATTTCTTACACATAGATTTGGCCATGTTCTTCCATTTTTTTATTTTCTGAAATTATTAAAGAAAACAGAAATTACAACGATATTATTTTTTAAAAAATCAAAATTTAAAACCATGATGTTGCAAGTGTTTAGTGTTCACTTGCAACCATTTCTCCCTTGAATGTTCAATTTTTCCACATAGATTTGCCAGGGAGTTTCGGAGAAGATACAACACCATGATGACTTGGGATGAGTTCCGTTCATTTGTGTCTCGAACCAAAAGTTATCATCTTATTGGGGAGCTGCCCTCAGAGTTGGATGAGTCTGTCCAGCCCCAGTGGGGTACATATGATCTATATCAGCAGGGATATTGGTGATACTAGACTCATTGTACTCTATATTTGGATTTGAATTTCAGGTTTGTACTTTTTAGTTGATATGAGTCTCATTGTATTTTCAATTGGAATTGAGTTTCATGTTTCACGTTTCATGTTTATACTTTGAAGTTTGTACTCAATTTCCAATACAATGAATGAAAATGGATGTTTGTGTAGTATTACATGGCATAAATATCATCAGTTATACATGATGTTCTTCACAAGAGGTTGTAAACATAGAATCAGCCAAAGAAACATCAAAACCATGTGAATCTGGCCAAACTGGGGCAGAACCAACATTGCCCAGCAGGTTCCAGGCGAATCGACCCGATTCGCCACGATTCAGGGCGAATCAGATCGCATCAGGGCGAATCCGATTCGCCCCGAATCGGCGCACCAGCAAACCATGCCCTTGAGCACCATGACAACTATGACATAATTAATATAAAAATTTTCTTTCCAGGAGCTCTATCCCCTGAAACACCCCCCCCCCCCCCCCCCCCCCCACAAGGGGCATTGGCCCCATGACACTTGCGACCTGACAACTTAGGTCGATCCCTGCGACCTGACCATGCAAGTGATCCAAATGTACATACCCGCATATTGGAGAATTCTTGGTTTCAAGCTCCATATTTCAACAATATTCACAATCTAATGATTGTGATATATGTATAATGTGTACATTTATAAGGATTTACATATTAATTATGTTTGTACATTAATATTATATGTATATATGCATATGATTACACACATATATATATATATATATATATATATGAATCTGTAAATATGTATATCATAAATATATATATGTAAATATTGAAGACATTTTTCCTGATATTTTTTCAAAAAACACTTTTTAATCTGGTCGATCTAGGAATGGTCAGACTTCTAGCGGATTAGCCGATCCAGCTGATCCGATCGGATCAAATCGATCCCTGAGCCAATCTGATTCTTTTTTCCTTGGCTTTGATACCATGTCCATGTGCATGTCACCCCCAAACCTAGGCATTGAGGGATAGAGGCTACACTATATAAGGACGAACCCTTTCTGGAATCATCCAATATGGGATATATCTGAGCTGTTGCGAAGAAATCCACATTGAGATACCTATCCACCCCAAGGTCTATTTAAGATTTAACACATTTTGGATTTTTTGTCAGCTACCCAAAGAAGTCTTGTTTTCCATATTGTTTTATTGTTTTACTTTCTTTTACCATGCTATGTTTTTTCTAGTGATAATGAAATATGGGATGACAGGACCATTTTGTATGATATGCAGACTAGATAGCCTTGTCGGGTTGTTTGGTGCTGGTTGTCAACCTAGTTCCACTAGTGATCCCTTTGGTTTGCGAAGAATCTCATATGGCCTTGTAAGTCATGCATCATTTTGCAGTTCTCGCTTTCTAATTGGTTTTAGACAGCACCAATGGCCTAATCCATCATTTTTTATTTGTTTACATTTTCTGGAAGGTCCAAATATTGGTGGAAAATAAGAAGAAGTTGGATCTGAGAAATGCTTTGGAACTGGCTGCAGATGTTCAACCTTTTGAAGTGGATGTAAAAATCTTAAATGATGTGAGGGCTCATTAGTACCAGTCTCAATAAGATATTTCAAAATTTCTGTTATCGGCATCACTGACTTGATTGTCAAATGTCTTTAGGTACATCAATTTGTTACACGAAGGCTAGAACAATTTTTGGTAGGCATCATTCTGATTCTGATTTCTATGGATAATCTATTTTGTAATTTCATATGGCTCTTACACAGAGTTCATGTTCATGTAGTGGTTGTTGAGAAAATATTCTATGATAATTTCTTCTTGTCTTGTCAATAACAACAGCATCATCGTCTAACTTGAGTATGGCTTTCACCTTTATCCTTATAGGCACCAACTGGCCATTATACTGGTTTTGATTAAAGTAAGTGTTATAAATTGAACCAATTAATAGTAGCTGTTTGTTTTAGCAAACCCACTTTCTGAATAATGGAATCAACAAATCTGATCTATAATAACCACCTTTGACTTGTCAAATATGTCTGTCTGCATAGTAGATGTCACTCTACAAACTCATCTGATAAGCTGCCATCCCTTACAAGAAAACTACAGTGCCATAAGTCCTTTTTCATGTTACCAGCAGTATCATAAATAGGCACAATTTGAAAAAGCAAAGTTCCAACTGTGAAACCAAATGTAGTTTCAAATAAAATGATGAATGTAACTAGACAATCAACTTTTCTTTTGGATGTGTCAACAATAACACTTAAAAGCTTGTATAAGTCCCATTCTCGTGGATGTGTCAGACAATACAGAAGCAGGATCACACATGAGGGCAGAGTAAAGAACCGTGCTTAACATGTCTCATAGATAAATCCAGTTTCTAAGGAGCATGGAAAAAAGGATCGGATCGGTCCAGGAATTGGCCAGGGCTGATCCAATCTCGATTGGACCAATTGCGGCTGGGAATCAGCTGGGGATCGGCTGGAATAGGCCGGATCAGCCTGGATCGGCCATGGCCGATCTGATCCGGAATCGACTGATCCCTATCCGGGCCGGCCGATTCTGCATTCCATGCTGCAGAATCATTTTTCACTGTGTCATGGCTAGTTCTGCAGGACCAGAACCAGAGAACTGGGGTTCCAATGCTTGTCCTGGTTTGGACACGGTTAATGGTTTGGGAATATTTTTCCGATGAATTATAAAAAGGAAAATAAAATTTTAATCAAGTGGTTAGGACTGGCATTGAGATTGTTTTTCTATAATTCATAAGAGCAAGCCATTAAGATACATAAAAGACATATTAGTGAACATTAAGACTATATACATCATGGACAGTTCTTTATTATACCTGGAATAAATCAAACCACCTTTTACTTGCTGTTGCTTTAATTTTATATTTTCCCAAATTTCTTCACTTTGTTAGTCTTTCTCCCTTTTTTAAGTCATTTCTTTCTTCTTTTAGGGACTGTCTGCTCCCTTCCTGGAACCAGACTGAACTGGACCAGAAGGGGCCAATCCTGATCTGGTCCAGTTTGCACCAGTCTGTTCATCAGACCATTATGTGATGCTGCCGTGAAAGATAATACAGAAAAGAACATACTGTGAGTCAGTCTTCAGATGGCATCATGTGTTGTCTTGGGGACAATCATGTAAAGATCTGTGCTCTGAGAAGCCAGCCTTGCACATGTAAAATTAGTCTGAAAACCCTTTGTTGAGTAACTTGAGTTATTCAATTTGTTAGCAAATGGCATTTCCTCCCACACTGAGCATTCACAGGCCACCATTGCATGGATTAGTTCTGAAGCTCTTTGCCCACTAAGTTTTTTCAGTAATAGTTTGGTTCCGTATCATGGTATGTCAGGAGCCAGTTTCCTTCTTGTTTTTTTTTTCCCCCCTGTTTGCCTAGTTACACTTGCCCTAGGACTTCGCCCTCATAAGGTGGAGGGGTGATTAGTGGTAGTTATTTCATTCCTTGGCAGGCACTCATGAATCACCCCATGCCTATATGCCTATATTAGTTTTTGAGTCCACTGATCACCCACTAGCTGGAGTTTTGGGTAGGTAGTTTGGCAACTTTGGCTTACAATCATTATAATTTACATTCGATTTTTTCTGCTAATCAGGATAAGATCTATTCCCATGCAATCGGTCTGATCAAATCCTCTCCTCCAGTTTAACATTTATACTTGAAGTCTTGAACAACATTTGAACTGTTTGAGCCTTCGAAGTATGTTCTATATCAGCTGACTTGTTTTCCTGTTCTCTACTATTCTTCAGGTGGATAAGGGGATAAGTCCTGAGAATGTTCGTTCTGTACTTGCAGAACGTGCAAATTGCCCATGTTTAGCCGCAGAATCAGCATTGGAAGTGAGTGATCTGTGTTCTTAATTGGTCTAAGTTATCAGTTTTCTCTGGAATGACATTACAAATGTGAAAATAAAATAGTATTAGTGGTATATGATCAGTTTATTATCTTTCTTATTTTAGACATTTTGTGCTAGCTACAGAAGCTTCTTAATAAATAGTGATTCTTCTCTGGTCAAAGTATTTATTCAGTTTATTGGGAAGTCTTGCCTTAGATCAGGAGTTTCCTTCGGGTTTTTTTATATGAATTGCTAAATACTTAGAATAGCTTCCTTGGAGTTGTTGGCTTAGAACTTGGTGATGCATTTTGGATGAAATGGATATCATGTTTGTTTTCAAAGTTTCCATAGGAAAACCGATTCTGGTTTTCTTATTCCAAATGGAAGTATTGTTTTATGTTCCTGAATGTAATCTCTTCATAGCTCCCTGAACCATTCAAGTTTCAAGATGGTAAACTTGGCTAGGATTTAAGTGTTATATTGTCATTTATTTGTTACCATTCTTAGTGTCTGCTGTGCAGATTGAAGATCTATCAAAAGGTGATCATTTGCCAAAAGTGATTGAAGCATATTCACGCCCGACCAGAATCATCCGTGGGAAGGATGTGGGTGACATTTTTGAGGTAATGAAAGTTGGGAGGAGCACAATTCATCCAACTTGGATAGATCTAGATTAAACTTTAAGTGGTATGCATGCTTGTGTTTGATAAACAGGCAATAGGAACATATTTGGCATCTGATTAGTAGATCACGGAGTCATTAATAAAGGTTATTGAGATACATGATAGTATGTGGATGCCGAAGGAACATATTCATCATGGAGATCATTTGATTATCCATG
Source organism: Colocasia esculenta (assembly GCA_014218235.1). Classification (NCBI taxonomy): domain Eukaryota; kingdom Viridiplantae; phylum Streptophyta; class Magnoliopsida; order Alismatales; family Araceae; genus Colocasia; species Colocasia esculenta. The sequence goes on from CM024766.1 coordinate 29,081,719, forward strand.
AGTGCTTTGTAGCATTGTTATGATATTGGTTTCATCATTATTTTATTTGGAACAATAATATTTGATGATTAGGAGCTGCTAAACTTATTAATTATTAGATGATCGTTTGTCAGTCAGAGCTTTACAGTTGTTTGTCCTCAATTTCATAGAGCCCAAGTCTTATTTGGATTTTGAAAACAATTTGTGACTTTCCCTAAATATAAATAGTGGAATCCCAGGGAGCAAAATTAGAGATCTGATTAGGTGATGAGGCCTGGTGACTGGCCTTGTCGATAACTGTCTGATTGGCCCAGATGGATTATGGTTGGCCTTGAGCTGACATTTTTCTCATAGCAAGTACACCCCCATCCAGGTAAATCAGAAAGCTTAATGACAGAGGTGGACAGCCAACTCCATCAATTAATCAAGTCTCGAGCTAGATAAAGCAGTTGACTGAGAAAAATTGCCGGTATGATGCTATCTTTTATTCCATTCAGTGGATTGTGAAGTGGTGTAGAGTGATCCCATAGTCTATCCTTCAGACACAAAGTTGCAAAATCATGTCTGTGCTTCTTTACGACCATGGTTTGCCGGATCGGAATTAGGAGGCGAATCGGGTTTCTCCTGATTCGCCCCAATTCCCCCCCGAATTGACCCAAATCTATCCGTATTGGATTGATTCACATGGGTATATTATATATAATATATCATATATATCATATTTATAATGTATAATATATATTACAAATATGATATAATATTATTATATATATGGGGCGAATCAGACCGAATCATTAGAATCGAGAATTGGGTTTTTCAAGATTCGCTTCGATTCGCCCAAATTGGGCCGATCCGATTCGCCACGGCAAACCATGTTTACAACACATGTCAAGGATTATCCCACCATCATCACCTTTCCTAGTTAGTTTACTGCCAGAACTCCTCCAAAGCAAAAAGCATAAAGAACATTGACGTCTGCCACCTCCTCCTATCCTTGGCAGCAATCTGCCATCATCATTCCATTATGGTCTTTTTACATTTATTAAGAGGGGAGAGAGAGAGGAAAACATCATGATTGCGCTGCTGGGGTGCTCCTTTATTATACCTATTAACACCCATGAGTCAACACATCTTCCCCTGTTGCTCGCCATGGGCATGGAATTCCTGATCGGATCGGGGTCCCAGATCAGCCCCCCCCCCCCCGCGTCCTAATCCAAAATTAGATTGGATCGGCCAAGATCATGGGAATGGATCGAGGGGGATCCCAGGAATGAATTGGTCGGAATTGGCTGATCCAGTCTGATCCATGGATGGCAAAGTCGGCCGACTCAGAGCGGATTTTTTTTTTTTTTTTTTTTTTGGGGGGGGGCAATTACCCACCCACGATATAAGGTGGAATCGGGGTGGATCAACGGACTCGGGTGGAGTCACACCGACTCTGAGCGCTCCAACTCGATTCCACCCACTCCAAGCCACTTCCACGAGATGAGAGTTGTCTGCGCAATCCCAACCCAGCCTGCCCCTTCGCCCCTCCCCCTTCTCCAGAGGTCCCCTCCCTCACTGCCGCTTCTTCCTTCTTCCTCTCTTTTTCTTTTCTCCTCTTTCTCTCTTCTATATTTTTGAAAATTTCAGATCTAAGCCCTAAGGTGTCCCAGGAAGAGTCTTGCATTTGCTGCATTTCCTTTGGATGTTTGTCCAACTCTTGAAATATCATTTTGTGGGTGAAGGAGGGTGCTTTCCACCACCACCGCCATTGCCGCCGCCGGTTGTGCAAGATAATTTTTTTAAGAGAATAGGAAGTGTTTAATATGCTATACATCTATAGATAAGTAACATTGATAAGATGTTTATGACCCTCATTACTAAAAACTCCCAAATTAAACCTTAATTAGGGTTTAAAAATTAGGGTTTTGTCTAATTAATGTAACTAACGTGCAATTGAGTGTCCAATGCAGCCATTTGAGTTGATTAGAGTTTGCTTATAGACTCAATTGCATTGCATGGTCTATTTTGCCCAAAATCCCCAAATTGAATCCTAATTAGGGTTTAAAAATTAGGGATTTTGTCTCATTAATGTAACTAATGTGCAATTGAGTGTCTAATGCAGTCATTTGAGTTTATTAGAGTTTGCTTGTAGTCTCAGGCTCTCAATTGCATTGCATGGTTCAATTTGCCCAAAATCCCCAAATTGAACCATAATTAAGGTTTAAAATTTAGGGATTTTTCTAATTAATGTAATTAACGTGCAATTGAGTGATCAAAGCTCTCAATTGCATTCATTTACTCTCATTGTACAAAATACACACGTATCAACATCACATCTAAGTTTCTATCTTACATAGGAATATGGTAGATCAAGAACATCAAGAGCAAAAGTTGGAGTAGCAGACTACTGATCCTGGTTGGGCTCATGGTACTCTCCTTCATGGTTTTCTAGAGCATCAATTCAGGGCGAATTGGATTCACCCTGATTCGTCCGATTTGGCCCGAATCAGGTTGAATCGGGTCGATTCGGGTAGATCCGGCCAAGAACCCATGGTTCTGCCCCAGGTATGGCCAGATTCGCATGGATTTGATGTTTCTTTGGCCGATTCTCTATTTAAAGCCTCCTACGAAGAATTTCATGTATAACTGATGTTATTTATGCCATGTAATGCTACACAAACATCCATTTTCAATCAATTTTATTAGAAATTGAGTACAAAGTACAACATGAAACATGAAACTCAATTCTAAATACAAAATACAATGACACTAGTACAAACATCAAACTCAAATCCAAATACAAAATGCAATGAGTCTACTACCCCCAATATCCTTGCTGATATGGATCATATATACCCCACTAGGGTTGGACAGACTTATCTGACTTTGAGGGTAGCTCCCTAATAAGATGATAACTTTTGGTTTGAAACACAAAGGTACGAAACTCATCCCAAGACATCATGGTGTTGTATCTGGTCCGAAACTCCCTCACATAGTGGTCCCACATCTCGCAGCCAAGATGGACTACCCTCGGACTCTCCATTTGTACATCCTCTGAAGGAGCATAAATCTGAACAAGAACATGAACAGGAATAGATGGAGGTGGATAAAAATATGGTGCAGGGTAGCTTGTGGTGGCGTAGCCACTATAGCCACTGGAGTAGCCTATGTCGGATGACTTTGGCTGATAACTATGGCCCCCATACGATCCCACAGACTCATGTGTGCTTATTTTCTCAAAATCAAATATTATAGTGCTATAGCTATCACTACCCACTGTTGAACCTTCTCCACGACCACTTTTCACAAACTTCTGCCTTCTATTGTACTGCACTGGGGCGCCATGATCACCATCTTGGGTGCAATGGTCAGCATAGCACTGCTCCGCTGTGAATACCATCCCACCACCGCTGCCCCCTCCCTGTCCACTCTCACCCTCGCCCCCTCCCCCATCTCCATCATTACTGTCGTCCCCTCCCCCATCTTCATCACCTCCCCCTACAAATCCACCCGGTGAACCAGTAGTCATAGAGTCATGGGAGCAGCTGCTGGGTAATCGTGGCGAATCCTCGGAAGGTGTTTCTTCTGCATTTGGATCCAAGGTTTCTAAATCTGCAATATCAAGTGGATCTTCAACAGGGGCAGCCATTTTTTTCCCTTTCTTGGATGCCTAGGAGAACCAACTCTTCTTCTTTTGTATTGGGGCAGGTGGCTCTCGTATGACAATGCCTTTGGCTGGGCCACATGCTTGACCTTTGTCCTTCCCCTTTCCTTTCGTAGGTTGGGATATCGCCACTACCTTTCCTTTCGCAGCTTGGGATGGAGCAGCATATTGTGTATGTGGCCCCTTCCTTCTTGGTTCTAAGGAAGTAATTGCAGGTCCTTCTCTCATAGACTGTGAGCGGGCTATAGGGCCTAGCATCAATCTTCAAAGTCCACATCATCATCAATGTTTACACCACCTATAATAGTCCCCAACATCACAAATTAAGGTATTGACAAACATAAATCCCCAACATCACAAATTAAGATATGGACAAACACAAAATATTGAATGTATACGTTTAACAAATGATAACTAATGTCTCACCTCTAGAAGGCATGGCATGTTCCATTCGTAAGTCGCCAAGAATATCCACCTCATCCTCTGCTTCGGCCCGGAATTGAGAAGAATGTGGCTGTCCCATATCTCCATGTTCTCCCTCCTCTTCTGCAGCTTCTACAACCCTAGTTAAAAATGTGTTAGGATGAGGTGGATCTTCAGGATCATCTGACATCTACCTCCTCATCTAACTCATACTCTCCCCGCTCTGTGGTCGCTCGTGCAACCCATGCAACCATTAGGTCTTCATCATCTCGTAGGAACCCAATGTCAACTGGATCATACTCCACCTTCCCCCACTTTGGATCATCTGTGAGATGTTTCACCCTCACCCTCATATTGTAGTGCACATACACCAAATTGTCCAAACGCCTAGGTGACAATCTGTTCCGGACTTTGGTGTGTATAAATGCAAAGGTGCTCCAATTTCTCTCACCTACTGGAGGAGGAGGTCTGTGACAGGATCTTCGTTGCAATTTTCCTCAATATGGGTGTCGAGTGCCCAAAGTTGAACCACCAACTAGCTGCAAAAAAGTTAGTCATACTCAATTAGTCAATCGTTGGGTCTAGTAATATCCAAGAATGAAAGGGAAATCACATTACCGCCGTCAATGCGGTCTCGACCAGCAATGGTTGATGGCTCCGCAAAACTCCCAACCCCTTCTCGAAAGCTCTTCATCTGCTGCAATGAAGGCTATTAGCAAAATAATTAAACTTGTAATTGACATCATGTAGGGAGATTAATGCTCGCCTGATCAATAGCATCTGTTGCATCCAATGCACTCCTTGATAGTCTTTCAACAACTCGCGTAAAGGCGGCCGTCAAGTCATCATCGTACGATAGCTCCATCGTATAATGGTAAGCAGGATGGAGATAGTAAGCTGCAATGGGGGTAGAAAATAAATTAAATTCATGTACTAAAATCAAAACCAAGTTGAAGTAAATTTTTCTCACCCGCCATATGTAGATCTCTACTCATCTGTCGGTCCCACCGATCCTCAACAACGTCCAAGACCAAGTGTGCATAGCGACGGGACATCTCACGGATCTTCTTCTTTGCAGCTTCAATTTTTGCATAAACCAATCTTATGGTTGGTCTCCTATCCCCATCAACCACCCTCAAAATCTCATAAAGAGGTTCAATGATCTGCACTAGCTTGAAGACTCGGTCCCAAAAATTAGCACTGTAGACGATCCCTTCAACCACTTTACCATCCGATGTTCCTACAAAAGTGCTCTGTACCCATCTGTCTGTCCTAAACATGCGTTTTAGATCGTCTTTGTGCTTCAAGAGGCTTTGTAAGGCAATGAAATTAGTTGCAAAGCGTGTGATGGCCAGTCTCAAGAACTCTCCACCAGTGGACTCCCTCATCCATGCCAGAACAACATGATGATTATAGATGTACCTTGTGATCTTCTGTCTAGCCTCCACCACCATCCTCACGGGTTGTTGTGTGTCTATCTCTTTCAACATCAAATCTACATAGTGTGCTGCACAGGGAGTCCAGTAAAGATGGGGATACATGTCCATCAACTCCTCCCTTGCCTTCTTGTATACAGAGCCATTATCGGTCACCACTTGCACAATGTATTGCTCTCCTATCTCATCAATAACCTCTCGCATCAAACTCAAAATGTATTCAGCATTGTGCACTCTATCTGATGCATCAATAGATTTGTGGTAGAATACATGTCTATCACAATACACAAGGAAGTTGATGAGACTGCTCTAGGTGGTACCCGACCAACCATCACACATCAATGTGCATCCATCTTTCTCCCACTTTCTCTTGAAGCTTTGGATATATGACTTGATCTCATGTACTTCTTCATCTAGATATCTCCCTGCCAAGTCTCTTGATAAGGGAGGTTGCACATGAAGCCCGTGTCGTTGTACCTCCTGGATCATGGTTTTGTAATATGGGCTATTAGCTACATTGAATGAAATGTCTGAATGATGCCACCATTTTGCCACTGCACAACCCACTTTATATCTAGGCCCTTGCTAGTTGTATGCATCCTCAATCCTAGTTTGCTTGCCATGCTCCTGAGAATATATATTATGATCCACCTCTTCTAAGGTTACACCTGTGGATCTCTTCCTCTGCCTTTCTTGTTGGTCTAGGACTGGGACTTCGGCTAGAATATGAGTGAAGTAATCCCCCACACTGGAAAATCGACGGGATTGGGCCTCGCCCCCAACCCTAGACCCACCGCCACCACCACCACTGCCAACCTCAATATTCCCTCTCTGCTCAGCTTCCCATGACTCAACCCTAGTTTGTTGTCTGCTCTGCCTAAGAGGTTGATTAGGCATATGCTCTACATAAATTTCTGGATCATCATCGTCGTCTTCATCTCACTACCTTCCTGAGATGATCCTCTCCTACATCTCCATGTCCGCCCTCTTTCTTACAGTCTCGGCCCGAACACCCTTCAAGTGTTCAACCATGAGCCGCTTCACTTCAGCAGGCACCGACTCGTAACCTTACACATCATGGTAACTTGCTAGCCGCCCACCTGCAAAGTGCTTCTTTAGGCGAGAGACGCACCTCCTTGTCCCGTATGGCGGCAATAGTTGTACTTGTAATTGTGTCTACTGCCCAATGTTGTCCCATGCTACCACCCAATGTCCTCACTATTGCCCTTCTTCAGTGTCATCTATGTAAAACAAATAGTCATTACATTTCGGACAAAAAAAATATCATGTTGGTTTCACATACAAATAATTTCTAACAACACGTTAGGCATTGTAAGTTGCATTCAATTTTTGTTTTTGTTTTTAAAATAATTTTAGAAATTTAAAATTTAGAGAAAATGACCAAATCCATGTGAAAAAATTGTAGATTCAAGGGAGAAATGGTTGCAAGTGAACACTAATCACTTGCAGCATCATTTCCCATGAACATATTTCTTATACATCAACAAAAAAAATCAAAATATGAAAGATATATGGTGGGTTACCTTGAAAACAGTGAAATGGGTGAAGAGAGGGATGAAAACAGTTCAAGAACGCCTCCAAGCACCTTCAAATCCACATAGGAAGCCTCCTTAGGTCTCTTGGAGTGTAGATCTGGGGTTTCCTTAAGGGAAAAGTGGGAAAAATGGGAGAACCAAGGGCTTCCGGTGTGAAACCCTGCAAATCAGTACTCCACAGTCCCAATTCGTAGGGTGTCGGTCGACACTAAAGGGTGTCGACCGTATCAGATCGTGGCAGATTCGACGAATCAAATTGGGTCGGATCGAATCGAACCCGATCTGCTCGATTCGACCGGTCCGCGGCCGGCTCGAGCGTATCACGCGAATCACGAATCGGGCTCGCCCTGATTCGATTTGATTCAGCCGAATCGGGCTGTTTCGCTCTGCCTTACAAAACCCTGCTCTCCTTGATGCTCGATAGAAGAGAGTGAAATGTAATTGCTGTGCAAAGGAGATGTTTGGAGGCATATATTGTTTTAAACAACATATTGTTGGGATTTGAGGAAATGTAGCAAAATGCTCATCATGTCCACTTGAGGTTAGGAATGAAATGAAAACATACATGAAGGGGAAAAAGATTGAAAAATTATTGACAATTCAACAGCAGTAATAGCTTCAAGATGAGATTTATGGGCAACAGATTCATAGAGATTATAGTTTACCAATCAATGTTGACGATGAAGATGATGATGATCCTAATCTTGAGTTTACTGGAGCTGCACATGCTAGTCGGCGTTTTTATGTAGAGGAAGACGATAGACGAAGGGCCATTGGGACATTAGGGTCACATTTGCCTAGAGATGACTCTAGGAGATCTCTCCCTAGGAGCACATCAGTTCGTAGGGCTGCCGGTGCATTAGGGTGTGGAGGTAGACTCTCATATGTTTATAATCCTACACGGGGTTCTATGGATAGATATTTGTATAGATCATGGTCTATAAAGCAACCTTCTATCAAGCAAGCCTTGAAAGGAGTGAAAGCCACTGTAAAGGCAGCAAAAGGAGCAATTAAAGGTATTGTCAAATGGTTTTTGCATGCAGGTGTGTCGGCACATACGGTGATACGGTAGAGTTCCCATATTTTCAGACTATGTTGGATGCAATTGCAGAAGCTGGGCCTGGTCTAAAGGCTTGATGAGGAGTATGATGAGTTGAAAACATGGGTTAATGGCTTCAAAAATGTTTGGAAAGAACATAGTTGTACCATTATGTGTGATGGTTGGACATGGACAACAAGAAAATCTATGATTTATTTCCTTGTTTATTGCTGTGAGCAGGCCGAGTCCACTTTGATTTCAGGCCTTATTTACCTGAACATCATTTAAGTAAATGTTATTATTTGTAGTTTCATTTACTTAAGATATTACATGTAAATAAGGAAGTACCCCCATTTGAATCCAATAAAAATATCAAAAAAATCATATCTCTTACCAATAAAAAGTCAACTCTCCCATTCAAGAAGAAAATCACGATTTTGGTGATTCTATCAAAATAGCGTCTTTCTAATTCCTCATAATTTGGCCTATCTAGAAATTTCATAATTCAAATAAACCCAATAGAATACTAAAAATTCAAAGTCCGGTGAAAAAAGTCAAACATGCATATGACTTCTCCAAGGGAGTCACTCTACTACTAACCAGGACTTAGTTGCTGTCAGTAGGAGAGTGGCTCCCTTGGAGAAGTCACATGTACGTTTGACTTTCTTCACCGGACTTTGAATTTTTAGTGTTCTATTAGGTTTATTTGAATTATGAAATTTTTAGATAGGTCAAATTATGAGGGATTAGAAAGACGCTATTTTGATGGAATCACCAAAATCGTGATTTTCTTCTTGGATGAGAGAGTTGACTTTTATTGGTAAGAGATATGATTTTTTTGATATTTTTATTGGATTCAAATGGGGGGTACTTCTTTATTTACATGTAATATCTTAAGTAAATGAAACTACAAATAATAACATTTACTTAAATGATGTTCAGGTAAAAAAGATACTGTACATTAGTATACACTTCACACTTGTATAAGGGGTCGATCCAGCCACCCCTGGCTCAGCCAGGATCGGCCCAAATCGGCCGATCCTGGATCGGGATCGGCCAATCGGATCGGTTTTTGGCTGGCCGATCCGGCCCCGATCCCCTTGTTTTTGAACCTTGGCTGTGAGGGTACCATTTTCCTTAAATCTGTTGATGCCTCTGACAACATCAAGAATGCAGATTACTTGTTTAGACTAATGGATGAAGTTGTGGAGGAAGTGGGTGAAGAAAATATTATGCATGTTGTCACTGACAACAAAGCGAGCTACAAGGCTGCTGGTAGATTGTTGATGGAAAAAAGAGAACATTTGTATTGGGTTCCTTATGCAGCACATTATATCGATTTGATGATCGAGGACATAGGTAGAGATCCACATATTCATGGCCTCAAGGGCTGAGTCCAGGCCGAGTCCACTTTGATTTCAGGCCTTATTTACCTGAACATCATTTAAGTAAATGTTATTATTTGTAGTTTCATTTACTTAAGATATTACATGTAAATAAGGAAGTACCCCCATTTGAATCCAATAAAAATATCAAAAAAATCATATCTCTTACCAATAAAAAGTCAACTCTCCCATTCAAGAAGAAAATCACGATTTTGGTGATTCTATCAAAATAGCGTCTTTCTAATTCCTCATAATTTGGCCTATCTAGAAATTTCATAATTCAAATAAACCCAATAGAATACTAAAAATTCAAAGTCCGGTGAAAAAAGTCAAACATGCATATGACTTCTCCAAGGGAGTCACTCTACTACTAACCAGGACTTAGTTGCTGTCAGTAGGAGAGTGGCTCCCTTGGAGAAGTCACATGTACGTTTGACTTTCTTCACCGGACTTTGAATTTTTAGTGTTCTATTAGGTTTATTTGAATTATGAAATTTTTAGATAGGTCAAATTATGAGGGATTAGAAAGACGCTATTTTGATGGAATCACCAAAATCGTGATTTTCTTCTTGGATGAGAGAGTTGACTTTTTATTGGTAAGAGATATGATTTTTTTGATATTTTTATTGGATTCAAATGGGGGGTACTTCTTTATTTACATGTAATATCTTAAGTAAATGAAACTACAAATAATAACATTTACTTAAATGATGTTCAGGTAAAAAAGATATTGTACATTAGTATACACCACACTTGTATAAGGGGTCGATCCAGCCACCCCTGGCTCAGCCAGGATCGGCCCGAATCGGCTGATCCTGGATCGGGATCGGCCGATCGGATCGGTTTTTGGCTGGCCGATCTGGCCCCGATCCCCTTGTTTTTTAACCTTGGCTGTGAGGGTACCATTTTCCTTAAATCTGTTGATGCCTCTGACAACATCAAGAATGCAGATTACTTGTTTAGACTAATGGATGAAGTTGTGGAGGAAGTGGGTGAAGAAAATATTATGCATGTTGTCACTGACAACAAAGCGAGCTACAAGGCTGCTGGTAGATTGTTGATGGAAAAAAGAGAACATTTGTATTGGGTTCCTTATGCAGCACATTATATCGATTTGATGATCGAGGACATAGGTAGAGATCCACATATTCATGGCCTCATTGATGATGCTTAAATGATCACTTCATTTATTTATGGTCACAATAGAATTTTGAATATGATGAGGCAATACACAAACGAACGAGATCTTCTTCGTGTTGGTCTCACTCAATTTGCATCAAATTTTATTTCTTTGGAGAGCCTCATGAAATTTAGGCATCAATTGGGCCAGTTGATTAATTCTGAGCAATTTTTGCAACATGTAAACACTCTTAGGCCTGAAAGTAAAGATGTTGCTCTCCAAGTACAAGATTTGATTTGCAATGCTCGATTTTAGGAGAGAATTTCCTACTACCTCAAAGTAATAGAGCCTCTAGTACTTGTTCTTAGAATGGTTGATGGTGATGATAAAAATGATATGGGATATTTGTATGAGACAATGGACAGAGCAAAGGAACATTTGAGGGAAAGGAATCTCAAAGCATTCAAAAAATGGTGAGCCATCATTGACAAGAGATGGGAGATGACTCTGCTCCACCACGATCTTCATGCTGCAGATAATTCATTAAATCTAATTAATGGATGAATTTTTATCATACCATGCTGAAAAATCTTATCATATGCAGGGTATTTTTTCAACTCTAGATTTCAATAAAAGATAATGTACATAATGATGGAGAAGTGATGAGAGGCACTATGTACGTCACCACTCGTCTAGCAAGGACAATGAATAAGAGATTAGATGCAATGGTAGAGGTAGTATAGAATGTTTTCTTTTACATATGTATTCATGTTTCATTTTGCAACGGTCATTTGACATATGTTATATCTTCCATTTTGTAGGTGGAGAGGTCTAGGATGAAACTTGGGATATATGGAGCATATGACATGAGATGTGCAGTTCAAAGGCTCACTCCATGTTATTTTACATGAGAATTGTTTGCCCAAAATCGTAAATTTATCACATTTAGGAATCCACCATTATCAATTGATTAATGTTAACTCCTTTTATTGCAATAGTTGAATGGTGGATTCAAGTAAATTAACAGCAAGCTGGCACGAACCCTTTAACATATGTTGCAGTAAAAGTGTTAGGTCAGAGCACTTCTTCTAGCCAATGTGAAAGAAATTGGAGTACATTTAGCCTCATTCACATGAAAATCTGCAATAGGCTGGGTGTGGATAGGCTAGATAAGTTGGGTCTATTGCCACTATAATATGTGTTTAAGGGTGAAGTAAAAATAAGAAAGGCAAAAGTTAGAAAGAAAGAGATTCACACAACTAGCTAGCAGAACAACTAAGGAAGTAGTTCCAAAGATAGATATAGATGAATTGTTAAATGATGAATGTTGGAACGCGGATTTATTTTCCCTTTTTTTTCTATATTTTCTATTTCTTTCTCATTTCTTTTATCTTCGAAATGAATTTTGGGCGTGCCAGACTGTTTGCGAGAAACAGACAAAGATTTGTTTTACGAGGAGTATTGGGTGCGAACCCTGATACCCTCGAATTTCATTTCATTTATTTTCCGCGTGCGCTCGCGTTCAGGGCGATTGGAGTGGTCGTGTACTGGACCGTTCCCCACCGACCGAAGTCGATGTTTCATTTACAATCTAGTATAACACTCGAATACCTTCGAATGCGTAATGTTTGTTAAAAGACCGTATGCCGAAATTTAAAGAAAAAGACAGATGACAAGTAAATTTTCACAATTTTATTCAAGCTTATGTCATTTATATCCATGACATTTACATTGGTGCCTTTAGTGGGGTTTTGTACCTCCACTGGGCGATTACAAGTATTTCGTGTACATGAGTGTCGACGACGGGGTGTTTGTGCCTCCGGCGGACGCTACACGGTATGGGGAATACATCAATGTCCGTGACAGAGTGTTTGTGCCTCCGTCCGGTATTTGCAGGATGTGCGGCTTGTATTTACGTGCACGACGAGGTGTTTGTGCCTCTGTCGGACGTTTACAAACTCGTCGGGTCCTCGATGCTCGAGGCGGGGTGTTTGTGCCTCCGCCGAGCATTTACCGACTATTTGTCCTTTTAAGTCTACGACAGGGTGTTTGTGCCGCTGTCGGACAACATTGCCTCGACGCACGTCATTCGGCGACGGCGGAGGACTTAAATACAAACGTTGGGAGTCATGTGACAACCTGTGGCGTCTTCCTGCGGACGTGGCGCAGTGCAGCCCGAACGCTGAGGACGGAACACCAACGGGCGCCAAGGACTTCTCCTCAGCACGTGCGGCCTATTTAAGCTCGCGCACGGACACACTCTAAGCACGGGCTCGTGAGCGTGAGGTCAGGGGCTCTGCGATTTCTTTGCACAAGCCGAGGGGTTTTTGGGCCGAATGGCGTCTCTCGGTGTCCTAGTCTTCTGGGACATTCCTGTTATTTCTTGGCTTTATCGGACATCCCGGCCGATTTCTGGCTGTCCCGGGCGTCCCGGCCGATTTCCGGCTTTTCCGGACGTCCCGGCCGATTTCTGGCTGTCCCGGGCGTCCCGGCCGATTTCCGGCTTTTCCGGACGTCCCGGCCGATTTCCGGCTTTTCCGGACGTCCCGGCCGATTTCTGGCTGTCTCGGGCGTCCCGGTCGATTTCCAGCTTTTCCGGACGTCCCGGCCGATTTTTGGCTGTCCCGGGCGTCCCGGCCGATTTCCGGCTTTTCCGGACGTCCTGGCCGATTTCTGGCTGTCCCGGGCGTCCCGGCCGATTTCTGGCTTTTCCGGACGTCCCTGTCATTTGTTGACTTTCTCGGGAACTCCCCTCGAGTCCGGCTTCAAGTCACACCCAGGAGAGCGCACGCCGCTTCAGGGAAGTGACGTGGGTCCCGCTCCACCGGGTTGGACGAGAGGCACGAACCGTCAGGCTGTCTTTGCCATTTCCCGCGCCGTAAGGACATATCTGCAACTTTCCGGGCAGCGAGGGTACTTCTACAATTTTTAATCCTTCGCGGGGATATTTCTGCAATTTCCTTCCTCACGGGGACATTTCTGCAATTTTCTCAGAAGCAGGGGTATTTCTGCAATTTTTTGGCCAGCACGGGTATTTCTGCAATTTTCTAGGCCAACAGGGTATATGTATACCTTTCTATGTACACATATCCAAATTTCAAGCTCCCGGGGGGCTTTGTGTAATTTTACACAAATTTGGGCCCATATAGAAGGGGTCCTCCTTTTTTTGAGAACAAACACATCCCCTCCAAGGAGGGGGACTTCTCCTCAGCTCAGGAGGGTTCGCCTAGATTTCTCCAGGGCGAGAGCCTCTCGCTAGAGCAAAAGGGGGAGGAGGAACCCCGGAAGCGCTGGAAGTTTCCTTGCGCGAATTTTCCAGGGGGACGAATGAGGGGGCTGCCCCTCTATTTATAGGATTTTGGACGAGCAAACCGGCGGGGGTGCGCAGGCGCGGGCGTCGGGCAGGCCCGGACCGGCGGGGGTGCGCAGGCGCGGGCGCCGAGGCAGGCCTGGACCGACGGGGGTGCGCAGGCGCGGGCGCCGAGGCAGGCCCGGACCGGCGGGGGTTCCCCGCACAGGCGCCGAGGCAGGGTGACCAGCGAGGGTCCCCACCGAACCGGCGGGGGTGGCACCCCGCACGGACTGGCGGGGGTGGCACCCCGCACAGACCGGCGGGGTGCCACCCCGCGCGGACTGGCGGGGGGGTGGCACCCCGCACAGACCGGCGGGGGTGCCACCCGCGCGCGGACTGGCGGGGGTGGCACCCCGCCTGGACTGGCGGGGGGTGGCACCCCGCCTGACCGGCGGGGGTGTATCCCCGCCTGGACTGGCGGGGGTGGCACCCCGCACAGACCGGCGGGGGTGCCACCGCGCGCGGACTGGCGGGGGTGGCACCCCGCCTGGACTGGCGGGGGTGGCACCCCGCCTGACCGGCGGGGGTGCATCCCCGCTTGGACTGGCGGGGGTTTCCCCCTTTTCTTTTTTTCTTCTTCTCTTTTTTTTTTTCTTTAATTTTCAGTGTCAACAAATGCCCCCCACGGGATGCACGTCGGAGACGAAGACGAAGGCGGGTGTCCCGTGGCGATTCTCAAACTCTACCCCTGGTCTTAATGACTTGGCAGGAGTTGGGCTAAAAACCACAGCAATGTGCTTCAACATTTGTGTAGCGTCGCCAGCGACTAGGATAACAATTTGTTGTTGCCGGTTGAGCCGGCGATCAAACTTGCTATACTTCTCGCGCTGAGCCATCAGCTCTCCTCGCTCGCATATTTTTCAGATTTGTTTTTAACTCAAGAGTTCCCACGAGAGGACCTAGGAGAGCGCACATCACTTCAGGGAAGTAACATGGACCTGCTCCACCAGGTCAACTCTAGGGGTGAGTTTCATCGAAGAGCTGCTCCTTGACTTTACTTGGAGCTGACCTTGGCTGTCTTCATCCGAGTCTTGTCTTTTTTGACTTTACTCAAGAATCTAATTTCCGCATCCTTCTTCTGAGGCTTGTCTTTTCCCGCCCTCTACTCGGTTTCTTGGACCGGTAAGTTCGAGCGATGTCCTTTTCTTTTTGGACTTTGCATTTCTGGCATTCTTCCAGATCTGGTGCAACATTTCGGGTGCTAGGGCTGGCCTTCTCGGGGCTTTTATCCAGCAACCTAACTTTGATCTTTAGTCGAGAAGGCTTGCCTTTTCTGGCTTTACTCCTCGACTGATTTTGTATTTCTTCTTTCTGAGATTTGCCTTATTGGCTTTTCCCAGGCTTGCCCTCGGCATCTTCTGCTTGAGTTTTGCATTTCTCGCATTCATCAGGCATTTGATACCAGAGTTTGGTGTCGAGGCTGGCCTGTTTGGGCTTGGCTCAACAACCGCTTGATGTTGCAAGTCGCTCGACGGGTGTGACCCGTTAGTTCGAACGACACTTCCTTCCCCTCAGAGGGGTCGATTTCATTGCATTTTTTTATTTCATTTATTTCATTTTTTTTTCCATTACCATCCCAAGCGCCCTTTCTGGTTTTCACCGGGGATGGCCCCCTCTAGCTTTTTCCGGTGCGCCCTTTTGGGTTTTCACACCGAGGGGTTACCCATTTTTGCCTGAGGCGCCCTTTCGGGTTTTTACCTCAGCTGGGTTTGAGGCCTTTTTGCCCTTGAACATCCCTTTTTGGAGGATGATCAAGTCCGCCGGGACATCTCTATTTTTGGTCCCTTTTTTCTTTTCTTTTCTTCTTCTCTTTTTTTTTTTTTTACTTTAGGGCTCGGGGCCGAATCCTGGGGCAATTGATCGTGGGATCTGCCATTTGGATTTAGCCTACTGTTGCGGTTTTCTGGCTAAAGAAATTTTGGTTAGCCTACTACTCCGGTTTGCTGGCTAAGGATTTTGGCTTGACCGACCACAGAGGTTTATTGGTCAAACAGGGGATAGCCTACCTTCTTGGGGTTTTCTGGCTAAGGGTTTAGGGTTTGACCGACCATGGAGGTTTGTTGGTCAAAGGGATAGCCTACCTTCTTGGGGTTTGTTGGCTAAGGTTTTATGGTTCGACCGACCACGGAGGTTTGCTGGTCAAAGGGATAGCCTACCTTCTTGGGGTTTGCTGGCTAAGGATTTATGTTTGACCGACCACGGAGGTTTATTGGTCAAAGGGATAGCCTACCTTCTTGGGGTTTGCTGGCTAAGGATTTAGGTTTGACCGACCACGGAGGTTTGTTGGTCAAAGGGATAGCCTACCTTCTTGGGGTTTTACTGGTTAAGGATTTTGGTTTGACCGACCACAGAGGTTTATTGGTCAAACAGGGTAGCCTACCTTCTTGGGGTTTGCTGGCTAAGGTTTAGGGTTTGACCGACCACGGAGGTTTATTGGTCAAAGGGATAGCCTACCTTCTTGGGGTTTGCTGGCTAAGGTTTTAGGTTCGACCGACCATAGAGGTTTATTGGTCAAAGAGGGATAGCCTACCTTCTTGGGGTTTGCTGGCTAAGGATTTAGGTTTGACCGACCATGGAGGTTTATTGGTCAAAAAGGGGTAGCCTACCTTCTTGGGGTTTGCTGGCTAAGGTTTAGGGTTTTGACCGACCACGGAGGTTTATTGGTCAAGGAGGAATAGCCTACCTTCTTGGGGTTTTCTGGCTAAGGCTTTAGGTTTTGACCGACCACGGAGGTTTATTGGTCAAGGAGGAATAGCCTACCTTCTTGGGGTTTGCTGGCTAAGGAGATTCGGATTCGGTCGACCATGATGGTTTGTTGACCAAGGAGGAGTTCTAGCCGACCTTCTGGGGGTTTATTGGCTAAAGGATTTGACTT